>JARGYA010000067.1:0-562063 GCA_029204335.1 Mycena vulgaris
AACGAGGTCGGACGCAAACGTCTGCCCAAAAGCAAGCAACGTCGGGGGAATCAGCGTCTTTCCGTTCAGATCGACGGCATCCTGGTAACGCGCGTCGACGAGCACGCGGGTGACGCTGGATAGTGAGAATTGGGCGGTAGAGGTGACATTAAAGTCGAAAGTGGGGATTCCGACGAGGGTTTTCGCAGAGAGGCCCGCCACCGACGCAGCCACCAGAACTGCAACAAAAAGACGCATTGGGTGTAGAGAACAAAGCTGCAGTCCCGCTCAACCTATCTGGTGCCATATGGAAGCAGGTCTATGGAGTACTTCCGCGTCAAACTTCTTCATGAAGAAAGATCACCAGGTTGATAGCGACGGGCCGCCGGTTGCTCCAACCCCTCCCAAATAGAACAGCCAAAGCGATAGTGAGGTGCTACTTGGGAGGCAACCTCTTGAATTTGCATGGTCTAGACGTCTGGGGCTGTCTGGGGACATTGTGGTCAACGCGAAGAGTCACAAAATGTTCGACGTGACGCTCAGTCTCTTCTGCCTCCGTCTTTCACCTCATTATGCGGCATCGGCGACAATTCTAGCACTCTGCCTAAAATTCTACCCGCTGAGGTCCTCCTGTCTGAGCTCTGGCTCCAGAAAAAATTGAAGAGCTGAAAGGAAACGGTGCATCGAGTGTGGGCATGCCTTGTCTATGATCCATGCGCAAAGAAAAAGAGGACATCCTAGTTTCCATCTTCGCAAAACCCGTACGAGAAATTCCATTCGGCTGCTTCCAAGCCGATACTCTCAATGTCGCTCAAGCTTACTCTCAGTGAACAAAAATCCAAGCCAAATCCATGTATTCACCACGACGCCCAAAGAGAAAGATACAGAATGAAAGACTAATAATACAGAACACGCCGCGGAAGGAACACTAGTTTCGCTCGGGCCCCACGTGGATGTGTGAGTGCGAGTGCGAGTGGTGAGGGGGGGGACCGCCGTGGTGGTCGTGGTGTTCCCAGTCGTGGTGGTCGTGGTGATCCCAGTGGTGCTCGTGGTCCCTCTTCTCCGTCTCCTTATGCTCGTGGATAGTCTCGCCAAAGGGCGTGCTGTAAACCTCGTCTTCCGTAGTGTGCTTTGCGCCCTCGGAAAGGTGGTGTTTGCCGACTGGCAGAATCCCTCTCGGCTGCGTCTCCGAGTGCAGATTTCCGACGCCCCCAAGGATAACCTCGTCTTGCTTCATCTTGCCGCTTGGAAGGGTCTCGGTGTGGCCGTGGAAGATCTGACCTCGCCATGTCGTGTCCTTGGTTATGCCAGCAATAGCGGTGTCGTCCACCGTGTAGCCATCCTGATGCTTTTGCGAGTCGGTCTGGGCAAGAGGGGCGGGGTTGTGATCGACGACCTTCAGGAACGAGGGCGTGTTGACGACTGTGTCCGTGGATCCAATGTCGTCGTGGCCAGCTGAGGCTCCGGTGACTACGTCGTAAGTAGTAACAGCTGAATCTGCTAATTTCCGAGAGAAATGCGGACGGACGACGGGAGCGTGTTCAACCGGCTCGGGAACATTGTGGCTGACCTGGCGTTGAGAGAAATGCGGGCGGACGACGGGAGCGTGTTCTACGGGCTCGGGAATATTGGGAGTGGCTTGACGTTCGTCCTCGGACCGTATGTGAGGCGTGGAAAGGGGAATCGGACCCTTGGGAAGCTTGACGGGGAGCCCATGTTCTCCGCGCTTGCCCGTCTTCGGGACCTTGGACATGAGGACCGCTGGATTAGCTTCGTTCTTGGGAAGAGGGAGTAGCGGCGCGGCGGGTGCGGATCGCTTGTCCACCTTGGGGAGAGGTAGGCCGACGCCCTGAGGGAGCGCAGGCGGGGCGGGCAGGCCACGCTTGTCAATCTTCGGGAGAGGGAGCTTGACAGGAAGCGCGGGCGCGGCAGGAGCGGAACGCTTGTCAATCTTCGGGAGAGGGAGCTTGACGGGGAGCGCAGGCGCGGCATGCTCCGACCTCGGAAGGGGAAGCTTCGGGAGAGGGAGCTTGACGGGGAGCGCAGGCGTGGCATGCTCCGACCTCGGAAGAGGAAGTTTCGGGAGAGGAAGTTTAACAGGAAGCGCAGGCGTGGCGGGAGCGGAACGCTTGTCGATCTTCGGGAGAGGGAGCTTGACGGGGAGCGCAGGCGCGGCATGCTCCGACCTCGGGAGGGGAAGCTTCGGGAGAGGGAGTTTCACAGGAAGTGCGGGCGTGGCGGGCGCAGAGCGCTTGTCGATCTTCGGGAGCTTCACAGGGAGCGCATGGACGGCGTGAGCGACATGCTCGTCCGACCGCGGAAGTTTTGGGAGAGCAGGGAGCTTCACAGGAAGGGCGGGCGCCGCGGGCGCAGAGCGTTTCTCGATCTTCGGAAGGGGGAGCTTGACAGGGAGCGCAGGCGATGCATGCTCGTTCGACCTCGGGAGGGGAAGCTTCGGGAGAGGGAGCTTGACAGGGAGCACAGGCGTGGCATGCTCCGACCGCGGAAGAGGAAGCTTCGGGAGAGGAAGCTTGACAGGGAGCGCGGGCGTGGCGGGAGCGGAACGCTTGTCTGTCTTGGGCGAGATGGGCAAAGACACCCCAGGACGCTTCACGACCTTCTATAGGACGTAAGTTAGTGAGCGATGTTTATATCGCCAACGCCAAATGAGACTTACGAGGGGGGTCGACTGAAGGGCCTTGGGGATCTCGGGCGTGTTGCGCAGGACGTGGGGGACCGCAGGGACGTGGGCGTGGAGGGCGTGTGTCGAGCGGTCGACAAGGACGGCCTAAGCGAGCAAAATGAGCAACGGCGGGCAACGCTAAACGGCGATACTCACATCGTGGGCGTGGGCGGGGGGGATGGACATGGCGGAGGAGGAGGCAACGACACAGAGGCCGAGGAGTAGGAGGAAGCGGGGCTGGAGTGCGACCATGGTGTTGGTAAAAGAATGGATGAGGTTATAGAGATGGTGGTGGTCAAGAGCAAGGAGCGAACTGCCGAAAAGGGATGGGTGGCCCCAAATTTATACTCCCGGGCGGCTGACATTTTGCACATATTTGTTGGAATTTGCGACTGACATTTTCGCGGCAAACTCGGGCATTTCTCAAAACTTTGAACTCGTCCAAATTAGGCACTCGCATAACCTAATTGGGACCTCGCCAAATCGGGCCAGCAGCAACACGCGTAAACACTCCCTCATCATGGACACCGCGTTCCGCAAGATCGACATCGACGCCTACGACGAGGACGTCCTCCAGGAAGAGGAGCTCTTCGACGCCGACCCCCGTGACCCCGCACAGGTCTTGGACGATGCCAAACAGCGCCAAAATGCAGTTCGTAGCGCGCTCGCAAGGTGACCACATTCACCTGGCCCTTGGTTGTGCCTAATCGACTCCAGGAGCGATGTTGTAGGGGCGCTGAATATAGTCCTGGAGAATGCGCCCTACGGGCCCAACGTAGAAGAGGCAAAGGTACGCGCGGCGCATCCTGTGGTCTGCGCAGCAACCCACCGTTCTCGCAGACCGTCACCCTCCAATCGCTCTTGACGATCCTGAACACGACCAAATCCACCGAAATCCCCGCCGTCATCAAGGCGCTCTCTCAGGACGGCCAGGACACTCTCATGAAGTACCTCTACAAAGGTATGGCGATGCCGGGCTGGGGCGATATCAGCGGGAGCGTCTTGTTGGGATGGCACGAGAAGGTCGGATTCTCACTCCTCCATCTACTCGTGTTAATGGATCTCTTGATAGTTGACGGAGGTCGCCGGCACAGGGTGTATTGTACGAACCATGACAGACAGAAGGACCGTTTAATGTGGGTAGACCTCAATATATTTGTACAACTCTTCAGCCGATGGGATCTCGGTGCTTAACTCCAAGGTGTCGTGTATATGATTTCTACTAAATTACAATTACGGTTGGACTACCCCTCGTCGATTTCTCCCTCAAGCTCCAGCCGCTGTATACAGAGCGCTGCTACGGCCTCTCCATCCAGGGGAATGGAGTTCCCTGCGGAATCAGCATCGGCAACTCATAACAAGAGGCGACAAACCTTGGAAACCCTCGGGATATGACGGTAGCGGGATATCCGGGCTCGTGAACGCCCTGCAGAATGGATGAGCAAAATCTCCAAGATTCAAACAAAAGTACCTACTCGCCATCCCAAAAGCCGTAGTGCGTCATCCCCAGACTCCTCGTCGTGTACTCGTAGTCGTGCGCGAACCCGCCGGGGTAGAAGAACTCCATAACGGTCGAGCGCGGATTCGGCGTCATCCACAACAGACTGGTCAAGCCGTTCCCATGGACGCCCATGAGTATCTGCCGTGCGCTTAGAACAAAGAGATCGACGAGGGAAGAGGACGCACCGTGGTGCGCGCGGCCAGCTGCAGCTGCTGCAGCCGCGTCATCTTCTCCGGAACGACGACGTGCACCTCGTACCCGTGCGTCACCTCGAGCCTGCGCAGCGCGCGCACGAGCCGCTCGTGGTCCGCCTGCACGAGCATCCGGCGGCCCCACTCCTGGCGCGAGATGTACGTGATGACGGGGCGGCGCCGCGTCCCCGCGCCCTCCGCGGGGTCCAGCCCCGCGAACTGCACGACGTTGTTGCGGATGGTCATCCACCAGTACGCGCTGCCGGGCAGGCCGAACGCCGTCGCGGCGGTGCGCTGGTAGCGCTGGTAGTTGAGCGCCGGCATCGCCGCGGAGCGGTCCGCGAGCACGACGCGCTCGAGGACAAAGGGCACGCCCATCTTGGTGCGGTCGTCCCAGTCGTCGATGAACTCCATCGTGAGGCCCGGCGCGGTCGAGCGCACGACCCACTGGTTCATCGTCGAGTAGTCCCGCCAGCGGAACGCGTCGAGGCGGTTGAAGAGCATCCGCCGCGGCGGGGGTAGGGTGGTGTTCCCCGATGCCGAGATTGTCGGATCCAAGCTCGAGTACGCCCGCCAGAAGCCGAACCACAGCTCCGCCGCCCAGTGGTAGTAGTGGCGCACACTGGGCAAATCAGACTTGAGCGTGCGGGACGGCACCAATCACTCACAATTGGGTAGGATCATTTACAAAGTACTGGACAGAGGGTTGGCTCGAGCTCGATGGAGAAAGACAAGCTGACGAACCGTTACGCCGTCCAGGATTTGGGCCCCCGTTCCAAACAAGGCTCTGGCCTCGGCGGTGCTGACTATTCGTATATCCTTCTCGTCGGGCAGCCGGGCATTCTCCGCTTCCTCACCGACTTCAATGTCCACTCCTTTCGAATATATCTCGGCTAGGTCGGGAATCTCCTCCGGTTTGTTCGACACAATATACACCACTCCTTTATAGATATACAGTCGGTCAATGATGGACCAGCCTGCGAATATCAGTTGATAAGCTTTTGAAGAGGTCATCAGCCAGGTACGGACCCGGTACATGGGCAATGATTCTCGTTTCTGGGACTTGGGAAGCAGCCCAGCTCATTCTAGTCTCGTAGCCCTCCTGCACGACAGAAGTGTTGGGGGTCTTCGGACGGCTCGGAGGGGGAGATACTGGCGCAGGGACAGAAACAAACTGCTGGTGCGCCTCCGGGACAAAAATCAAGTAGAGCCCGAACAGCAGAACGCAGCACAGAAGAATCTCGCGTTTGGACGGCGGGGCAAGCCCCATAGTGGAGAAACAAGGTAGGAGATAGGACGACTTGATGCATGTCGAGACCACTATAAAATGCCTAACGGGTGCACACTGCCGCCGAGATATGCCCGCAGAGGTCTGAAGATAGCACTGTCAACTGCCAAAGCAGGAGAGGTCTCGTAATTTTAATTAGACGTGTGAAAAACAGGCGCAGAGGTTATAAAGGCAGGAAAGGACAGATGGCGCGGCATCTCGAGACTCAGAATGAATGATGGATTCCCTTCTCCACCCAACGTCAGCAACAGCAAGCAAGTAAATCAGAGCCTCCTCGGATATGGTCGCTGGTATTTCTTCAGATTGAGTATGTCCCCTTCACGCCATTTGCGCCAGAGAAAGCCAGACAGCGACAGAATGCGACGTCGACAAGCGGAGACTAGCGGAGAAGAGCGGAGATAAGTTTCAAAGAGACTGGCACGTGATCAATTCTCGCCTTGTCCCCTCGCTGTCGGAATGGCGCCCGCGCCGCCAAATCGACGTGAAATCGGGCTGGTGCTGGTGCTTCTTCTTGGAATCCTCTATTATTCAAACTCCCGGGTGCACAACTACCGCATCGCTGCTCCAGTATCGCCACCTTCATCCCACTACCCCTCCGAAGTTAGCACACTTCAAGAAAAGATTCCGCAAGTTTACGACACCCGTCTCACATGGGGCGACGAGGCAGTGCCCGAAACAAAAATCATCGCCAATGTGCCAGGTCATACGTCTCCGTTCTTGCGAGGAATATCGTTAACCCTA
Source organism: Mycena vulgaris (assembly GCA_029204335.1). Taxonomy (NCBI): domain Eukaryota; kingdom Fungi; phylum Basidiomycota; class Agaricomycetes; order Agaricales; family Mycenaceae; genus Mycena; species Mycena vulgaris. The sequence goes on from JARGYA010000067.1 coordinate 6,384, forward strand.
TGTCCAGGTTGGTCCATAATTGATAGGCTGTACATCTTCAAGGGCGTCGTATACGTCGTCACGGATGACCCAGACTCTGTGCCCGATACGGCGAGCATGTACTCGAAAGGGATAAAGATCCTGCCCGGGAAAGAAGCGGAAGACTCCCGACTGCCCGGGGACGAGGACATCCGGATAATCAGCACCGCTGAGGCAAAAGAGCTCTTTGGAACTGGCGCGTCCATCATTGACGGTGTTACGGTGCGTTCCCTCAGTTGTGGCTGTGTCCGAAATCTGACGGGTGCCGTAGTACTTTGTGAACGACCATTTTCAATTGTAAGTGGAGCGCAATTATGTCGTGGTCCACTCTGAATACCGTTCCAGTATGCAGCATTACTACCATTGGTCCGCGGAGCTGTGGTTCGGCTTTTGGCGAACGTACTCTTCACTGGATCCCTCGATTCCCGCCGATGGAACCACGACCCTCCCCCCGCCCCGCCGGATGTTGTTCAACCGCCTCGACGCGTTTCACTGGCGCGACTACGCGAACATGAACCAATGGGTCGTCCGTTCCTCTTTCCCGGGCCTCACCATGGAGTTCATCGACGACTGGGACGACCGCACCAAAATGGGCGTCGCCTTCGTCTTCGACCGCGTCGTGCTTGCCGATCGCTCCGCTGCAATGCGCGCCTACAACTTCCATCGCTACCAGCGCACGGCCGCCGTGCCGTTCGCTCTCCCCGGCAGCGTGAACTGGTGGCAGACGATTCGGAACAACGTAGTTCAATTCGCGGGCATGGACATTGAGGACGGAAGCTCAACGACCAGCAAACCCGTCATCACATACATTTCTCGGCAGACCTGGGGTCGGCGTCTCCTGATCAAAGAGGATCACGAGAAACTGGTGAGAGAGCTCTACAGGCGCCGGGACGAGCATGGCTGGGAGGTGAACATCGCTCTCATGGAGAAGCTGAGCAGAGCGGACCAAATCCAGCTCGCTGTTCGCACCACGGTTAGTCCTCATTTTCCATTGCCCTCCATTGCCCTAATCCAAGCCTAGATCATGATGGGCGTTCACGGCAACGGTCTAACGAATCTCATCTGGATGCACCCCAACCCGCGCGCCACCGTTACGGAGTTCTTCTACCCCGGCGGTTTCGCGCACGACTACGAGTACACCGCGCGCGCGCTCGGCATCACGCACTACGGGTTCTGGGGAGCACAGTTCGCCGTTTCCCTTGTCATTGTGAATGCGTAGCTGATCAACAAACCGAAACAGATCCTTCACCAGTCCCAATACCCCGCCCAATCTCTACCCCGAAGGCTTCCAAGGTGGATCTGGCGTGTTTTTCTCCTTCGCCTGAGCTCACAAAGTCCGCAGGGAACTCTATCCCGATAGACGCAGAGGCCGTTGGAAGGGTCTGCTACGACAGACTTACGCTGTCAATAGAAGTCGATGATTAGACCATCCCATTAACTTACCATCACGGACCTAGAAATAATCGCCATCGCATATGTAATGTACCCTACCATCAAAATTAGAGGACTCGGAAAACCTTGGGAAACTGAACATCTTGTTATACACCCAGCGTCGCTGTAATTTACGTTTCTTGTGCTATCGTACACTGAAGTCTTGTTCTTTGTGGACACATCGCTATAATACAATCTAATACTTGGCTATATACGGAACGGCAGCAACAGCACTGAATACGGTGAAAGCCCAACAAACATCTACGTACACAAAACACAGAACACGCTAGGACTCAGGCTTGGAGGGATATTGAAGCCCACCAAGGTCGTTGAAATCGAAATCGAAGTCCTCGTCGTCCACCTGCTTGACCACCGAAGCGGCGACGGGGAGGGGGAGAGGGAGGGTCCCGGGGGTAACATACAGCGTCGGCGGCGATGCGCCAAGGGTCGAGTCGCTTGTGGGCGACAGCGGCGGCGTGTACTCCATTGAGGTTGGCGCCTGTGAATTCGGTACCGTGTCCGGAGGTTTCGCTTCCGTGCGCGGCGGCGGCGGAGTTGGCGGAGCGGTTATCGACTGGCTGGGAGGTGATTGCGGAGCGGGTCTCGACTCGCCTGGAGGTGATTGCGGGTCTTCCATGATGATGTCCGTCTCGGACGAGAGGGTGTAACCGTCCTCTGTCCCCACAACCACAGATTCCGCCGGCAGCTGCTCGGCCTCTCCCCCCGTCTCCTCTGCTTTCATCACAACACCCACACCGCGCCCCGTCACGGCTCCCTCCGCACCCCGGCCTACACGCGCGCCCCTGCCCGTGTCCCCACCTTCCCGCTCTTGTTCGCTCCGCCCCGACTCTCGCTCCTCCCGCCCATCAGCGTGTTTCGCTCCCACCATCGCTGGCGGCGCTCTGACCGCTGGACGCAATACAGCACCATTCCGCCCCGCTCGGTCAAACAACCTCAATTGACGTTCGTAGAACGACCCGCTAGTTGGCGCTAGAACCGGCCTTGCTGGGCGCGGAGGGGCGGACAAGGACGGATGAGGCGCAGCCGGCCGCCGAGGGGGCGCTGAAGGCGAGGCGGCAGCGGAACTTGGACGCAGAGGCGACGAAATTATCGGCCGCGAAGGGGCTGAGATGGAAGGATGAGGCGCGGGCGAGCGGCGAGCCGGCGCTGAAGCCGGGGATGTAGGGAAAGTAGGACCAGTAGGAACGGGGGAAGATGGGACGCCGGGACCTCGTAGGGGGGGAGAAATTTGCGCCGTGAGTGCTGGATCAGCTGCCCCAGTGTCCGCCGACGACGTGGGAGCTGTATCGGCCGGCGAGTCGGTGGCATCTTCCTGCGCGATGAGGGCTAGCGCTTCGTCGAAAAGGAGGCTGGCCGTAAGACGGCTTTCCTCCGTCTCCGGCGGTACGTTGAACCAGTCCTGGCCGCCCGTAGGATCCACATTCTCCGGGCCCAGCGACACGCCCCGTTGCTCAGGCTCACACGGCGTTGGTTCGGGATTGGGGACAACCTCCGCCTTTGGCGCTGGCTCGGCGAACATCGTGGTTTCTTCAATGAGGTCGACCGTACCCATCTCGTCGAAAGCCTGGTCCCCACCCATCTCGACGTCGCCGCTAGCGCCCAGGAAGTCCTCCGCGTCTGTGAGCGGCGGTGGTGTCCCAGGTCGTCCGAGGTCGCCTTCGCCATTCGCGCTCGCCCCGACCTCGTCGACCGAATCCGCACGCGCCCGTTTCCGGGGAGGCAGCCGTTTCTTGTCAGTTGGACGCTTGCGTTTGAGTGTCGAAGTCGAACGGCGCGTGGAGGGGGGTTCATCGTTTGTTGGCGTGGCAGGTCCGGCATCTTCTTCCGCGGTCGTCGTTTCGAGTTCGATAACGTTGCCCGAACCGGTCCGTATTCGGGGGGGCTGTCTAGGTTTGCGTTTATGTGGAGTGGGGCGCGTCGGCGTGGGATTTTCATCGTCCGTCGATTGTATTTCGATGATTTCCGAGCTGGGTGTTGTATTTGCGCGGCGCCGCGCTGTTGGAGACGTGAGCGGGACTAGAAATTGAAATCGTAGTGGGAACGCACGAGCTGGTGTAGCGGGTGCGCAGGGGAGGCCGTCTTCGTCAAAGACTTCCTGGCCAGGGGCGGGGCGGCGGCGGCCTGTGGAACACGGTCAGAGAGGAAAAGAAAAATATCATTGAGATGTACTTTTTCGCTGAGCCTCTCGTCGTTCTGCAAGTCGCGTAAACATACAGGCGCATGAGCATATAAATCTTCGTACCTCGTTCCTCGCGCTCCTTCCGTTCTCTGTCGATCTTGACTGGGCTTTTCCAGGGCCGGATCCGTTCCTGCGCCATAGCTTTACTCAATTGCTTTTTTCTTGTCGTCGATGCAGTGGGGTCATAGGCGGGTAGGATTGCTTCGGGGAAGTCTATGGACTCTGCTTCGCTATAGAGGGCTTCAGGGTGTACGATTTCAGGCGGGGGTAGCGATGGCCTTGCGACACGACCTCTGAGGGAGCCGGCGGGTGCGCGGGGTGTGAAAATTGGGGTGGACTCCCTGCGCTGGGGTGAAGCTATAATCGAAATAAATTGGATGATATGGGACACTTGAGAATTCTACCTGAGGAGGAGTGCGCGCGCGCATGAGCGCTTGTAGAAGCCGCGGGCCGACGGGGAGTCCGCGGGGTGCGGGAGGTATCTTGGAAATCATTCAATACAAGTGGAAAGGTCAGAAGAGCGGGTCTACTTTGACTAGCTTCCCCGCCGCCGCTCGACGTCGCAGATGGACGGTCTGGAGCAACAAATTGAGCTTTGAAACGGGTGAAAAAAAAAATAGATAGACGGGCTGACCTTCGCGTCGGGTTCGCGCAGATCTTCTGGGGGCCGACGAGGGAGCTCCTTGACCGCGAGCTGGAGTCGACGGCGGCCTCTCCTCGTCGTCCATGGTCGACGTTTGGTCCAAGTCGATTCGCAGGCCAAATGGGGAACTGTCACGGCGTGACCACCACTTTCGACGCAGCCAGATTGGGTAGTTCAAGTTGTCCCTCTTGCGCTTGAACTTTCCAGGGAGATTCATGCGACAGAGCGACTCCAAATTCTGCGATTCGCCAACTCTCCTTTTAACCTTCGGACTCGAGTCTTCTCGGGCGGCAACCCTCTGTCACTGGGATTATTCCGCATTGGCAATTTGGCACTCAGGTCACGGTCAAGCTCAGGCTCGGAAACCCTGCGGATTGATAGAGCGGATTGGAAGCAAGACCGTGTCCACAGTTGCGGACTAGTCTGTAATCCTGATTACCTTGGGCTGTCTCCTTAAAAGAATCACAACTGTGGCGCGCTCCTCTCTCAAGTTCCGCGTCTCTCAAAGTTTCAGCCACAGCCACTATGCGAGGCAACTTCGTCACCCTGTTGTGCCAATTAGCGACGCCTCTAGAGACGCGAGCGACTTCCCCCTTCGAGCATGCGATCGCGGTGATCTATCGTAACCTTAAATTTATTACATACGTGCCTCTGTTGATTGCTCCGCAAAGCACCCGAATGCTCAAAAATGCTCACGCGTATCCTCTCAGCCGCTCTCTAGCCCCCCCCCCCTCCCCGTTCATCAACGCACCCCCGAAAATTAATGGCAAGTGCGTGTCCCGTAGCCCGCTTGATGTGCCGTACTTCCCTCCTCATCTTTTCCCTCCTCGGCCGTAATTTTCACACCTCCTCCCGCGGCGTATATCATCCCATCCGCGACCCACATTTCAGTCTACAGCCATAACTCAAAGGTTAAGCCAGGCCTCCGGCCTTGTGGTGAACCCCATCCAACCTTATCTTTCAGCTCAAAAACCACTCACGCGTTTCTCCATCCAAATTCCAAACCCGATTTCGCCGGGTTGTCGTGCACACACAAAGGGCGATACCACGGCGCCTGCAGAGAAATTTTCATAGTCCCTGATGCCGGTCATTCTGATGGCCCTGCAAAATCCTATCCAACCGCAATCAAGCCGCCATTTCATGCACTGAACCTATTCGCATATTATTATAGATCAGATAAATCCGATTATTTTACTCTCTCTGTTCCGAACAGATTCAAGGGTTTTATGTGCGGTAACATCTTTTCCTCCCTGACCTCCTCCGCTCCACATGCACTTCAAGACACACCGAATGGCCGAAGAAAATCATCGAAAGGAACTCAGAGTTGGCACCTCACCGAACTCCCGGGCATGCTTGGGGGAAACACTATAAATACAGCTAGCGAACTTGTTTCTTTCTGGTTGAATTAGCGAACTTGCGTTACACCCGAACTTTTCTCGTCGAACACCTGTCGAGTTTACGAAATCAACATACCCCATTAACATGGAACCTCGGGGCCGGCTTGAGGCATGGACTGTAATCTCTTCTCTCTCTTTATAAGATTAAGCCTGTCCGAAGCCTTTTAAACTCCGCTCGGGAATCACCGACGGCAGCGACCTCCGAGGCGAAGCGCCCCCGGCACGCTCTTGTATAGATACAACTATCGAACTTGTTTTCTTAGGGGTGGAATTAACGAACTCTGAACTTTTCTCATGTCGCACACCTTTCAACCCTCGAGATCACGGAATCATAATGGAATTTGAGAAATTAAACCCTCATTTGTTCAACACACATTCAACATGTGCTCATCATTACCGACGTTCGGGCACTTTGTAAGCGCTGAGCGCTGAACCGTCAGACAAACCAAAACGGCCCCACTCCGTGGAATTCGAGAAATTGAATCCGTCGTCGTGCAATACACATGAAAATAGAACTATACACCCACATCACTTTTTCAGCCTGCGTCTCCACCCGACACCCTTGCCATCGACGAGCTTCACGTTGCTGTCCAGCAGGCCCTCCGCCCATTTCACCCAGAGGCTCTTCGATATATCATGTCTGCGACACCAACATTGAGAAATTAGAATCGAACCCAGCGCAGAAAGAGAACGGCGCATATACTCTGTAGTCGGCCATCTGATGCACGGAACGGAAATCTGTCGGAGAGCGGGAAATGTACGAACGCTGAGTCCCTGGAAGAGCGTCGCCCACTTCCTGTCGACTCCGCGCCTGACAAAAGGTGAGCATCAAATCGCACCTCCTCGATGGTTGAACTTAGACTTACTGCCGGCGATCGGTCTTGAATGTTATCGTCTCGAGCGCCATGTGATTAGAGGCAGAAGTAAAGTTGTGCGAGCGCGGGACCTGGGTTGAGATATGCCATGAGTCGCGCAGCCGTTCGAACCACAGAAAGTACCGACATCCTTACCGCAGTTGACCGTAAGGTCGACTATTGACGGACAAATATCGAAGAGCTTCGTGCGGGGTGTGCACTGGACGGATACCGTCAAAGTCAGAAGCTTGCCGCCATGCTTAGCGAGAAATGAGTCGACGCCCGCATACTGATTGGGAAAAGTAGCATGGCGGAGGGCGAGCAAGCTTTGGAGAGCATCAGCAACAACACGAAGGGTTAAAATGCCGCGCACTCCATGTGTGATAATACAGTCATAAGTGAATCGTCAAAGCTTGAAAGTGTGAGCTCCTCAAGACTGGCTAGGGCGCCGGAAGGGATGGAGGCGGGAGTCGCATCGAACGGGGGTTTGAACGCCGCGGATAGGGAACGGACGTGCGGGAAGAGGGAAAAGAGAGACGGTTTCTCCACTTTAGACGCTTTCGCAACTTCAACCCCTTCCAACCTAACAAGAGTCGGACCAGCAAGTTTGCCCAGGTCACTGAAAGCCTTCGGCGTGATATTAAAGTCAGTAAGCCCTATTATATTGACCAGTTTGGTCCGGGAAAGAATTGGACGCAGTTCAATGTTGCGCTTGGTGTTGATGGCGAGATAGATAGTTCGGACTTGGGGGCCTATAGACGAGTTTGCACCTGATCTCACCGCGAAACTCTCAAATGCGTAGGAGGTTCGGAAAACGAAGGTTTCAAAAAGATAGGGCAGTGCCAGTTTCTGGGTCCACCAATTAATCAGCTGCACCAGAGAAACTTGAACTAATTTTACCGCAAACATCTTCGAGACCAGAACTATGCCAAGCCGAGCTTTCTTATTTTCGACGTCCAACGCCATCGCGAAGTAGAGGATGCGTTTCCAAATATTCTCAGTAACGGACGTGGTAGAGAACTGAATAGAGGAAGGTTTTGGATCCGTTGGATTGGGTGGGAAGATTGTCGGACTGTAACCGTAAGTATGCTTATGAAACGGAAGAGCAGAAATATTACTCGTCGTCCGGGATTTTGAAGAGTCCTGGCAGGCTCGGATGAGTTATATGGCATCCTGCATAGAATCCCGGTGAAAATTTTCGGCCGGTCGTTCGTTTGAATTGAATGCTCTGCAGCGACATGCTTTTCGCTACCAGCTGGAGGCGCTCGGATGGTCCTGAAATAAACATTAGCGTTGGTATCACGAGAATCTTGAGGTTTGGAGCGTTGCTCAAAGCTGATGCAATAGACAGCGGCATGTAGTTCGACATGTTGGAATAAGGTGACTCGAAAACGTTCTAATCATGGAACGGGCTCATTCAATAGTTCTATCGAGCTTTAGCAAATTCAACGTACGAGATTTTTCCATTGCTTTATGCACTGGCTGACAGTATCGAGGAGAAGCTGGGAATTCTTATTGAGGATTCCGCGGTATTGGGAATCATATAGAACGAAGCGGGTGGGATCCATCAAAGGCAGACCGCGACAAAGTCCGGAGACATTATCGGCAGACCAAACGTTGAGTGAAACAAACAGGTCGGTGACGTTCGGTGCGGATTTAATGATTTTGAGCATAGGAGCGCCATACCCCCCCTTCAACGCGTAACTTTTTGATGAATCGACCGAGGTCGGGGTTTTGGCTGAGTGCGATATCGAGAGCACGGGCTTGTCCCTTGGACCGAAGGACGACGACGTGACAGAGCAGGGGAGTGGCGACGCGTAGCCACGCCTTGGAAACGAGGAGAAACGCAGAAGAAGATTCAGAATACTGGGAAAAGGGAGATATATCTGAGGTATCGGAGAACTCGTCGTCGGCGACTTTCAATGCTGGAGAGAGAATTTCAGATATAATCTCGTCCGGAAGGCTGTTTGCCATGCTGGGAGTCAGTGGAGGGGCCTCAAGTGTGTGCACACTGCATAGTGAGTAGGTTTTGGGTGACGGCACCCAAGGCATGCTTCGTGTGGGATCAGATAATGTGCATCAAGTTAAGGACAGATGGGATTGCGGCCCTCGTCCGTGCTGGAATTTGGCCGAAGAATTTTTGACCGGCCAGGAGTTGTCGGTGGGAGCGCCGGGGGTCAAAGGATGTTTCATTACTCAAAATTAGGACAAAGGAAGTGGTGAAAGGCGTCCAAGCACAGGTCTCAGCACCACATCCTGACAAAGGAATCACCATCAATTCCCCGCCCTAAAGAGAAACAATGGTTTTTGGCACATACCGACGATGTGCGAGCCTTTGAACCTCCCTGCTCCTTCCCCCCCCCCTCCCCCCAGCCACAGAAAAAACTTCCGCCTCGATATTTGCCGTGTCCGACTCCGCCGCCACCGATCAAGCACCACCCAAGACACCCTTCCTGCCCTTCCAAAGTCAGTGTGGGCGCCGCGGATGCACCTACATCTTTTGCTATGAGGGGACGGACCCTTTCGCTGCCCTTACGACGATGGTGAAGGCGCACAGGTCGCACTGCTTCGGCCGCGATTTCGGGTGCGTGCACCGTGCCACTGCCTGCGGATTCAGCGCCGCCATTGGCGAAGGAACAGGACTACCCACAGGTGTGACACGGGCTGGGCGCTGTCGGAAGAGATGGGAAAACAGTGGGAGAAGCCTGCGGGCGACGCGGCAAGGTCCCCCTCCAAGCGGTGGGTCGACTGTGGCATGGGCTGTTGAGGATGTGCGCTGACTATCTGATTCACAGGGCTACAGACAAAGACGCTATGAACTGCGACACGACAGACGAGGGGGACCAGCCTACGGCGATGCCCATCTCGGAGCGCAAGGGCAGGTGAGTGCTGGACTGCGCCATACATCCTCGAGGATGCTCGCTCACGGATATGCAGTGCCACTGACATGGATTGCGTTACGGCGAGGACTGGCCAGCAATGCCATGCTGCAGACGGATCCGCCGATAAGGTCGTGCAGGACGGCAATGTCAAAGTCATGCATGACGCCCACGGGGAGCTTCCCATCCGGTACCGTAGCTATGCCACCATGCGCCCATGCCGCAAGCCCAAAGGCGCCCCAGCCACCACGGCAAAGGGGGCCTCAAAGAAGGTGGCCTCGCCCCAGACACAACGCACGCGCAAGAAGAAGAGTGCGCACACCGAGGCGCAGCGGAAGGCGATGCTAGAGGCCGACCCGTGGACGCTGAAAGTGGAATTCACCAAGCTCGTCTGCCGCGGCTGTGGCCGCACGATCCGGCTGGACGGACGCTCGCGATATTATCCGGGCCTCTGGTGGAAGCACCGCGGGCACTGCGAGCGTGTTAGGAGTGAGTGCGTACTGCCCAACCAGCCTGAGGTGAGCTCCCCGTTCGTGTGCCACTGGGACTGTCGTCGTACTTACTCGATCGAGCAGCAGCGCAAAAAGGATGCCATGTGCTCCGATGCGGAGCGCACGAATAAACTCAAGACCGTCGCGGGGATCCGCTGTCGTCTGGATGATGTCGGAATGCCTGCTGGGACGCTGGGGAGTGGATTGACCGAGTTTCAATGGATTCATTTCGCACCTTGAAAGTCTCCAGGCAGATTGCCACACCAGAGTCTGACTTGCGCCTACTATGGCTCGGCTCTGATGCTCATCGTGGGGTGGGTTCCCTCCCCAGGCGATGTGCTCATCATTTGTAGATGAATACAAGCCTGCCAGCTAAAGTGAGGACTCGCCCATTGATTCTTGCGGAGCGAAAGTCAGCTTCAACCGAGTTCTGCGGCCAAAGGACAGCTGCGGGCAGAGCTGGACAGAGATGAACATATATGTACGTGGAGCTCGTTGTGTCCTTCCGAGTCCACCTTGAGCTTGAGCAGTCAATTGACAAGTTTTCGAATCTTCAAGCGTCATCTAGCGTGCACAGAGACTCTAGATCTGCCATGACGATTGTGTGTTGGATGCTTCATAAAATGCAGATGTCGGAGTCCATTCCATATTCCTCGAATCATGCGTACCTCCAAGGCCAGGTCCACTCGGAGGGATGCAAGAAGATTACGAGCAAAGCGTTTAGCACACGTGATCGCATGAGCTTTGCACAAAACCACCATCTCCGCCCGCCCACGCTCGGCAAGATCCTCTCTAGAAGAACGATCGCGGGTCTCTTGGAGCCATTCGTATCCCGGTATTATATCACAATCCACTTTAAAGCTCGTAGAAAATTAACGAACATACAGGCCCGCGACCTATTGATCGCCAAAGGATCGTGGCCCTCGATGTGAGTCGCGAGGATGTATGGACAGCTTATATCTAGCCCAGACCCAACCTCATTCCATGCTCCGACATGGCCAGTGAGATAGTCTCGGTTGGGGACGCGGTGGAACTTATTCGGTGCGTTATGTTTGCAATTCATTCCCTCCCAGTTACATCCACCCTCGTTCCGGCCTACCTACTCTGCAACGATGGGCTTGACTACGGCGTCTATTAGTACAAGGAAGATATCATGGTCACCGACCCCGGTCATTCTGATGGCCCTGCCTAAATACTATCCAGCCCGCAATCCGAAGCGCATCTCGTTCTCTCAGCCAGGCTACTAGTATTCGCAGATCATTATATATGATAAGATTACATTACTCTCCCTGTTCCGAACAGAATCAAGGGTTTCAATAATGTGTTTTTGTACTTCCGCAACAACAAACCTCCCACGCAAGACCCACCAAATGGAACAAATTCGTGGAAAGGGACTCAGACATAATAAACCTGGACAGCACTTTGTATAGATACAGGCTCAGCTAACGAGGTTGCATTCTACATGTCGCACAACTAGCCCCCAGAATCACGGAATTTAAAACATTAGGGAGACTAGTGAATATATGTACTTATATGATAATTTACGCTGAACCGTTTCCCCTGACAGTTTTGGGTGCTCCACCATGCTGTGCGGGATTAGCGCTGGTGTAGTCCAAGTGAACGCTGGAAGGGTTCGTTAAGCACCGGCCGCTCGATTTTAGTTGAAACTCACTAGGCGCGAGAAACCAGGTCGAGTGCCTCGATCGACGCTTGGATGGTCTCCCCCACATCATGGGCAAAGGCAAGACTGGTGTCTGAAGGAAGACTGCAGATGTGTTGTTAATTGATGCACGACGACTCTTGTGTCGACACATACATTATATCCACTTCCACGATCAACTCGTCGCCGACGTGGCTGAATTTTAGGGTTTAGAACGGCTACAGAGATCCGGAGGCATCGGCTCACTAGACTTCGAGGTAAGAGACCTCGAGCACGGGTTTGAATCTTGAGATAAGATATAAAATACGGAAATGATGGTCGCTGCTGGCAATCCGCCCAGAAAGCTTGACGAAATTCTCTAGTAGCGTCTGGATCCATTCGATTATGACTAGATGCCGTCAAAGTGAGTTCCGGAACTCAAGAGAGGAGCAGACTGACTATAAATACTGAGAAGCGCGCCGCCCAATGGATCAAGTTGCCTGATGGACAAAACTTCACCGACCCACTGCGCAGTGGTTAGACAGCGAAACCGTCAATGTGCGTACATGCGTACTGGTATTATCAAAGAAAAGACGTTGAACAACACGTCGACCTTGGCGTCCTGGAAAATGTTATTCTACAGCTGGATATCTGGGCCGGAGTTACGTACCTGAGCCAGCGCTTGGATACTGGAAGACTGGAATCTAGAACACCAGACCCAGATGACGCTCTTGACGACAATAGTCGCAAGCATCGTGCTGGTGAAAATAGCTGTTTGCATCGTGATCAAGCTATGATTCAGGTCACTCACGCCTTTCCGAATAAAGACACTGTCCCGATTTCACCGTTTTCTTCCCCGAAGAGTTTTTTCACTGATTCGACGAGAACTTGCGAGAAGGAAGCGATCATGCAGACGGAGAAAACGAGGACACCGAGGGGCTCGAAGCGTTTCTTGCCAGTGGGGTATTTAGCACCGTGGTCCTCTCTTTTGGCCGCGAAATCAGCGGCCCAGATTATCATCGTCGATAAAAAGTCGAGCGCAGAGTCGACGAAAGATGCCAGGAGCGATATTGAATTTGAAAATGCGACCGCGGCGCCTTTAGAACCTAGTAATAGTATGTTCACGAAAATGTTCACTGGCGAAGATTTACTGTAAGCGGGCATGTGGCGATTCGCAGTGCGCGCACCATTCAAAGCAATTGTGTCTGCCCGGTCCCGCTTCTCTTGTCTCGTTTCGCTGTCGGGTAATAACGGCTGCCGTTCGGCCCGGTCTTCGTCGATGGGCGAGGTGACGGTTGGACCATCTGAGATTGTGGGGCGCCGAGCAAAAGCTCCAATTATTTGGTCAGGAAGTGTCGAGGTCAAAACCTCCTCGACCTCGAGGAAGCCGTCAAGGATCTCATCTGAAAAAAAGTTGGGCCGGAAGCGGACAAATGTGATGAATAAAGCTGACTCTGGCGTTGGTAGAATTCCCGGACGCCACGCTTCTTGATAGATTTAAGCTCGTCGTCGCTCTTTCGGTAGCGTTCAAGTTCGCCCGGAGCGCATCGGATCATACCTGGGCTGACCCAGTAAACCGGTAAAGGCCAAGACCGAAATAATGGATGACCGCGTACCCTGCCACGGTAGTCGTCGAGTTCATGGTCGCAGAGTAGGTGGGCCGCCGTTTCGGCGGCAGGGTACTCGATATGCGGAGAGCAGCCATATTGCGGTGACGATTCCACTGACGAACAGATTTAGTATGTCCGTGGTTATGTGGACCAAACAAACAACAAACAGCCGCACTCCTATCGAGACGCGCGACAAACGCCGACAATTAGTCTCTCATAGACAGACGCTTCAACTCGAAGCTCATCCTTACTTCGCTTGCTGAACACTGAACGCGACAATAATCATCCAAAGCTGTTACCTGTGGCGGACCTAGGGCACGCCGATCTCTCTTCATTCGCTGAAAACCTACTCACTAAGCGCACGCTTTAGGCTACTCCACCAACTCCCAGCATGGCAAACAGCCTTCCGGACGAGATTATATCTGAAATTCTCTCTCCAGCATTGAAAGTCGCCGACGACGAGTTCTCAGATACCTCAGATAAATCTCCCTTTGCCCAATATTCTGAATCTTCTTCTGCGTTTCTCCTCGTTTCCAAGGCGTGGCTACGCGTCGCCACTCCCCTGCTCTATCACGTCGTCGTCCTTCGGTCCAAGGGACAAGCCCGTGCTCTCGATATCGCACTCAGCCAAAACCCCGACCTCGGTCGATTCATCAAAAAGTTACGCGTTGAAGGGGGGTATGGCGCTCCTATGCTCAAAATCATTAAATCCGCACCGAACGTCACCGACCTGTTTGTTTCACTCAACGTTTGGTCTGCCGATAATGTCTCCGGACTTTGTCGCGGTCTGCCTTTGATGAATCCCACCCGCTTCGTTCTATATGATTCCCAATACCGCGGAATCCTCAATAAGAATTCCCAGCTTCTCCTCGATACTGTCAGCCAGTGCATAAAGCAATGGAAAAATCTCGTACGTTGAATTTGCTAAAGCTCGATAGAATTAATGAACGAGCCCGTTCCATGATTAGAACGTTTTCGAGTCACCTTATTCCAACATGTCGAGCTACATGCCACTACCTATTGCATCAGCTTTGAGCAACGCTCCAAATCTCAAAATTCTCGTGATACCCGCCTCGCTAATGTTTAGTTCAGGACCACCTGAGCGCCTCCAGCTGGTAGCGAAAAACATGTCACTGCAAAGCATTCAGTTCAAACGAACGACCGGCCGAAAATTTTCACCGGAATTCTATGCCAGATGCCATATAACTCATCCGAGCCTGCGCGGACTCATCAAAATCCCGGACGACGAGTAATATTTCTGCTCTTCCGCTCCTTTCATAAGCGTACTCACGGTTACAGCCCGACAATCTTCCCACCCAGTCCAACGGATCCAAAACCTTCCTCCATACAGTTTTCTACCGCGTCCGTTACTGAGAATATTTGGAAACGCATCCTCTGCTTCGCGATGGCGTTGGACGTCGAAAATAAGAAAGCTCGGCTTGGCATAGTTCTGGTCTCGAAGATGTTTGCGGTAAAATTAGTTCAAGTTTCTCTGGTGCAGCTGATTAATTGGTGGACCCAGAAACTGGCACTGCCCTATCTTTTTGAAGCCTTCGTTTTCCGAAGCTCCTACGCATTTGAGGATTTTGTGGCCAGATCAGGTGCAAACTCGTCTATAGGCCCTCAAGTCCGAACTATCTATCTCGCCATCAACACCAAGCGCAACCTTGAACTACGGCCAATTCTTTCCAAGACCCACCTAGTCAACATAATAGGGCTTACTCACTTTAATATCACGCCGAAGGCTTTCAGTGACCTGGGCAAACTTGCTGGTCCGACTCTTGTTAGATTGGAAGGGGTTGAAGTTGCGAAAGCGTCTAAAGTGGAGAAACCGTCTCTCTTTTCCCTCTTCCCGCACGTCCGTTCCCTATCCGCGGCGTTCAAACCCCCGTTCGATGCGACTCCCGCCTCCATCCCTTCCGGCGCCCTAGCCAGTCTTGAGGAGCTCACACTTTCAAGCTTTGACGATTCACTTATGACTGTATTATCACACATGGAGTGCGCGGCATTTTAACCCTTCGTGTTGTTGCTGATGCTCTCCAAAGCTTGCTCGCCCTCCGCCATGCTGCTTTTCCCAATCAATATGCGGGCGTCGACTCATTCCTCGCTAAGCATGGCGGCAAGCTTCTGACTTTGACGGTATCCGTCCAGTGTACACCCCGCACGAAGCTCTTCGATATTTGTCCGTTAATCGTCGACCTTACAGTCAACTGTGGTAACGATGTCGGTACTTTCTGTGGTTCGACCGGCTGCGCGACTCATTGCATTTCTCAACACAGGTCCCGCATTCGCACAACTTTACTTCTGCCTCTGATCATATGGCGCTCGAGACTATAACATTCAAGACCGATGGCCGGCAGTAAGTTCAACCATCGAGGAGGTGCGATTTGATGCTCACCCTTTGTCAGGCGCGGGGTCGAAAGGAAGTGGGCGACATTCTTCCATAGACTCAGCGTTCGCACATTTCCCGCTCTCCGACAAATTTCCGTTCCGTGCATCAAATGGCCGACTACAGAGTATGTGCACCTCGTTCTCTTTCTGCACTGTGTTCGATTCTGAATGAATGTTGCTGTCGCAGACATGATATATCGAAGAGTCTCTGGGCGAAATGGGCGGAGGACCTGCTGGACAGCAACGTGAAGCTCGTCGATGGCAAGGGTGTCGGGTGGAGGCGCAGGCTGAAAAAGTGATGTGGATGCATAGTTTTATTTTCATATGTATTACCCGGCGACGGATTCAATTTCTCGAATTCCATGGAGTGGGGCCATTTTGGTTTGTCTTTGGAGGGACATTCCTCCTTACAGGGCTCGGGGCTCTTCTTCTGCACGTCTGCTCCAGTAGCGGCAGGACCGGGTCCTCGTCCGAGCGGTTTTTTTTCGTTTTGGGCTTGTTCCTGACACTAGTCTCCCTGGACAGACGCTACAACGACCCGCTCGGTATGCATATTCACGGGGCATGCTACATTAGAGTATTTTGCAATTGGGCAGGCCCTCAAGCCATCACACTCTTCATTGCGACGGAACTTACAACAATGCGATCTACTACGGCATGTTCACGCTCCAAGTCGTCTTTCGCATCACGGATGCCAGGTTCATTGCCAAGTTTATGATACTGTCCGGACGCAGTGAGATCCTGCGCAGCGAGTAAGAGCATGTGCGCACCTTTTTTACTGCCGGCCAGTCGGTGAGATCCTGCAAACCAGCGAACGACGCCTTAGTACCCTTGATGGCGGTGTCCATCGCCCCTTCGACACTGGGGACCAACAGCTCCGGACCAGCAATGCGTACGACAACAAGGGCAGTCGTTGCATCAGAAACCCCATACCGGCGCATTGCCTCGGATATCTGGCAACATGAGTCGTGCGATGGACTTCAACGGGTTAGCAAGGAAGGGCTACGTTGTTGGTCGGGTTGAGCGCCCATATAATCTCCGAATGCACCGTTTTCGTGCGCAGGCTGTCCTGCGATGCCGCGAGGATGGCTTGGTAGATCGCTGTCCGCAGGTGGTTCACGCTCGTAATCTGTGTCAATTCGTCAGGGTCCCTCGCCCCATTGGTGCAGAAAACATCCAGACGAGCCGAGCTTCAATAAAGGCGAAGTTGAGGGCGTCTCGTTCGCGTTCGCCATCGATGCCTTCGGCTGTCGACGCGGTGACGAGGCGCTTTCTCAGCAAGTCGGATTCGGACACGTCCGTGTACAACGCTGCGTGGACGCAGGATAGATGGGCCGGAAACTGAGGCAATTGGTAGGACTGCATATTGTGTTGGCGTCTGTTTGGCAACGCCATCTGTGTACCGGGCCGGAAGGGTGAAGTTGATACTTCCCTGGCATGGCTGGGCGAAAAAAATAGATTCTTCGTCTGTGTTATTTCCACAGAATGGTGCTGGTCCCACCTAATCCCACTCTCAAGTTTAATCCGGGGAGTATCGATTATGTCGGTCAAAGCGGAATATTGCAGTCATGTGATATCGCCCAGAAAGAAACCTGCTAATCATTCGAGACGTGGATCGCAATCCTTTGCACGGAAATACTCTGTCCATGACTCCTGTCAACGGTGCGGCATTTTTTTCAAATACTTATGTAGTAATATTGAAAGTCAGGCCTTGAGCTGAGTTGACGAGTAACAATTGGAGGCACACAGAACTTGGAAGAGATTAAATGCATCAAAGCTTCTTGAGGCTCGCTAAGACAGCCGAAGCATCTTAAAGCGTAGACAAGATAGTCAAAGCGCGATCACGTGAGTCGCTTTGACGCCAAAGTGCCAACGCGCCAAAGCGCCACGGACGACATATTTAAAGTCGTCGCTCATCGTATCTTTCTCTTCAACATCATTGAGATTTTCCACTTCACGCAGCGGTGTCTTGCACGCCTACGTTGTCATTCCCTCGACTACGTACTCCCCGCCGCCGTGTACATTTTTCTGTCAGTGTCAGTTGCCACCCTCCGGCTCGCCCCAAATCAAGGCCACGATCGCTCTGCAGTATTTCTGGTGCATGGCTTCGATCTATAGTCAGCCACTAAGTGTGGCTGACCATCATATTCTTTCCTTCAGACCGGCACTGGGCAGCCGTTGTCTCAACCTCCTTCCAAGACTCACGACTAGGCACTTCAAGACCGAAGGCTCTGAGGCTTGGGCGACGCTGACGTAACGATTTTGACGGCGGTTCTGTTGGGCAAGACCTACCGCAATACCGTTGGGCAAGACCTTAGGGGGATCCTGCTCAAGACAGACCGCGGGGGAAACCCGTTCAAGACCGTTGGGGGAGCCTTCACTAGGTGACTCAAGACCCTCGGGGACCCGAGCAAGACCACAGGGTAATCCTGCCTCAAAACGTCAAGACAAGGGCCCGAAGGCGTCCGGTTAACCGGTGAGTTTCTCTCTCATGAGTGTGATGACCTTCACAGGCCACGGGAATGTGGACGAGTGTCGAGACGAAACGAGAAACAGCAAAAGATGTACGCGCGCGGAGTGTTTGACGCAGCCACGGAGAGGTGGATATTGGCGAGCGCGTGGAGGCGTGCCAAATTATTTCCTGGGGGTGGTTGCGAGCTTGGCTCCATCCTCGTGCTCCCTTGTCGTGGGTCCCAGGCTTAGTACGCATGCACTTGGCTTTACCCACCACCTGCGCGCGTCAACTAAACGCACGTTAAAAATGATCGAGCTTCCATAGTTTTAACTTTTAGGTTTTAGTAGATCACTTTTGAAGTAACATCCACATGTATCTCGGGCACTTATATGCAGGCTCATTTGATATCCCCTAACTTCAAAATCAAGTATATTTACACGCCCTACATATCATAAGTGAGGCTTACATCTATTACCAAGCAATCTATTGTTCCTTCTTGTCCTTGTCGGCCTTCTTTGGTCCGCTGACAGTGAACATCAGACTCCCGCAAAACACCATAGCGGCGCCGACGCCCAGCTCAGCGTTCCACTCATTTCCAAACCACCATACGCTGAAACAGAGGCTGATGGCTTTGCGGGCGGTGAGGACGAGATTCGTAGACACGGAGGATACTTGCTGTGGGACGCAGTTCAGATACGCACATCAGACTGGAGACTGCTGCGGGGACTCACTGATGACAGTCGATTCACACCGGTCACGCAGACGAGTTGGGAGCACAGGTTCAGGCCGAGGATCAGCCAGGATGCAGTGGCAGAGGAGTCTCTCGTTGGTTCCGAAAGACTTTGGAGGCCTTGCTTAACATCCTGAACGAGAAACAGGAAAACTGGGAGTGATAAGAAGTGCTGGGCTTGGCATGAGCTCTTATCGGCACATGGTCGGGAGTAGGTACCGTATAGAACACGCCCTCCTTCCAACAAGGCCCATACGTTCTGTACGTCCGCTCTTGCAACAGTCCAAATAGTCCCGTGAGGACTAAGGATGTCACGAGCATCGAGACGCCGATTGTGTACTTCCGCAGCTCATCTGCAGATTGCACCTGGGTAGTCTGTTTGGCTGCGGCTGCAGCGGACGGTCGGGCCAGCGTCGCAAGAATAACCCCAGCCGATACTAAGAGTACCGAGACCTAGGAAAAACCGGCGGTCACAATCAGCGAGGAGGTGCGCTGTAATTGCGATACTACTGACCACTTGCATGACCGTGTACCGTTTTCCGGCCAACAAGAAGCCGAAAATCATTGATACTGCTAGGCCTACTATACGTCAGCCATGGACAGGTTTTCGACGAAAGGATTCACACCCGCGGATCGGAAAACGATGAGGATCGTCAGAGGAATGTTATATGCGAAGGCCCAGTTGTTCAGAAGGGACCCGGTTGTCAGCAGAAGCACCTGCGCAGCCCAGTGTTTTAGAGGGACCTGACGAGGCTTAAAACGAGGCAATCGATGACCGGGAGGGATAACCAAGAATGCAGGAAGCGACTGGGCAGCAACGAAT
The DNA here is from genome assembly GCA_029204335.1 of Mycena vulgaris. Lineage (NCBI taxonomy): Eukaryota > Fungi > Basidiomycota > Agaricomycetes > Agaricales > Mycenaceae > Mycena > Mycena vulgaris. The sequence continues at coordinate 25,945 of JARGYA010000067.1, forward strand.
ACAACTTGTGAGAAAGTCAGCGCTGAACCTGCGGTGCACACGGTCAGTCTTTCTGGGAGCGTGAAGTACATAAGATCGTCACCGATTCTAGCGTTCATTATGAGCAGCTGCTCGTATGCCCAAACATTTCTGCTTGCCGTGAATATTTTGGAGTATATGTGGACGTACGAGACTCACACGCAGCAGCCGCCCATGACCATAGAAAGGATAGAATAGTAGTCGAGCAAGGCAGGTGTGGCTTGAGATAGACGTACGCCGGGATCGATAGAATTCACGGAGGCGGAAGGGATTGGGTCCGGTCCAGAGGCAATCTTTATCTACGTCCTTTCGTCTATTTCGAGACATGAGGCCTCGGGTTAATTTCTAGCAAATTAAACGCAGGCAAGTCGACGCGTGAAGCAAGAGAATTCGTGACACGTGGACGATCACGGTCTCATGGCAGGCCATAATAAACCACAATACATGGCCGAAATAGGGGCTTGCAGATAATTCGGCCTAATGTGTATACATTTTCAACGAGTGCCGAGTCCATTTTTGATTGAGAAATGTATTTTCAAGTATCTGCTCACAGGAGGACGGACTCGAATCGGAGTCGAACGTACATCATCGCCCAATTTCCGGATGTATCCTGACAATCAACTCTGCACGCATCAATCACTTCGTTGATAATTTCAGTCGCTTCGCTGTCGGGAAAGTCTTTCAGAAAGGATTTGCGGGCAAAAACCTCGAGCCATCCTCTGAGACCGTCTTCAAGGGGTGTGACGCGGGGTGTAAGAGAAATCTGCAGTGGCTTGAACGATGCCGCGATCAAAAGCTATAACGCATATTAGTTGAAACCCTGCGGATTGAAAGGGGGAAATGCATACCTTGGTATAATCCTCCACTGAAGGAAAGAACCACGGATCCAAAGGAATAGCATCATGGCCACGGGATTTGACGGCGCGGTGTAGAGCGCTTCTGACACCTACAGAGGAGGAAATTAATTAGGTCGAGAAAAACGTGCAAATTAGACATACCAATACAGTTCATCGCACCGCCCATCTCAGCAACAAAACGTCCACCGGGCTTCAGGATTTTCTTGATGCTCTCAAGCACGCCCGCCGGATCGCGCTTGCACCAGTGGAATGTAGCGTTGCTGAATGCAGCGTCGAACTTGAACTCTGGGTCGTTATTGTTGAATGCCGTCATTGGAATGTCGAGATCCTGAACATCGGACACAAATGCATGTTCAAGCCCCGCCTCTTTCGCCTTGGCAATCTATCCAGAAGCCAGACAGTCAGAATAGGCGTAATATCAAGGAGTAATTTATACCATGCTTTCACTGTAATCCACACCGACGACTAGCCCGCCGGGGGCCTGTTTGACGATTTGTTCGAGAACCAGTGTGACCTCGCCGCTGCCACAGCCTAGATCGATTATTTTCTCGCCCGGTTTTGCGGACAGAATGTCGAGAACAGGGGCAGTGAACGCCGGGGAGTAAACGAACGCGGCGGATTTATTGTATAGGGAGGCAGACCAGCCCTGAGGGTCGCGCGCGTGCAGGCTTTCCGAGTCTTCAGTGGGCGACATATTGTTATCGGTTTATCTGCGAACTAGCTTTGCCTTTAATACTCTGGACGACCAGTGAATTCTAAGCGGTCGGCCGAGATTGAAGAGTCAACGGACATAATCGGGAAGACAGCTCGGCCGACGGTCGGGGGACGACGCCGACGAGGAATTCGAAGTCGATTAACCCTACAGCCTGTCGCGCGCCAGTTGGATTGTAAGTTGTTGAGGAGCCTGAGCTTCGAGCTCAACTTGGAAAGTTGCGATCAAGTTGCGGTTATGTTGTAAGACGCGTCTAGTCACGTCACGTCCTCGCCTTCAATCCTGTGCCACTATCATTGCTGTATCTCCTCCTGCTCTCCAAACTATAGTGTCGGTACGCCATCTTTTCTGAGCTCAAAGTTCCATGAATAATTGCAGTCACAGACATGCCCGACAGGCGAAAGACGAAACATCTCTCCATACTGCCAGCAGATTCCCCGTTCTCCGACTTTCTTGAGAAGGACCGAGTCCCCTCGCTGCAGGAGCGCAAGATCATCCAGGAGATGCTGGTAGAAAAGACAGTGCAGCTCGCTCATCTCAACTCTAGGGTCCCCAAACGAAGAACCGGGAAAAAAATCGGCCGTCAACTGCGCATCGAGCTTGACCAAACGCGTCGTTTTATTAAATTCCACCAGGCGTTGATTTCGCCCTGGCGACGTCTGCCGGTTGAGATTATGGCAGAGATCTTCCTTTTCACATTGGAAGCCGCCGGGCAGGGTGCCGCGGGGACGGATTTTTGGGACGACGATAGAGAAGGGTCATTGCTCGTATGCAGAATCTGCAGAACCTGGAGAGAGATTGCCATCTCAACTCCAGCTCTATGGAACATTCTATCCCTCAGCCTACACTCTGTTTCGCGCCCCCTCGAATGGATTTCGACGTGGCTAGGCCGTGCTCGATCTTTGCCCCTCTATCTTCAGGTGTTCTGGGGTGACAAGGCTCTGCCAGAAGTCATAAACCCAATAATATCCCTGTTCGCATCGCATCTTCACCACATCGCTGGACTATGGATAGACGGTTTGGATATCGATGACCCGGAACTCGTCACCACTTCATACCCCCATGCGACCTTTCCGCCCCTCCAAAATCCCTATGCGCCTCTGCTTACTATCATAGGCGCCGACTTGCCGCCTGAGAGCGACTGGGACTGGATCCGCGCAGCGTCCCAAGCGTCGCCTCGTCTAACATCCCTCACCACTTCACAATTTACCCTCGATTGGTTCCCAGTCACCAATCTTACCAAGCTGCATCTTATCGATCCAGTGGCCATGTCCACCGTTCTGCAGGTTCTGCAGCACGCACCCGGTCTCCAGGATATTTCCGTCGATATCGAAGGACCTCTCGCGGTCAGCCCGACTGGGAGCGTCCTGGTTATGGGATCGGTCTCAAGATTGGAGATTACCTCTTCCGATCACCTGGGCGAATTTCTGGGACAGATTGCCATGCCGCGCCTGGCAGACTTTGGCATCCACCAGATAGTCGTCTGGCCCGAGGCAGAGTTCTCTTCTTTCCTCTCCCGCTCGTCCTGCGTCCTGCATACCCTCGACTTGTACGATATCGATATAACCGAAGACCAAATCATCGCATGCCTTCGGCAGAAGGCGTGCAGCATGCTGCACGCCCTCGTCGTTTCGGATTGCACTCCGCCCTCAAACACGCTGCTTCAGTATCTCACCTACAGCGCAAGCAATTTTCCCTGTCCGCATCTCAAAGTGATTGAACTCGGGAACTTCCTTGCAAATGACGGCGTTCTCGCGGACCTTGCAGAGTCGCGTGTTCGCCCGGTTATTGACCTCCCTCCGGGTGTGACCATACCCGGGCGCCTCGAGAAACTGCGAATCTCGTTCATCGAGGGCAGGCCTGCGGCGGTGGGAACACATGCAGGCGACTGGGTGCGACTCCTGGCGTTGCAGAATGCGTGGCCCGAGTTCGACGTAGAGTGGCCGGAACCGGAGGAGTGATTTTACGCGTCTTTCCGGCCCAGGTTTGTTCTCGCGCGTCCGGGTTAGACAGGAAATTAGGAAATGATGGACTTGTAGATTAAATCATGTGATCGAGTAACCTTGAAGATGGACGTCGATCCCGTTTCTCAGTCTTACACCATCCTACGTATAAAGCGCAAAAGAAATGAAGAGCCTCTTGATGCCCTAGGCACGCCTCCGTTCCCTCGCTTTTCTGCTCGCTGATCGGCCCTGCAGTCGTCGAATCTCGACGGAGAAAGAAGTCTCGAGGCGGTGTGGGCGTTTTCCAGTTTGCTCAAACGGTCGAGCACGACGCATGGGAGGACGAGAAGCGGAAGCTTGACATCCAGGTGCGCGGGTCCCAAACCCCGCTCGAAATTCTCCGTGACTCTTGATTCAAGGACCAAATTTCCCGTCTAGCGCGTGAAAGTGCGAGCAATGCCGCCGAACCCAAGCGGCTGAACCCGTCCTCGAATCGGACCTCGCCGACCATACCGAAGGACGACCGCCGGTATACAATCATCCCGCAAGAGGCAGAAGAGGAGGAGGCCCCTACGAGGCGCAGACTCCCAACCAGCCCGTGTGTTTTGGCCTTGGAATGTTTAAACTTTCCAAGCAAGTCTGACGGGCGATTGTCCAGGCCTGAAGTTATTTCGGCCAAGGACCTTCCTCCCAAAAAGAAGAATACTGGCTTCAAGCTCTACGATGCCGTCCTTTCCGCAGATAAAGCCGCCACTGCGGAGGCTGATGCGGAAATGGAAAAGTTCATGCCGATGTTAACAGAATATCTGAATCGTGCGTCGATTGGGGTTTCGTGAAAGAATATCGGTTGATGAAATTCCGCTAGTCAACGACATTGCCGCGTCGGGATCAGCAGCATCGGTCGCCGAAACTATGCCGCCATCAGCGACATCAACAGACGACTACGTCTGGGATGTGTTTTACCACCGTCCGGCGACGCTGACAGAATGGAACGAGGCAGCGAATGTCGGGACACTGTGCGCCGCTATGGAGATTTGAAGGAAATACATCTGATTGACCGAATCCGATGTTAGGACTGGCCTCCCTCCCTCCATCACAGATCCGTACGATTCAGCCTCGGATTCAGAAGAAGAAGATGAGGCAGATGAGGATTCTAATGGTGATAATATTTCCTCTTTGTTGCCTGCTCCACGCTAAAACTCTGTAGCCGAGGAATACTACAAGAACGACTATCCGGATGAAGAATATTCTTCTGATGACAGCGGCGGTACCATTTCTACTCCCAGCTTTGTGCTCTTCCTGAACGACGTTATCCAGATGAGTTCCATGAAGATTCGGAGAACGAATCGAATCAATCGAATCGGTACGAGGAAGATGGATCTGACCACGAATGGAGATGATCATATAGCACTGAAAACCATATACATTTACACATATACATAGATTAGGCATTCCAATCTCATCACAGTGCTAAGCCTTCTCCTCCGAGTTTGTCTGTAAGATCATTTGAGCCCAGGATTCGCGAAGCACGACGGAAAATTTACCTGGGAATGCGTACTCGGAGCCCTCTTTCCACGTCCCCGTCCAATGGTGAGCATCCCCAAGAATGCGAGCACTCCAAACATCGCTATGACCACTGCAAGCGTCAACCCAGCACCAAGGAAGCCAGCGCCGACCGGGCTGATCCGCTGGTGGTGTCCAACATCGGCACTGGCTGCTGCTGCGCTCGCCTGAGATGCGGCAAGCGCCAAGGCACCGCAGCCTCGGTCCTGCTTGTTGTTGCAAACAGTACACCACGCCGCCGTCGAGTTGATGACAGCGGGCTGAAATTTCAATTAGCGCTCCAGTACTCCGCAAGGCATGCAAGGTCGTCCTACATTAACGTGGTTGACGAGAGTCGAAAGGGGAACATCGCCTGAACTTCCCAAGAAATTGTACTTCACGAACTCCTGGTCGGTCCCATTCTTGAAGTTAAGCCGCACAACGGGTTCGCCTCCTCCCGAGGGCTGGCGGACCTCCAAAGCCAGGGCCGAAGCGTAGTTGACTGTGCTCATATAAGTATGCAGGTAGAATTTTGTGGAAGATCGGCCACTGACCGATTCCAGCCAGCTCGGGGTTCTGCTCCGCGGCGCCAGTCATGTTGAAGAGGGACAAGAAAGGCTTGTACGAAATGGACTGGTACGCCAGCTTCAACGGGTCCGAGGCGTTGGCGATGCTTGCCAGCTCGGACAAGATCTGGGGGAGGATGGTGCGTCCAGCGACTAAGACGATGCGTAAATTGGAAAATATTTCAGGACACGCGAGTCAACGCACTGTTTCCAATGCCGCCAAGCTGGGGGGACGTGAAAACGCCGTACTCGTGCCAGCTAGCGAGGGTCAGTGCCTGGGAGAGGAACGTTTTGGGAAGTGCGTCGAAGAAAGCCTTGTTATGGATCGATTGAACGTTCATGAAGTCGTAAATCTGTGGGCAGCCTTCGTTGAGATTGCGATAACCAAACGCGGTCTAGTCTCACATTCCACTATTTGGATTGTTAGAAAGTTAATTTTCAGCGAGAACGGAGGGTCGTACCATGTTCTCAAGCGTAACAGGTCGTCCATCAAGATACTGGGGTAGCTGGCTCAAGAATGCAGCGCTTTCGGTGCGTTTTTGAGCGAACGCGGTCGAGTTATAAAATGCAGCAGTCGCGTTATCGAAAGCCTGGATCGATATCAGTGAATTGGACCCTTATTATAAGAGGAAGACCGTACCCCGCACGATGTCCAGCCCTCGAGAGAGACATCGTTGGCCGGCTCCACAGACTCGACTAATGCCAACGATTACTTTTGATAACACGCGTGTAGTTTCGTACTCACTTGGAACGTACTGGCAAAGAGAATAAGATTTCTATTCCTCAAAAGAGCGGGATGCGCACCTGGTACCCCCCGAGCGCTCCAGGAATGACCGTTCCATTGGAAAGATCCGTCGTCGTGTAGTTCACGTTGGCGGGAAACAGTCCCTGGAGTAGAGCCACGGCAGAGTCGTATATAACGCCGAGCTCACCCCCGGCGTCGGCGCGGACGTGCTACATAGAGCGCAGGTTAGGCCAGTGCTTGCTCGTCTCGGCCAAGTCCTACGCACGATTTGATTCTGGTTCACGAGCGAGCTATTCATACCGGTGATGAACGAAGGCGAAGACGCGTTCAGGTAGAGTGCGCGCAGCTTCAGGCCGAGCTGCAACTCTTGTACCTGTGAGGCACCATCGATTCAGTCCTTGGAATTATATGCTGGTCATTGAGCTCACAGTTCCCAGAGGCGTAATGGACGTGGCGGTCGGCGTGTAAGTGGTAGGGCTTTGATAAAACCCTGTAAAATCATCAGGATCTGAAGGGCTTCCAGGCAGTAGACGCGTCGGCGACGCGCCGTCGGATATTGAATACCTGCTCGGTCCCCGTGCCTGGCTAGGATCACAACGCCCAGGACCGTGCTATCAGAGGCGGCCATACTGTTAAGCTTGAAGGACTGGAAGCGCGCATGGTTTGATGTTCTTGGTTTTCTTATAGTCGTAAAAGCGCCATGTGACTCATGTCAGACTCGGAAGTCCGTTCTCCCGGCGGGGCAAGTCGCTATTCTCGAGGACGAATCATCTGATTCTCATTGCGGATACAAGACGTCTATACAGCTAGTAACAGACATGGATCGGCACTGCAGACCAAGTCGAGGCGGCCAGACGCCGCCTCGACTGATGTATCATGTCAGGGACGACAGCGTGCATGGATGGGGCTTATCCTTTTGAAACTCGTCCTCATGTGCCCGACGCTGCTCTTGGATAGATAGTTCCACGATCCACGGGCCAATTCACTACAATGTCCCCCCGACCGATTCCATAGTCTGTCCGAAGAACGGTCAATGAAGAGGAGAGACGACCAGCGAAGATGTGGACTGACGAAAGGGGAGGCCGTAGGGCCATCGAGGATCGCAAGTTCTTCGGGCGTGAATGACAGTCGGGGGACAACAAAGACGCGCAGGGGTATAAGAAGCATGATGATCAGCGGGAATCCAATGGCAGCTGCAGGATAAGCATTGGATAAGCATGCTCAAAACGGGTCGGGCACCCACGGAATGACAAACCCACCGATAGTCTGCGTGATCGCGAAAGTCGCTCCAAAGCCCAAAAGCTGCACTCCCACAAAGAGGAGGATGCGCGACTTGCGCACTTTCCGGAGAGGCTCGTCCAGCGGAGTGAGGTTCTTGTCGCGGAGGAAGTAGAGGATCTTTTGAGTGATGCCATTACCGCGGAGCGCGTCGGCCCCCATGAACCAGCTGTCGAAAACAAGTCAGCTTGAAATGATACAGATAGCAGTATTCTCACAAGAGACCGGCGAGGACACCTAGCAGGGCGTTGGGTGAGGAAGAGGGAAGGGGCCACGAAATACACACCTCGCGGAATGAGATGCAGGACGTGGAGAAACGGTCCGCTTAAAAGCACGAGACAGAGTGCTCCCTGAGCCAGGTTTGACACGCGTTGCTCCACCACCGCGACGGGCCTTTCAGTGAAGTCTCGGGCCTGGTCAGTGTCTGCCGATTTTCGTTCCTCTTCGTCCTTTTCTGGCCTTGCGTGCTCCATAACAAGGAGGGAAGCGGTGTGAATCGGTGCTTGAGGAATGAGCCCATTGGGAGCCGGCACTCCAATAAGCCCAGCGATGAACTAGGCAGAGATGAGCTTGATTAAACGAACCAGCAAGACGCGTATCTTCCGCAGAGGAAAACTGACCGTGGTAAGACCAAGGAGGAAAAAGTCGTAGTGGAACCCGGGCGGTTTCCGAAGCGGAAACTCGGCTCCTTGAGCCATCAGCGACTACAGACTATGAGCCGGGGTAAAGATGTTTGAGAGGAGAGCCCACAGAAACATTGTGATCAAAGAAGAACAAAACCCAGAGGATAAATCCAAAAGGAAATGCGATTCCGACCCATTTTGCGTCCAGTTCCCAAAATTTGACGAGCCAATCTCGACCTCCAGCTGCTTCGAAGGCCCCTCCCACAGGCAGTGTCGCTGGATTTGTCGCATTGAAACGCCCCCAATACGCCACGCCCGACGATGCGATAAGCGAGATAGGCATCCCGTAGTCTGCGAGGAAACGTCGGGCATGCCGATGGAAGAGGTTTTGCCCCGAAAGGTATTGGAACAGGAATGAAGTGACAAGCATTAATAAGGCGACGATGATGGAGACGAGCGGGCCCGGGGTATTTTGGGGGTTTGCGTTAAGCTGCCGAGTGAGCACCTGCACGCCGTATTGCAAGTACACCCATGCCACGTAGAACCCGAAGGTATCGCACGAGAAGAGGGTGACATATTTGAGAAAATTACAGACTGTGGAACAAGTAAGCAGTCTGTTTATAGCATGAAGAAAGAGGACGCGCAATTAAGAATCGCCGTGATCCAGTGTAAAATGGCCGCCCAGAGATAGACCCATCCAATAAATTGAAGATAATTGGGAGGTGCCGCCTGGCTTTCTAGAATGTCGTATATTGTCTTGTTAAAAACAGTGATTGGGCCTTTATGTCGGGTCAGATGGAATCAGAGATAGCGGGCGAAAAACTTGCCAGTCACCCCTGCGATGGTCAAAGGCTGGGCACCGAAGCAGGAGAAAATAAACGCCGCCATGAAAGAAGATATCAAGACCTCTGAGACACCGTACTGACTGGAACAGATGTTAGCCCGTGTCGGACGGCGGAAGCTACGCTGTTTCTTCAGACAGCTCTACCTCGTAGTCTCAATAAGATCCAAGGAGAACGCAATTCCTGGTAAGACACTGGTGTCGGTGAGTGGCATGCTCTGGGTCTCTTGATTTGAAGACCGACTTGGAAAAGAAAATGAGGGCCGTTGCGGGTATTACACGATAATTCCAGGCATCGGTCCAGTCGCTCAGATAGTATGGAGCGCGAGATCGTATATCAGAGATGATTCCGGATCCGAAACCTCGAATCCATTCTAGGATAGTTCTAGATGGTCTCGGTCTAGTGCGAGGGTGGATGGTAGAAGGAGGAGATGTGGCGACTTCTAGGGGTGGGCGAGAGCGGTGGGACAGCTCTGAGGTGGACATGGTGTAGATATTTCGTTTTAGAGTCCTTATAATAAAACCGGGGGGTCTATTATAATTCCAGCAACATAAGGGCCGACAACAACGGCGACCTCTGGTCTAGTGTGGTGAGAGTTGGGTGAGAGCTCGTGGAGCAGACGAGAAGACTGGGAAAAGCATGTTCCGACATAAGAAACGTGACCGGACCGGTAGACCGACGTTTACTATCAAGCGTTACGCGCCTGGCCACGCACACTCATCTCCTCCCACTATGGCAGGATTCTTCCCTGCCGCTCGCACAATTTTCACCGTGTTCGGTGCGCTATACGGTGGTGCGATCCTCCTTCTCACAATACCATACATCCAAACCCAGTCAGTTCACATTTTGTAAACTTCGCAATGTTAATGCTCGCTCATTCGAACGCGTAAAAGCACGCTCGTGAGTAGTTGTGCCGGTCCTTGCCTTCCGTTCTGAGTCGTATTCGCAGTTCTTGCACGCGCTGAAGATACCATGGTTCTCGAATTACGACATGCCTGAGCGATACGGGCTCGCACCAAATAAAACGATAAATCTGAGGGTGTCTACCGCCGACAACGAGTCTCTGGGCGCATGGTTTGTTCTGTCCGACCCCTTCTACCACGCCCTCCCCACAATCCCGTCTCAGCCGGCGGACCACATACCCACCGCCCTCAAAACCCACCCCACAATCCTCTTCTTCCACGGCAACGCCGCCACCCGGGCGTTCAATGCCCGCATCCAACATTATTCCGCCTTCTCGTCGCGCCTTTCGGCCAATGTGCTTGCAATAGACTATCGCGGCTTCGGTGACAGCACCGGAACGCCCACCGAGGCTGGACTTGCACGCGATGCTAGAGCTGCTTGGAATTGGCTCATCAAAAGCGGGGCGCGTGCGGACCAGATTCTCATCGTCGGCCACAGCCTTGGGACTGGCGTATCTGCGCTCCTCAGCGCCGAGCTTTCTGACGAAGGGATCTCACCCAAGGGCGTCGTCCTGTTGTCGCCCTTCTCGAGCATACCTAAGGTTCTGGAGACGTACAGCGTCTTCGGCATTGTCCCCCTCATGAAGCCTCTGGCAATACTACCCTGGGTTGTCAGTGCGTGCTTGTTTTTTTCTTCTCGTAGCTTGCGCCTAACGACAAATAGATCTCCTCAAAAGCACTGTCATACACACATTCGAGACCGACGCTTTAGTCCCCGTAAGTCTCCCTTTGGGCTCGCACCAATCACCGCTCATACCCTCCACCAACAGAGAATCAAGGGACCAGTCCTCATTGCACACGCAGGTGATTCGCTTCCTCCCCTCTCTTGTCGCAATCTCACCGTCACCAGAAAACGACTGGGACATCCCATATAGCCACTCCGAAGCCCTCTTCGACACGTTCCTCGACGCCCTCCTCCCTCCCAGCCCAGCGCTGCCCGAAAACGCCCTCTCGCTGAGCCAGGAAGACTGGATCGCCTTCAACATCCAGCGCGCTGCGCGCAAGGAGGCGCGCGACGAGCTCGTGACCAGCGTCGAGCTGCACAATTTCGGCACGGTGCACGAGTTTACCGAGGCTGGGAGAAAGGTCGTTTTCGTGCAGACCCTGGCGGGGGGGCACGATTACCTTGGGGTTCAGGAGGGGGTGCAGGACGTTATTGGCCGAACCTTTGGATTTTTCGGGCGGTAGTAGATTGTGTATATCTGTAATTTGGTAAAGGACTGTATTCCACCGTACTATTATGTGCAGTCATGAGGTGCATTTCACCAACAGAATGGAAACGAGCGACACTCGGACAACGAATGTCAAAGCCCCAACAGGCCCTGTTCAAGTATTTGGATATCGCCATTGGTTTCCAGCTTTCGAAGTCGCGTGTAATCGTTCGGGGTCTTCGCCTTGATAAATGTCATGTAGAAATGAACTCGCGTGAGGCGGCCAGGCTCTGCGACATTTCCGGGTAGAACAGCAACGGGCAAGGTGCGTGACTCGACGAGGTCAGCCAGAAGGCCGTCCGTAGCACTCGGAGGCATGAATTCGATCGTCTGGAGCCGCGGGTGGGGGAATGGGGCCTGGCGGTAAGTAAGGTGCTGCATGAGGGCATCATGGTTGAAGATGGACTCCACGACAGCTAGTTCTTCAAGGCTGTCGCAGCTTTTGTGACGCAAGCAACGTATAATCCGGTCGCAGGAGATGTGGACCGCCACAAAGGCGATCCGTGTCAGAACGCAAGACGAGCGGGAGAGGAAAGACGCGAATTCCTGTTCGGGCCAACGATCTATTTGGGAGATTTCGAGATCCGCGAGACCGGGTAATTCGACGTGGTTGAGAAAGTGGCCCAAGTGCTGGTCGGAAGTAATTGCCAACTTGGAAAGGCCCTGCGCGACCACAATGCCGCCCACGGGATGGGCGGCGGAGGGACCGTCGAGGTCGATGGCAACTTCTTTTAGACCTGGTACGTCTCTGAGAAGGAGGAGGAAGTCGTTTATCGGGACTCCTTCTAGAATATGCAGCGCTGTCAGCTGAGATGAAGGAAATCGGTCCGGAAAGTATTTATTCGTGTAGAGACGTTGCAGAAGAGGTGCTTCTTCACATACAGCGAAAACCCAATCGTAATCGCTGCCCAACGGTAAAGATGCTTCGATTGTGGTCAGAAACGGCGCCTTAACGGAGTCCGGCGTTAATATGGCTCTGGGATAGGTGGGAGCGGGCCAGAGGTGTATCTCATCGAGGCCGTTGATCGATAAAGTGCGGATGTGGTGAAGATGAGCCACGACGTAAGACATAACCGAGTTCAGTCGAAATGGTGAGCTCATGCCACCCCAGATAACCTGCAGATATATGGGGAGGGACCGCGAACGTTCCAACCACAGTGGTATCCACTCGAAAGATGAATGCGATAGGTCGAGATGAATGGACAATATCGTCCAAAGTGATGGGGTTGAGAGGGCAATCTGTCTCCAACTTCTACAGATCCTGCAGAGTAGTAATGTGCCGCGTCGGCCGTCAATCCAGTCGAGACCCATCTTCGTATGGTCGGGAAAGGAGGGCAACGTAAAGGCGAAGATCTCAGACAGGATCTCATCGGGGAGACGTTGCCAGGGAGCGACCAAAGCCTGATGAAACTTTATAAAACGGCGAGTGAGATTGATTTCCGCGCGTAATGCGGGAGGCATTCTCTTCCCCGATTTTTTTCGAGGGACCCTCGAATTGAGGAGGGCGAGGTGCGACTTATTCTGTGCCACTAGTTCGTTTATCGTTCTGGTTTCCTGCAACGATGGGAGGCGGCATGGATTTCTCTCCAGGAAGTCAGAGAAGGGAGATTCCAAGCCTTTGGCAAGCGCCTCGAGTTTCCCTCGCTTGCCAGGCATAACGCGATTCTATGCCCTTGTGTTAACTTGAGAAATAAGCAGCAGGAGGATGGACACACCGAAAGGTCACGGCCGATTTCTTGAAGTTCTTAGTTCCGAAAAAGATCTTCCCAGAAAAAAAGGTCGGAGCTGAGTTGAAGCTGAGGCTGAGCAAGCTGAGCGTGAGACTCTGAAGATCAAAACACGGTCAGGTGATAAGTCCGATCAATATCATCCACTGCCACCAGTTAGCAGTGCCCGTCGCTCGCCGCGATACGGAGCAATACTGCCGATCTCTCTTGCGCCGATGTCAACGGATGGCCGCTGGAGGTAGTGCCCATTGACGCAGGATGCTCGTGTATACATCTACACCCGGCGCTCGCCGTTGGTAAGTGTTTATGTACATCTGCCACTGATCTATCTGTTCCAGTCTGTTCCATGGCGATTGCTCAGCCTTCATCCCAAACCCTTACCTCGAGCATCGGATGCTACTATATTTCCCAATAACTATTTTCTTCTGGGCCGAGTCTGGGCTGGGCAGCGCGGAGACAACAATTGCCGTCGCTGATTGTAGGCCATCTCGGAGGGCCTCAGAATTATATATATGTGGCCGGTACCCTGTCTTCGCTCAGCCCGAACCCTCTCGTCTACACATATGGATGGCCAAAGCCTCTGTAACGTCTCGATACTCTTCCTGGTGGCGATCACTCTTGCAATCTTGTCAAAGCATAAAAGACGTTGTGATTTTCGTTTTCAACGCGTGATCGTCGGTGTTAGGTTTTCTTGAGACCTGGTCCTTTCCGGACCTAATGGTGCGCTACTGACGTCGTTTCAGCTCGAGAAAGTGGTCAACTGACAATCATCTAAACTTCTAGTTGTGATGTGCACATTTTGATATCAATTCAATCTGGCCCGCCGCAGTCCCTTGTTTCAAACCCACTAAGGGAGCTGAGCAATGAAGGACTCGGAATAGCTCTCAATCCGAACCAGGCTGGTAGAAGATTTGCGATTGTCATTAGGCTGCTATGCCTATCAATATCCCCTTTCGCCATTAATATTCTGCGTGTTGATTCGTACCTTTGATATACCTTACCTCGGCCTGTAGGTAGTCGGTTTACATACCGTCTCAAATGTATTTACATTGTTCTCTATCGTTCCCCTTTATTTATTTATTTCTACCCAGCGACGTGCTAATCAGCTTCACATGTCATCTTTCTTAAGTAATCTGTGGCGGTTCGAAGCAATGATACAAAGTATCATACAGGCACTATTCAGCATCTCCAACTGCACCCACCATCCCAGGGCTACCAGCACTCCTCCAGGCGGCCAGGATGAGACTAATAACATCCTCTACCCCCGTGTATTCCTTGACGCTCGTGAATATCGTTGGACCATCACCCCGCATGAGTTTAGAGTCCCTGTCCATGACTTCGAGAGAAGCGTTGACGTACGGGGCAAGATCAGTCTGCGAATGGTGAGATAATGGTCGATAACATGCGATTTTACCAACCTTGTTGATAACTAGAAGGTCCGACTGGGAGATGCCGGGGCCGCCTTTCCGTGGAATTTTGTCACCACCCTGGAGAGACTGGTTAAGGAAGGAATTGAGATCCGTTAGAGCATAGAAACGAACCGAGACGTCAATAACATAGATAATATAATCGGCAAGTTCTCTGGAGTAGTTAGCGGCAAGATTGTCTCCGCCACTTTCGACGAGGAGCATCTGACAGTTGAATGTGGCCTGGAGCGTCTCGAGTGCACCCATATTCGCGCTAATATCTTCACGGATCGCAGCATGAGGGCAACCCCCGGTTTCTATCGCAAGAATCCGTGACGCCGGGAGGGCGCGGTTTTTGATGAGGAACTCTTGGTCCTCGCGGGTGAAGATATCATTCGTCACGGCAGCTATAAAACCTCAGATAGAAATCTGAGTTCGAGGAGGGACATACCTATATTATACTCCTTTCGTAGAGCCTTGCAAAGAGCAAGGGCCAAAGCCGTTTTCCCTGATCCTACGGGGCTGATCCCCCGCATCAGTGGATTGGTTTGGGTGCATCATTGAGGCTTACCCGCCGATTCCGATGGTAAAGCCTCTTTCCTCGAAGTTGCGGGATGTATAGTCGGGTAGGTCGCGGTCAGAGAACTTCCCTGGAGGACGTCAGTTCTAACGATAGGAATGTGGCCAGCTAATCCGATTTGTACCAGCGTTATCAAGATGTTCGTGGGTGTGTCCGTGGTCACCACCATGGTCATGGGAGTGGGCCGCAGCGTCGTCGTGAGAATGAGTGTGCCCAGATGGCGCGCCACCGCTCGAGGAGAGGTTGTTGATGAATTGTACGTTCATGTCGATGCCGCAGGGTCGAATCAGCTATTTGATGCTGTTTTGGCTAACTGCTCCCGGAGCCGTTCACGTGGCCGCGAAAAGCTTATTTTCCGCCACCGCGCTTTCTGCAACTGCTCCGCTTGAGAATGAAGAGAGGTCTCGCCTTGGTCACCTACTCCTAGCTCAGACGAGTCGGACACAGGTCCTGCTAGCCCGCCTCCGAAAAAAAAGTGAGGTTCAACTTTCTAATAATTCGCGAGCCGCGGTGGACTTTTTCAACAGGAAACTTCCAGTTCTTTCCTCTACTTTGGTTGGGCCGGTCCATGTAGATGACCCATCGCTCCATCAGGGTCGGATACGTACAATGCCTCACGTTGACGGTCAATATGCAACACACATTTATGCGTCTGTTCCGCTCGATCGTGGCTCGGCGCTGTTCAAGCTGCTTCGCAGAGTGATTGATTCGGCTAAAACCACGGTTCCGACTCTACATGATTTTTGGTCATCTCCGACGGACTGTAAACCCGAGCTGCACGTCTCGCTCTCACGACCCATCTTTTTGCGATCCCACCAACGGGAAGACATCAGACGCGCGGTTAAGCACATCGCAGAGCAGACCCCCTTGTATAGTCTTCTCTGATCATCTTTCCCCTTTCAATTGACGATGCGGCCCGTGCAGATTCACCTGCCTCTTTTGCGCAAATCTGCGAACTTGTCAATGACGACGGGAGCCGAATATTTTTGGCTCTCGAAATAGGTGCGGGCCACCACGAGGTATCATCACTGTCTGGAGCCTTCAACCTACCTTGACTGATTCTGTCAGCTTGCAAGACTGACGAACTTGCTTACGCCTACTCTGCGGACTATACGCCAACAAGAGTATTACACGACGCCCCGGTTCCATGTGTCTATCGGATGGGCACTTCTCGGCGGCCGGCCCAACCCATCCCACACCGAGCCTCCATCTTCTGGAACGATCAGGTCGGGTTCCCGTAGCCCGTCCACGACTCTGAATGAATACCCCACAATCACCGAATTCCCCCCTGCCCTGCTTCCTGCACTGAATGCAGAATACGGACCTTCTCTCACGGGCCCGACGGTAAAGAGCTTTGATATAGAAGAAATCAGCGTTAAAATTGGGAAGGAGGTGTCCCGCTGGAAGCTCGCTGGTACGTGAGGTGAACACGCCTCGTTCTTGACACTGCACCCGGTCCCTGTTCCTGGACCCTATCATCATATACTCTCAGCGCCACAGGTATCAAGAAACCCGTGATTACTGGCATGAAGTAAACAGATCTTGTTGCAGAATAATTCGTACACGTTCCGTGGAATTCATTATGCCGGACCACTATTACTCTCCGTGTCTCTCGGCTAGCCTCCACACGGCCAGGGCGTTTACGCGGACTTATACGCGAACCTGCACGCGCTAATGCAACCCGTTTCATGAATTCATCGGATCCCGTTTCATAACCATGTCGACCACCTTCCCGCGTCTGAATCGCCGTCGAGGCAAGCTCGGGAATCGGTTTCAATTGCACACGAGAGGATTGGCATGATCCGGGGTCAACCCCGCAAGGAAGGCATTTGCTGCAGACCTACATCAAATTGTTATCATCTCTGATCACTATACGACTAATACCGAGACGGAACTCCCTTGTTTGGCAGATCATGTCGACAATCTGGGTATGCTGATCCCCATCTTACGTAGATAGATCCGTGCACACAAGTCCTGTGCGTCGAACCGGTCGGTGGAACCTATACGTCGCCATTATAAATACTGGCGGACTGGTTCAGTTCCCAAACACGATTTGCATCCGCCCAATTCCGCCTTATGGCGCTTGCAGAACAAAGCCTGAATTCAAAAAATCTATCGCGGGCGCGGCGGGGCTACGACAAGGGCGATGTTCCTCCCGCTACCTGTCGCCTGGTCAAACAAATTCACCATCTCGACCTGCATATCCTCGGTCCCGCGCCCACCCGCCAAATGTTCCTGAATCCATTGAGCCCGATCGATGATGATCAAACTCTCGACCAACGGCCCAATGATGCACCGAAGAACATGCAGGACCTCGAGTTCGCTAATCAGACCCCGTTCTTCGGCGTCTAGCTTATTATCAGGGCCGAAGTCGACGCCAATCCGCTCCCCCGCAACACGGGCGAAGGTCTCCCAGTCGGCGTACACGGTGTTGTTAAGCCGGCCCAACCGACGCATCACCGGGCGGTCCCCGGTGCCGTCCAGCTTGCCCAGCTCTTCCTCGGCTTGCGCCGACTTGGCGAACCTGGCGCCGATGATTGCGCGCCACACGACCTTGCGCAGCGCGAGCGTAGCGTCCGCGCGGACTCTCTGGCGTCCGAAACCACTGCGCCGGGATCTGTGCGGCCATGTGATACGCGGACGAGGCTAAGGATATCGGCGGGGACGTGGACATGCGTTCGGAAAGCGGAAAGTCTACAAAGATAAATCAGTCGAGGTCCGCAGAAGAAGCACACGAGAAGGAGCTAATTGTGTATATAATAGAGGGAATTAATTACCTTGTGGAGCTAGAAGGTTATAGCAACATCCTACTGCGATCATGGCCAAGGGCGTCCACAAAGGACGATCCTTCGAGGCCGCAGCCCGCTGAATGAAGAAGGTGCGTAAGAGGTCGGGTGTCAGCGACCCACATGCGTGCAGCGCCACGAGAAGCACAGGCGCAGGTGCGTTTTCGGTCTCGGTCTCGGCTTTCGAAGAGGTGTCCTTGATCCATTCGTCGATGGAGTCACACAGAGTTTCAGGTGTGATGTGGATGTTTTTTTGGGTTATTGAACCGACGATTCCCGTGCGCTCTTGCCATCGTTGAGCACCTCGGGTTTGAATTTCGGACGAGTCGAGAGCAAGGAGATGACGTGTTCCTAGATGTGACTGTAGCGCCCGCGTCAAGTATCCCTGGAAGTAGAGACGGGTTGAAAAAAATCATAAGTTTGAACCACTGTCCCAAAAAATGAAACCAACTTGGCCAGCACCGATGTCGACGATTCGGACGCCGCGAGGATCTATTCCAAGAGAGTCGAACAGATTGGAGATGTAGGCCACGCTTTGAGTAACCTAAATCCTACACGGTCAGCAAATCTTGATTGACAGTGTGAACATCCATGTAAACCTCGTGGGCCTTTTTGGGCGACATCCCCCTCGCCGATATTTCCAGGGGCACCTCTTTCGAACATCAGAAGGCGTTAATATCGTCGGATGCAAAGCGCAATAGGCACCTGTGGCTATGCTGATGGGATTTCGGGGCAACGCGAGCGCGCAGACCTGGTCTATTAACTGGCGAAGTTCGACGGGAATGTCCCACTCCTTGTCGAGATTTTAATCATAGACGAAATGAATTGCGACCGAGACGCACTGCGCGCTGAGCCGGGTCGGTGTAGTACTCAAGAGCTGCATCCAGCGACAAGTCATGGTGTCCGCTGCCCAGGCCCACCAGGGCTCGCGGAAGGGCCAGACCTGCGCGCGAACCAGCGAGATCATTTGGGTGCGTGTAAAGCAGAGAAGAGACCAGCGGGCTGGTGACAAGCTTCCGCGCTGCATCGAGGGTGTTCATATGAAAGGTGGCGGTACGGTTCAACAATTTCGCGGGCACGTGCAGTTGACTTTTCTTCTCTCACCACCTCAAGCTCTAAATTGCAGTTCTCGTACGTTCACATTCACGGAAGCACCGTTCTGCTTTCCGTCTGACTTTAGCTCATGTTTCGCTCTCGAATATCCAGATTTTTTCATATACGTAACAAGTGGGTTTGCGAAGGCCTCTTATCTCGGAATAAAGATGACCCTATTGAAGCATCGGGGCCCGAACGTAGCTGCGCAGGAAACCGAAGGGAACATTATAACCATGGCGTCTCGTGCACAGGCTTCGTCGATATTGGTCTATCTTGGTCTCGTCGCTCCATTTCCTTGCCATTTTCTGGTTAACGCGGGAAATACCAAGGCAATTGCAGCACCGCAGTGGTCTCGACGGCCCTAGTCCCACGCATAAATGTTGGCCCGAGACCGCCACCGCAGCACCAGACAATCGACTTTGAGAGTTGTTGAAAAGGTTTTCTGGATGCTCCACATTGGCATTGACTTGACCGATGAGCCCTCTGCTGCTGGCCGGCGTTCTCGGGGTGACGTGAATTCGACCGCTCGCCGTTTGCTTGGCACGATGATCGACTAGGATCCATATGGAAATCCAAGACCTTGGTGAGACTCTCAGTGAGAGCGTGCACGACACTATAGCGCATTCGGGGCACCGTAACACTTGTCGAGAAGCGAACAGCCAAAAAGAAGGTTGATGTTGACAGAAGAGCTGTCATTCATTAATATTCCCGCGGTGCGAATATTCTGACTGTCAGAGTTTAACTTGAAACTTGGTTCAAACCGCCTGTAAAGCCACGGAGGCATAGACTAGCTGCTTCTAGGTTTTCCACTTGTTTCGAATTCCTGGGTAGGATTCAACAAGTCGCTTTGACCACGCAAATGCTTCCGTCTGCCGAAGTGGTCCGTAGTGCCGGTTCCGAGGTGACCGAGTGATCATTGCCGATCTCCTGACGGATTTCGCAGTATATTACACGCACGGCTGGCTGTTGCAAACTCTCTCCTTTCACCCTGCAGGCAGCCGACAATGGAACCCTCTACATCATATACTCTACTTCTAGTCCTCTCTCTAATCGTGTACCTTCTGTCAGGGTTCATTCGCTTGGTTGTCAGGCAATTCCTTTCCCCTCTCACCCTGCTCCGCGGCCCCCCATGTCCCTCGTTCTTCATGGGCAATCTCATGGAGATGCACGACCAGGAAAACAACAACCTCATCGCGGAGTGGGAGGCCGCGTACGGGTCTACGTTCGTGTACCGGGGGTTCATTGGCGGCTGCAGGCTCATGACGACGGACCCGGCTGCGGTGGCACACATTCTCGGGAACGCATACGACTACCCAAAGCCCGACTTTGTGCGGGACAGTCTGGCGACGATGGTGGCGGGGCACGATGGGTTGCTGACCGTCGAAGGCGATGCGCACAAGAGACAGGTGTGTGATTGAGTTTTTTTTTGGAGTGTTCCGAGTCAATGCTAATCGTTTGCAGCGGAAAATACTCGTGAGTATACCTCCCTTGAATTTTTTTCTTCGGACCCTACCGCTTGAATGGGGTCCTCACGGTTACGCTGTTTTCCGCATTTGGACTACGCGTCTGGCTGCACGTGCCCCTCGCCCGTTGTCCCCGACGACTTTTGATGGCCTGCTGACCCCTGTCAATAGACTCCCGCTTTTTCGGCGTCTCACATCAAATCATTGACCCCGATCTTCTGGGACAAGGCCAGCAAGGTGTGTACTGATCTGTATCGTCCTCGCGACTAAGGCTGCAGTGGGTGGGTGGCGCACTCTCGGGCCATCTGCTCGTTGCCTTGCCTGCGTGGAGATTGGGAGCCCCATTCTGATTTGTCCCGCCCAGCTGCGCGACATTTGGCTTCATACGGCTGCTCAAGCAGACGAGAAGGAAGCAAATGATTCCAAATCCAATTCCTCTGTCCCCCCCGGGTATGCCCGCGTTGACGTACTCGTGTGGCTCGGCCGGGCAACATTGGACGCGATCGGTTTAGCGGGTGAGATGATTTTATTTCCGTTGCACCTGCACCTTGCTAATCAGCTCATTAAGGATTCGGATACAACTTCAATTCTCTAACAGACGACGATAACGAACTGGCTCATGCGTTCGGGGTTATATTCTCTACTGCGCGCAAGTTCCGCGTGATGACCATCCTCCAAGTATGGTTTCCGTTTCTCAGAAGATTTGTGAGTCCTCCTCCGTTTCCTTCTCTTGATTTCCGCGGCGATGAGTTATCGGTATTTTACCTGCGGTCCCACCTATTGAATTCTCTTCTTCTCGCCTCATGTTGATCCCTAACACTGGGCTACTTTGACCTTGAAGCGCCTTTTTATTCTTAGTTTCTGCCCTTGATGCGCACCCGACTAATCTCCGCCTTTCTCAGCGCCGCAATAACGCGGTCATGACTCAAGCCCAAGGCACCATGCGGCGAATCGGTCTCGACCTGATCCGGGAGAGGAGTGAGGCGGTGATCGAGGAGCATCGCCACGTCCTATCCGGGAAAGGCGGCGGTATTGATGGGGACAAAACTATCCTTGGGCGGGACATACTGAGTGTTCTGAGTAGGCTGACCCTTTACACTCCATTTTTCTCGTGACTTACCTCCCGCAGTACGTTCAAATAGTGCGGAATCGGCCACTCAGAACATGTCGGTCGACGAGGTTCTCTGCCAAATCTCGACCTTATAGCAGCAGGTAAGAGCTTTTTCATCAAAAGTACGTACGGTTTCTAACTTGTATTCAGGCCACGAGACGACATCTTCGGCTCTGACCTGGTGCCTTTATGCACTAGTACAACACCCGCTAGTGCAGAGAACCTTACGGACAGCCTTGCGGGACGTCGAACTCGACCTCCAGAGCGAGCACCCCGGTCTGGAGGAGTCGGACCTCCAACTGTACCAACAGATGCTAACTGACCGGCTCTCGAAATGCGAATATCTGGACTGGGTCATCCGTGAGACGCTGCGCCTCCACGCCCCGATAACCAGCACGATGCGCGTGTGCATGCGGGACGAGGACGAGATCCCCGTCACGGCCGACGGGGCCAGCGGCGAGCCCGGGTGCCTCGACAAGAACGGCAAACGGCTCTACGGAATCCGCGTCAAGAAATGGGACATTATTACCATTCCCATTCAGGCGATCAACAAGAGCCAGGCGCTTTGGGGCGAAGATGCGCGGGCATTCAAGTACGGGTTTCTTCGTTTCCATTGCTTGTTTAGGCTCTGACGCGCGCGCTAACAGACCCGAACGGTGGGCTAACCCTCCATCAACGGCCAAAGCAATCCCCGGTCTGTACTCGAACACCCTGACCTTCCTCAACGGCAACCCGCTCGATGGGAACCGCGCGTGCATTGGCTACAAGTTCGCGCTTATAGAGTGCGTGCCGAGTTACGGGCTTTCGCTTTCCACGCTGACGCACTTCCCAGGATGAAAATCTTCCTGTACACGTTGCTCAAGGACATCGAATTTCGGCAGGATCCCTCGATGGTCATCGAGAAGAAAGTCAAGTGAGCTTTTTCGCGCCCCTATCGCGCGGTCGCGGTTATACTGACCGCTTCGATCGCGCGCAGTGTCGTCACCCGGCCGTTCGTCAAGTCGGAGCCCGCGCTGGGCAACCAGATGCCGCTATACATCCGGCGAGCCCCTCCATCAGACGAGCCCTCGCTTCCCCCGCCCGTGCCGGCATCATGAGCCAGCCATCTCTGAGTCGCACCGCACCGCATCACATAGAGCCCTAGCCATATACTACCAGTTGTACCACGCTATTTAACGCATATTTATTCCGATGCGTTTGTACCCCTGCAATGCTCAATCACCTGCATCAACCCAGGTCCATTATCAACTGCTGTATATCCACATGCGCCTCTCCTGAATTAACGGTCTAGGCCCGCGGATGTATCGCACACCTTTTTAAATTCCCATAATCAGCAGCGTTACATATCCATTAAATAAATTGCTTTGCGCTCATTGCAATATAGCCATTCTCGTTTGCTTCCGGCGGAGACAAGCTTTTTTGCTGTTAGGCTCGCTGGCACGTTCCTTCGCCATCGCCATCGCAGGAAGGCCGCCGGGACTGATTACATACGCGACGCGGACGCGCGATAATTAAGGAGGTAAATTACGCGTATGCATAACGTTAACGGGAGGAGCCGTTTTTGGTGTGTGTGCGCCAGCCATCTCATGGATCACGAGAAGCGGAAGTCGCGAAGCGAGTGCAGGCGGGTGGGGCCTGTTGGGGCCGGCGGCGACGGCTAACGGGGACCACAGCAAGCGCTCGGCTGATCAGCGCCAGTCCATAGGCGCGAATGAAACGCCGCGGATTCTCTCGTAAGTTGTGCTGTTCAATTCAGTCATTTATTGAACGGCCGCACGCAGGCGAATCACATTCTCCAAGATTCTGATCAATAAAATATGCGTATCAGCTGTGTATGAGAACAAGGGTCTGCATTTGTGGGGAACAAGGGGTGTGCAGGGCTATCGGTAACGAGAACGAAAACAGAACAAAAAAACAAGGGACGCCGTTTTTACACAAGGTACGCACGCCTCTTGTAACATACGGGACGCCACTTTAATACAATACAAGGGACGCCGTGTTTAATACAAGGGCAGGGTAGGGCAGGGCGCGCGACGGAGGGTGTTACGGCTGCGGTGAGACAATGCAAGGGGCGGCGGAGGAGAGAGTAATCAATAACAATTACTATAATATTTAACAAATATTTAGTGGCGGAACCTATACATTGTTCATTTCAGAGCGGGATGCAAGAGGGGTCTACGACAGGAACGAGCGAGGAACGAATAAATGAAAGTGCGGAGGAATCGACGCGGGTGGATCGGTATGTAGGGGCCAAGCAGGCGACTCGAGGGGCGATTCAGACCAAGGAAGGAGCGTACACGGGTCAAGTTCAAAAAAAAAGCAAAAAAAAGATGACAATGATGAGCGACGATGCGGTGATAATAAATAATGCGCGATAGATGAGATGAGATAAAGGAGAGCGTCCGTGGCCAGGCGGATGAGAGCGAGCGCAGCGGTGGTGATACAACAAGCGAGGGGGTAAATTCGGATTCGGATTGGGAAGGCCAGAGCGAGGGCGTGGCAGGGGCAGGGAGTGATACGAGCAGGGCGTGATTGATATGACTGGGCGATATTAAACATCAAGATGGGGCGGCGCGGCAAAAAGCGCACGGCGGCGGCGGCGCAATCGCAGATCCCAATCCCAATTCAATTCGGGGGCCCTTGTGGTGTTTTCGTCTCGTCGTTTCAGTGGCATCACCCCCAGCCGAAGGTGTGGGCCTCGCGTAGCAGATGGATCACCCTGATCATCACCACTCCCGGTCCGCTCCCACGCGTCCCAAAAGCATTCCCCGCCTCCCACGCCCCCTAGGACGCGCAGAGAGGGGCTCACTGGGGCGTCCCGTAGCCGCTCCCCGGCGCAGACTCGCCCCCGTTCCCGCCGTTCCCATTCCCGTTCCCCCCGCCGCCCCCGCCGCCGTGCCCGGGCCCGTCAAAGTACTGCGGCCGCCCGCCCTCCTCGCGCGGGCTCGGCAGGTACCCCGGCGGCGGCGAGAAGGGGTTCGCGCCCGACATGCTCGCGGGCGCGCTCAGCGGCACACCGTACGAGCCGCCATGCTGCCCGGACCCGGGCCCGGGCCCGTACATGCCGCGGTGCTGGTGCGACGGGTGCGCCGACTGCGAAAAGTCGAGGTTCATCCCGGGGCCCATGCGCATCCCGCGCCCGTAGCCCATGTCGGCGTGGTGCGGCGTGTGGTACGGGTGGTGCGAGTGGGGATGCGGGAGCGACTGCAGCGTCATGGGGTGGTAGAGCTGCAGGCTGTCGGCGCCGGGGAGCGAGGCGCGGCGGGCGTCGAGGAGGCCGTTGAGCGATGCGCTGCGACCGCCTTGCGGCGGATAAGGCGCGGTGGTCGTGGGGCCAGAAGCCGCGCGATGCGCGGGCGCGAGGATGCGTCGGCGGGCCTGGGCACAACAAGCGTGTCAGTGATGGGCATTAAACATAATAGAGTGCAGAATAGAACGCGCGCATAGACAGACAGAATGGATGGCAGGGCAGAAATGATAAATTAAACAGATTGATCATGATGGCGACGAGGGCGGGAAAATGATTGGAAGCGGGGAGTAAGGGAGCAGAGGAGAAGAGAGGAACGAAAAGGGACGGCGGGAAGAATGCTCACATTGATCATCCAGTTGGAGACCTGGGACATGCTGAGCCCCGTCGCATGGCACAGCTGCTTTTTTTCTTCCTCGGACGGATACGGGTGGTCCGAGTGACGATGAAGCCACGCCTTGAGAAAGTCGGTCGTCTCCTTGGGAAGCTTGCCGCGCTTGCGCTGGGGGCGGTCGACGAGGGTCGAGCTGGCGGCGCTCTGCGGGGAGCGATTGGGGGAGTTTAGGGCGGGGGCGGGAGGCATGGAGGAATACTGCTGCACACCACCAGAGGAGAGAGGAAAATCTGAAGGAGGGAAGGCCCATTCGCTTTTTATACCACCCGCCAGCGACCTACGATCTGCGGCGTGATGGCCCGAAATACGAGCCGAGCCTGCGAACATCTGGTTTGACATATGGGGGGGCGCGGCGCTAAAGGAAGAATGGCGTAAGCCGTCCTCGTATTTGACGGCCGGGCTGGAGAGCTGGCCCGGGGTCGAGCTGGGCCGCACAATTCCGGAAGGGGAAGATGTCCAGTGGTCAGAGTCGGAGTAGGGCGTGAGGTGGGCACTGCGCGTGTAGTCGGACGA
Source organism: Mycena vulgaris (assembly GCA_029204335.1). Taxonomy (NCBI): domain Eukaryota; kingdom Fungi; phylum Basidiomycota; class Agaricomycetes; order Agaricales; family Mycenaceae; genus Mycena; species Mycena vulgaris. The sequence goes on from JARGYA010000067.1 coordinate 51,566, forward strand.
GAGGGGGGAGCTGAAATTGGGAGAAAAGACAGAGCTGGACGGGGTGCCGTTTGAGACGGCGCTGGGAGGGGGGTAGCCGGACTGGTCGTAGTCGTAGCGCATGTCCAGAGTAGGCCGACCCGACTTTTCCTCTTCGGTCGTCGGGGGGAAGGTGTACGAAGAGAGCGACGAGGGGGCGTAATTTTGGCGCATGTGGCTCGGCGGATACGGGGCATGGCGGGCGCGCTCGCCGAGAGTGGGGAGCGAAGCACGGCGCTCTGGGCGGTACGACTCCTCATCGAAGGTGGTGAAAATGGAGGGGAGATGGACCTTGCTGGCATCGAGCTGGTCTTTTTCTTCCGAGTGGGGGTTGCTCCCCGCCGAGTCGACCTCCCAGTTGTTCTGCTCCAGAGACCTGATTTTTTTTGGCTGGGGCGACTCATTGGGAGTGAGGGCGCGCTTTTCACCGCGCGAGAGGGAGCTGGACTCTGTGTCCGCCGATGCCGCCGAGCTGGACATACGGCGGGTGTCGTAGTCGATGTCCGGGACACTGATATGATTTTAGAGGTTGGACTTGGCTCAGGGCAAAGACAGGGACCCACATTAGTGTTGCGTCGGGATCGGGTGACAGGTTGTTCAGGAATGATATGTCCTTGTCCGCTCCGCTGAAAAGGATGTTAATTGGCGTCCATTAGAGATGGGAGATGCTCACAGAGCGTACTGGAGCTGAGCAACGTTGTACGAGTTGAGCTGGTCGCCGCTCTGGATATGGGGAGCGTCAAGCATGGGGAGGACGATACCGCAGAGGCTCAAGGGGCCGTCTATTTATCGACAAACCCGAACTAGTATGTGAGACACAAACAACCAAATCCGGTTATATTGCCCGATCGGAGATCTTGCAACTCCAAACCAGTTCATCACAGATCGAAAGAAACCTAAACTGTAGACTGAGCTGGCTCGGTTGATTCTATCCTGCGCCGCTGATCCCATCACTTTCCCATCAACCCCTATCCTGGGCCAGCCACCCAAGCACCCGTACAGTCTTGGCGCGCTCCTTCTGCGTTACAGCCACCCCGTCCAGCACCCGCACCCCCGTGCACGCCCGCATCACCAGCCCCCGATACGCCAGCCGCCCCACGTACACCCCGTCCGGCAGCCCCCGCCTGAACCGCCCGTCCAGCTCCGCCCACGCCCCCCCAGCCACCTCCTCGTCCTTGCCCACCATGAGCGGCAGGTACCATCCGAGTGTGCAGGGGTTCATCCTGTGCAAAATAATAAATAAATCAGCTGATCGGCGACCGCGACCCTAGCGAGCAGCACCGCATCACAGGCACCGTCGCTTGCTTGGCGCTAAAATGAAACCCACCGAAAATCAAGCACCTCCACCTCGGCCAGCCCCCGCACAACCCGGATAATCTCTTTCGTGCCCTGCATCCAATTAATCAGCGCGCCTCTTTTTTTTTGCGACGGCAGCACGCACCTTCAGACGCGCGCCCACGACGCTCAGCTTGCGCAGTCGCGTAAGCCCCTCCAAGCCCCTTACGTCCTCCAAAAAATTGTAGTTCAGGTTCAGCGCCCGCAAGTTTGGCGCAAGGGTCGCCAGCGCGGGCGGCAGCGTCGTCAACCGGCAGTTCGCGAGCTCCAGGTACACCAGGTTGTAACACGCGGACGACAGGAAGCTCGCCGGCAACGCGTTCCCTATATCGTATCGTTAGCCGCGCTAAAATGTATGTATGTCGTACAACGCACCACTCAAATACAACCGCTTCGCGTCGCGCACGTCTCCGCGCACGAGAAACTCGAGGCTCATCCCGCGCCCGCCCTGGTTGCGCAAGGAGAGGTTCTCCAGCCGGCTGAGCGCGCCGCGGCTCTCGCGCCCCGCCGCGCGCCCCACCGTCCCCTTGGCCTCCACCGCACGCAGCGCGTCGCCCTCGAGCACGTTCCCGTCCGCATACAGCGTCCGCAGCCCCGTGAACCAATGCACATTCAGCGCCCGCAGCCGGTTCCCCGACGCGCGCAGGATCCGCAGCCGCGGCATCACCCCGCCCGCGTCCAGCGTCCCCAGTAAATTGTCGTCTGCGCGCCGTCAGTCCATTGTCCGTAAAAAAAAGTAATCAACGGACCGACGTTGAGCGCCGCGAGCGCCTGCAGCCCCGCGAGCCCGCTCACGCGCTCGAGCCGATTCCCGCTGACATTCAGCATCTCGAGCCGCGTCCACCGGAACCCCTCGACCTCGAGCGCGCGCAGCGCGTTCCGCTCGAGACTCAGCTTCACCAGCCCGTCCATCCGCTCCAGCCCCTCCACGCTCGCGATCGCGTTCCCGTCCGCGCGCAGCTCGCGCAGGTGCCGCAGGCACGCCAGCTCTAATAAACACAATAAATATACCGCCGGCTCGGCATGTTGCAACGAAACGACGCACGGCGCAGTGAGTCCACCTCGTTCCCGCTGATATCCAGGTTCTCGAGGTTCAGCAGGTGGCTGTACGACGTAACCCCCGTAAGCCTAGAAAAAGCAAATCACATTAGCACCCGTATCTGGATTGCACCCAACAAACAAATAAATGCGCGCTGATGGTCGCGCGCACATACACCCGAGGTGCTCCAAGTATCCATGCATCCCGCCAGTAACCCACCCGGCGACTAGACGCGTAGCGGCGACGCATATCCCCGGCCCGCTTAAAGCGCACATACACGGCAAACAGACAGACAGCGGGCAGCACCCACCTATTTGACGCGACAGAAAGCGTCCGCACGCCCCCGGGCACGCCGCTCAGCCACGACAGCTGATTCCCGTTCCTAATGAAAAAAAAAAGAGGGGGACAGAGCCGAGTTAAATGCCGAAGGGGAAAAACGCAGATAGCATAAAGCGAAAAAGAAGTGCAAGGGGGAGACGAAAATAGAGCGGGGACGTACAGGTTGAGCGCGTCGAGGGCGGGGAGGAGCTCCTTGAGGCGCGCGGACGCTCTCGAGGCGGCGGTTGGAGAGGTCGACGGTGCTGAGGCCCTCCCAGTGCGGCTCGAACGGCTCGACGTCCGTGAGCACCTCCACCAGCCGGTCGTGCGCGACGCCGAACGAGCACTCTGTCAGGAACGTCCCGTTGTTGCCCCCGACCGAACGGTGCGCAGGTGAGCGCGAGAACACGCGCCGCGAGCTCGCGGAAGCCGACTGCCGACGCCGAAACCGAAACCGAACCGACCCCGACCCTGACATCAAGCCCGACCCCGATCCGCTCGCCCGCGCGCCGCCCTTTGTCGGCGAGTCCGAATCCAGTTCTGCACACGTACAAGAAAGTCAGCGGGATACGTAAACTGCAAGAAGCCGACGCGCCTGACGAATCGCTCCGCGCGAGCATCTCCGCGATGCGCTTCGAGCGCGCGGACGGCTCGCCGCTGCTCAGCCCGCGGATCGGCCCGTCGCGCTTCCCGTCCGAGAAGCTCACCGACCGCCGGTGCGTGCGCCGCGGCGTGCGGTAGCGCTGCCGGCTCGGGTCCTTGAGCACGGACGACGGCGTCGCGCCGTTGCTCTTGAACGCGGAGGTGGGCGTGGCCTCGGGCCGTTTCAGCGGCGTATGGCTCTTCATTGCGGACGAAGGCACCTTCACCGCGGACGGCGGGGGCGTATTGAACGTCGTCACCACAATCGGGGGCGGCGCAAAGGCGTCGGTGAGCGATTCCGACTCCTCAAGGTGCCGATGATTCGCCAGCTGAGTCGCATCTTCATCTTCCGACTCCGATTCCGACTCGCGGAGGGTTGGAAAGGCGTGTTCCAGCTCCCCCGTCACAACCGCATCGTTCCCGCCCTCCGAGTCCGTCGTGCTGACATCGTCCATCCCGTCGGTGTCCACGCCCGTCATAACTGCCACAACCCGTCCGGACGCGTCCGTCGAGAAGCTTGTCAGCTCCATCTCTTCCTCGTCGTCCGTTCCGTCTCCGGCCCGCTCCGCGCCGCGCGTGTCGTCCCGCAGACTCTCGATATCGCCGAACGGGTCCTCGCTTTCCTCCTCGACGACAAAATCCCGCGCGTCGCCGTCCTCCGCCTTCACGCTCTTCACCCACTTCAGCATCACCTTGTCGAACAGCATGTCGCCCATACGGTCTGGCAGCACAGGCACGTCTTGGGGCGCGATTGTTCGGAGCTGCGCCGGTCCAGGGTGCTTGACGTACGAGGGGACGCTGCCCGCAGTCAGCGTCGTCCCCGACGCCGTGCTGGAGGAAACGAAGCGATTTAGGTCTTCGTTGGTGCCGGAGCGGATCGTTGCGGTGGGATACGACGTAGGGCCAAGAAGGGCAGGGTTGGCGATGATGCTGATGTTATTTGGCGGCACTAAAGATACGCTTGGCCGCCTCCACGCGAGAGAAAGCTTCGACATGTCGTCTGCCAGCTCGCCCTCGCCCTCGGCGGTTGGCTCCAGGGGGCGTTGTGTCCGATGCGGACTCGCTCTCAACCGAGCGGATCCGACGGACGAGGTGCGGCGGTGGTGGCGGGAAGTTTCCCGCTGGTTCTCCTTATCATGTACCTGGATGGTAATGGTTGGTGGTGGAACATGCGTAAACGAAATTTCGTCGTCGAAATGTGCTGTAACGTGAGACATCTCGCTGTCGCCCGAAAAGATGCGCTTGTTTCCCTTCATGTCGCTCTTTATTTGGGCCATTAGAGCTGCCGCTTGTTGTCGGTAGGTCGAAGAAGAGTATGGCGCGCTGGAGTTCACGGTGCCAGCCGACGATGAGGGATTGCTGTCGCTGTTTGAAGGAACATTCAGTAGAGATGAGCGTCGTAATTGTTCTGCAACAGATAATTATTAGCGACTATGCAATATCATGGATGGGAAAGACATACCGTAAGCACTGGATTTGTCGTTCATAGAGGCATTTCCGTCAGGGCTCGATTGGTGCCCACTTGCCACGGTCGAAATAGTGGAGAAATCGCGAGCTTGCTTAATCTTCTCCATCAGGGAAAGCGACTCGCCAACGTATGCCTTGCCGTAAATCTTGGGACGCGCAATTGACGCCCTGGCTCCTGCGCCCTCTCCATAGTCACTCGGAGGACTCAATTTGACCCGCTTTGTGCTCCGAAGGTCAGAGAAGCTCGCTTCAGAAACGGTCGATAATCTCCCACCCGACCTCGTCCCTGTCCCTGATGGGGTGTTTACGGCAATAGAGTCCGCCAAGGCCGAGAGGTGTTCGCGGGTGAACGTGTCGTATTGGAATTGGAATAGGCGGAGGCGCGGATCGGTTGTTGGGGCCGCGTTATTCGGGGCAAACGGGGTGGGTGTGCTTTGCGCCTGAGGATAGGACGGTTTTGCGGCGTCCGGAAGCAGGGAATGGTTTCTGGGTGCGGCAAATGTGAACTGGCAGGCAATGCTTGCCTTCCGGCCGTGGAAAGAGACCATGTTTGGCATGTCCGTCTCCAAAATTTCGTCGCTCGGGGAATCCGGTTCCGCCACGGGTACGGGTGGCACGGGAATCGGAGCGATGGGAGGTGTCGGTGGTTCGAACATGCGTTCAAGCGGCAGAGGGCTGAAGAAGTCCTTGATTATGCCTGTTCTGCCTCGGCCAGGGGTCTTGGACAACACAGGTCCATTGGGGATGTCCTCGCGCACAAGGAACGTGCCAACGGCGTGGAACGATGTATGGGAGTTAGATTTGTCGGGTTCGAAGTCGCTGTTGGTGTGTATGTGACTTGGTAAGGGCACTGTGAGGGAAATGGAGCGGGTTCCGTAGGTTAAGTTGTTGGCGTCGTCGTCGCTCGCGTCGTTAGAGTCAAGATCAACCCATTCGTCTTGTAGTTCCTCTGTCTGCCACGCCGGGCGCTGTGTAGAACCCTCGGACATCGTCTGGCACGATGGAGGAGGAGGTATAGCTTGCTTAAGCACAGTTCCGCAAGTTCGTTGTGGAAGTTGATCGGGGCACGTGATCGCCCCTGATCCCCGCTTGTTTGCTCCTGTCTGCCGCGACCCTCTTCCCGAGCGGCCATGTGTTTTTCAACCCAAGTCCAAAGGTTCATGTTCAGTTATCCCTCCATTCATGGACGGTCCCTTGAGTGAAAGAAAATCCTCAGGTCGCTTATTTCAATTTACAGGACAGTGCATCTCAAATTTTGGAATTTACAAGTCAACGCCGCCTCTGAGTTGCTAACTCGAACTCAACTGTGCAACCCTGCTGAAATTGGGGAAATAGGGCTCCAGAATCTCTGTGGCGGCTTACTCATCCCTTTGTTCCTGCTCAAGACGAATCGATTCACCATCAAGCGCTCGTCCTCAGAACAGGCGCTTGCTTGCCTGCGCCGCTTTTGATGTCCCGATACCTTCTTTCTCTATTTAGCTTCCCGCCATGTCGTCTGATAATCATCTTCACAGCCCTCCTCCGCGAATCGCAACAGCTGCTGACTGGGTTTTTGTCAGGTTCGATGCGCTTTCGTGTCTGTCAACGTCAATGATCCTTCTTCGGCGTCCGATCGAATTGACGAGAGGTCGTCTCAAGAGCGAGATACTCGTAGTCCTGGTCAGTGGAAAGTATTTTTATTCTCGTGGGTGCATCCCTAGCTGTGAATGGTTAGATCCTTCTTCTCAAGCTGATTCTGTTTTTCGGCATTGCACAATCCATCTTACCGGCGAACTCAAAGAACCTTCTTCGCATGATACAGAGTTCTCTAATCACCCAAGAGGCCTTGGTCGACGTTCGTCACATTGTGGTAAGGATCGAGCTCAAACGCGAACTCCAAGTATTCTGAAGAACGGCCGCCCAGAGCATTAGCCAATAATACGTGCGAATCTTTGCCTATTGTGCTATTGTTTACTTTGGTCCGAACCGGCGCCCGAAATCTGAATATGCTTCCGCTCTCTCATCGGCCCGCCTCTCAAGACTCGTCTCAAAAATAATCAAATCTGCAAGGTGTGGCAACCCCTGCAGGTATTGTATATTCTCAGAAAGCGTTCCTTCAGCTCACCTAGACTGCAGACAGTTGTAGACGGTTGTATGCACACTTCTTGCCACTTCGGTGACGCTGAGTTTGATCCCGTGTTCTCGTATACCCGGTGCTCCTCATTGATGTCTCCTCGGTTACCCGGTGGTTCGTGGCGTAGTTCATTTCCCCTCTCAGATGAAAGTCTCGCACCCTCAAGGCACTGATGCTCAGCCGAAGTTCCTCCACCAATAATGATAAATGCAAGCGAATTCCAGACCAGGAACATTGAATACAAGGTGGTCCGCACTGGTCGGTCGCCCTTGTTCTATTCTTCTCTCCAGTCGGCCTTGCATAAGTCCGCTCCATCTCACCACCTCCATCGAGTCGCTACCCGAAATTTCCCCGTTCCATTTTGAAGGTCAGTCTCTGAACATTTGATATGGCCCTACTAATAAATTCGTAGCTTCCCATGTTTGAATCCAGCCCCTCTACCGTAAATGGATTTCTACCGTCATCTATCACTGATTCAATTCAGGGTTCCAAACCCCAGTCATGTATTTTGGGGATGCGATATTCTGCCTGATCTGCCAAAGCAAACCAGCTGTCTTCTCAAGTCAACCATTAGTGAGCCACCCCACTATCTTGGACGCTGTCGATCCCTAGCGATGGAACTCGTCTCCAAGATATAGCTGAACGGGTTCATGAGGACCTGCAGGATATGTCTGCCAACACCCCACCGCATCTGCCTCCCGAATGTCATATACCTGATCGCCTCCAACGGCGCTCTCTCCTTCTCTCTTGCCATGGGTCAGCCGACAGCCTCCCCACTCCTCGGAGGTGCCAAAATCCCTCCGTCGTGATGTGCATCATTTCAATACCGCATGTGCAGATCCAAACTTGACATCGGCGGGTCAGCCTCATTGTAGGCTGTGCTTTCCTCAATACATGATCGTCAAGAACACTCAGCTAATTCAAATCTTTATGTCAATCTTGACTGTTTGCATCCAAACTCAATCCCGGATCCGTAGAGCACGGCACATTCAGCGAAGCAGCACAGCCTTGACTGAAGAGATTCCCCCCAGCAATCTGGGCACTGATAGTCCCCAACTATCTGCATCCAGTGGCGAGCGCGCCTCACGGCTCACGGCCCCCCACGCTATTTTTACCAACCTGGGCGTCCGCATCACGAACATTATCATTTTGGCAATCCAGCGATTGTTCGTGGTTGGGGGAACGCTCCTCAGCATATGGCGCCCTAATTTAAACATTCAATCCCGACGCGTCGATCAATACCTTCCCGCAATCGACCACCGCTTAGATAGATTACGGCGACCGGAATAAAATATGCTTCCGCTACGACACTTTTTAGCACTTTATGTTCTCTGATTAATTCAGGCCGTCCACAGTGCTCCCTCATGCGAGCCGTCAGATGTCCGGATTTATTCCACACTTAAGCGGGGCTCGCATCAAACTTAGATCAAGCGCAGGATCTTCCCCGCATAACGTAGCCGGCGGCGACGCGCCCCCATCCCGAGGGCACTGCTGCGAAAATCCGTCCGTTTACGAAAACACAATGCGTACCACCGCGCTAAGCCCCAATGTTTTTGGCTGGCTCAGTTCTGCTCATCATCAACTATTCGCTATTCCTCCTGCGCCGGTTGATGGGTTCCTAAACTTCATTAAGATTCGAAGCAGTTTTTGATCCGCCAGCAAGGAGGGGCAATATGGCCCTCAATTTTCAATTGCGACCGGTCGGATTCAATCACGGTGCTTATATTGCGTAGGCTCGCTTTGGCCGCGCACCAGGTACGCGGGCGAACTGGGTGCCTGCAGAGGCGAGGAAATCAGGGACAAGGTACCACCGGCAGCTTACCGAGATTCCGAGAGATGATTATCACTTCTCGTTCCCACAATTCGCTCTCTCTCCATCAGTTCAGCAAGATGCCGTTGAGTGCTCGTGAGCCAGAACACACCTAAGCGGTCTCGCCCGAGGAGAGAGGTGCGTCTAAACTTGAACCGAATTGAAACCCCCTCGCAGAGATGATTACCTCTACTTCAGCTCCGCGCGCTGTCGAAACGAGGAATGCACAATTTATCAGAGCACTGCGCGCACGTAGCGCCCTGTGTACTCTATTACGCACCAGTCGGACCTGCAACCTCGCCGCAGGAAATGACGACGCGCCCGCTGCCGAATTGGACGATATAAACTTTAATCTATATGACCAAGCCAAGCTAGAAGGAAGAGGAATCGGTCCTTCTCATGAATCTGTACTCACAGACGTAGCATCTCAGTTAGTCTACCTGTCGTAGCGAGCCACGGAAGTGTCTTAGGGACGATCATTTTAATCTCATTTAAATTTATTTCAGAGCCGCAGGTGGAAACAACACAACGTGGCATACAATAAGTCACCAGGCGGCGGCCCTGCTGGGTGGCTGCATAAAAATGATGAACCGCTTAAAGAATCTACGGATCAACGTTATCGATCAACATTCGCAGGTTAATATGCGCCCACCTCCGTTTGGCGCAGGTCGCGATCGAGCATCGGAAATATCGGGCACAGCGCAGCAGGAGGTCGCGCCAGTCTCATAGCCGACGCTTCATACGTACAGGTTACTCACAGCTGAATGATGAACGATATCGATGAACCACAGCAGAGTCCCGCCCTCTAAGGCCGCCAGCGCGGGCCCGCGCGATGACGCATGAACACACATTGATTGGAACATAGGTTTCCACTTGGACAAATGTAGATGGGCGCCAAAGTATCAAGAGAGGAAGGTCTACATAGTCTGGTTTATACGTGGGCCTAGTACCGTGGTGGATGCGATGCACTGCTAACACAAAAGACAATGGATGGATGCTTGTATTTTTGAAAGTACGTGTGATGAAAAAGTATGCGTGAGTGGAGGCCGATGATGCGATGCTGGATGCTGATGAATGCGAGGATGCCGATGGAGATGTGATGCTGTAGAAAGACAAGATTGGGGGTGAGGGTGGTTCCGACTACATCTGTGTAGCGTCTAATGGTGGTAGTGACGAGTCGAATGCAAAAAAAATTAACAAGCGCCTGTGCGGGCGTCTAAAGTCATGACAGGCCAAAGTCAGACGGAATGCTGTTGCTCGGGGGAGTCGGGGACAAAGCGTACCTGATGGGTGTACAAATACAGTGGGGCACGCGCCGCGAGCTACCGCACCGAGACGCTCATCATGGCCTGAAACGTCCGGAACTGGAGCGGTTTCTGACTGTCGATCCGCCGGAGTAGATACTGCGTGAAGTCTATCGGATCCACCTCGAGGGATCGCGGCTCATCGTCCGACGCTGCGCCTCGCCCAGGAAGGAGCCAGGGCGATGACGAGAACGATGAGGTTCGAGGGGGCGGCGCAAGGCGCTTCTCCCGCGGCGCTGTATTGATGGAAGGATGGGACTCCGACGATTGGACGCCAAACTCTGGCTTGAAACCAGTGATTTTGTGAATGGGAACAGCTCGAATCGCGTGAGTGGGATCTAGGGGCGTTGGGTTCTGTCGCAGTTGGAGGGACTGACAGCGCTGATTCGGCTTCGCGGGGTGGGCCATTGGAGGGAGAGGTGACTGTGACCGTGCTGAGCTTTGTGGCGCCGGATGAGTATGTCGGTCGGCATTAAATTTGCGCTTGGAGAGCACGGGGAAGGGGTACAATAATGGCTCGCGGTCGTCCGTTTTGCATGAGGCTGAAAGACCGAAGGAGTAGTGTGTAGGTGGTAAGTCGAGAGGCGAGAATGGCTCCATTTCAAATATAAGCTCGGGGGACATAGAACGCGTGGGGGCGGAGGGTTCAGGATCAAGCTGCGGGCGTCCGGGGATCTCAATGGGCGCCGAGGACTTGGGAGGGTGAAAGAAATGGGACGAGGAGGATTCCGTGCGTGGAACATCCATTTTGAATGCTGAAAAACGAGTCAGCAAGGGTTAGAACATACGAGGATTATGACGGACAAGTGATATGTTTGCAGGACCTCTGGCAGATCTCCGAAGGAATGCGCGATAACTTTTTCAATTTTGGGAGCGTGCGGCGGGAACGCCACTCGAGCCAACGTGCTCTGAATGCGGTACGGCCACTAAGAAAAGGTTAGAGCTGCAGACGGAAGAAATCGGAAAGGCGACGCACGGATTTGGTCGAGACCGTGAACGCTGGCCAGCGCTCGACTCAAGGCGGTGCGACTAGGTGCGGCTAGTGGCAACTCGGCGTCTACTCTAGTAGGTATACCCAAGGAGGTGGCAAGGGCTCTGGGCACAATCGACGTGCTAGCGGTGGGACGAGCAAGAAGTCGATTGTGTTCCGCAGAGTAGGTAGAGAGAGAAAGGCTGGTGCTGTGGCATTCTTAAATTGCTCCCGTTTTGGAACACGCCGTGTGGCGCGTGTGACAGTGACAGACGCGCTAATGTAACGCTCCATTTTTGCTTCCGCGTGTCCGCCGATAAGGAAATTCTCCCGATACAGACCATTAGGGGTGCAGCAAGAACCCAACAACCTTCTTTGCACCACGGCGATATTAGTACTCTCCACAGCTATTCCCGTGGCCTGGAAACTGCTGCGCAAAGTGACCGGGTTTTTCCGACGATCCATTCAATTAACCAGGAGTCTGGCCTTGCGCCGCGCGGCGGTCCCGTCTCCGAGTTTTCCGGAGCCATTGTTCGGTCTGCGAGGCCAATCTCGCCGCTGCTGTCGCTGGTGAAACCTCTAGCTGCTGCGCGGATCACAGTCCAGTCAGCACCTTTAATTATTTAAATCACGACTTCGGATGATCGCCAATGGACACGATGCAAAGAACACGTCGGGTAGAGTGAAGAAGAAAAATGGGACGCTGTGGCGTTGATCAACAGGTCCTCAGGGAACGGAAATGAGGAGGAGAAACCAGAAGACGCGATAACAGTATGTAATAAAGTGCTAGAGCCTTCCGCCTCGTTCGGGCGGTGAATATTCAGCGGGTATTAGCGGTATCCCGTTGGGCTGCTCGAATTGTTGAAAAGAAAATTCCACACCGCCCAGGGACATGTCTACGATCCAGGGTTTTTTCTCGAACCGGGAGAAGCTCGGTGAGAAAATCGCGGCCCTTGAGCGGTTCCATTACGCATCACATTCGACGTGTGCTCGCAACTTTTCGCTTGCAACAAAGCCGTTCAAGTCCGAATTTATGGCAGGGAGCTTGGCAAGGCCTGGCCTCCCCGAGGTCGACCTAGCGTAAAAATCAGCGGGTCGATTGGGGATTTTCTTCGGCATGGCTTGATCCCATGGCTCCGGTAGCATTCGGGATCTGTTCCCTTTTTTCTTACGAGTCTGCCAGGCCTTCGTGAAGACAAGCAGAACCTAGTAGAACTCACTGGATAAAAATGCTTGCAATGACGATTCGGCAAAGTCCGAATCACAAGCCTAGGCGCGTACTTATGATGTCATAGCCCGTTATAAGTCCGCTGCGGCGATCCAACTCCATAACTCTTTCTCTCTCTTCCATACCACCATGACCTACTCCGTACATGTTCGTCTTGCAAATTCCCTCATTCTGGGTCTCAGTCTCACCATTCGCCGCAGGTTTCGGGCATCGCCCCAACCACCACTGAAGCCCAGCTCCACGACTTCTTCACGTACGCACGCAGGTCCTAAAATCTAACGCTAATCGCTAATCGCGTACCATCTGAAGGTTCTGTGGAAAGTAAGGAACCCTTGCATTCCAAAGGAATCATCCAGCTAAACCTTGTCAACGTTCAGGATCGACTCCATTGATTTCAAAGGCACGACCGCGACGATCCACTTCGAGAAGTCTTCTGCCGCCAAAACAGCATTAATGGTGCGTTCCACCCCATTGTTTGCGATCTCCTCTGATCGTCCAGGATTCAGCTTAACGGCGGGACCCTCGACTCTGCTGCGCTAACCGTTACCTCCGACACCGTGCACGAAGACGAGGAGCACGCCGGCGATGGCACACACCCCATCGAGCAGTCAGACAAGCCCCGAGCAGGAAGTAAGCCCCTCGCACACGTCGCTGCGCTCCGCTGACCCGCCGCAGTTGCTGCGGAGTATCTCGCCAAAGGCTATACCCTCTCCGACACCATCCTGAACCGGGCCATCGAGATCGACAGTACGTGAACCGTCTCGTTCCCCCGATGAACCCGCGTCTCACGCAGACACCAGGCAAGCAGGGCATCTCGAAACGCTTCCTCTCCTACCTGCAATCTGTCGACACCGTCGTCGGTGCAAAGACGCTCGGCCCCGACCAGACCATCTCCGGAAAGGTCGCCTCGACCGTCACCGCCGCAACGCAGCAGGCACGCTCCATCGACGAGCAGAAGGGCTACTCCAAGAGCGCGGGCGACGTACGTCCCCTCTCTGGGCCTCCGTACACACATCCCTTGACCTTCTGCTGAACGCAGTTCTTCCACCAGTATTACAGCAAAGCACTCGCGTCCCCGTTCGGCACCAAGGTCCGGACGTTCTACACGACCACCTCCAAGCAGGTGTTCGACATCCACGAGGAGGCGACGCGCATTGCCGCCGAGCACAAGGCCGCGAACGCGCCAGCGGCTGATCCCGCGGCCGCGCCTGCTGCACCTGCACCTGCACCCACCGCCGTTTGAGCGCATGTATTTGTGAAATAAATTACTTTATCATTGTATGTAAGTAGTACCCGAATCTTACACGGTCGTTCGTAGCCATTGTCGAACGGCTCAGGAAGAAGCATAAGGATTCCAATGAGAGGTCGTTCAGAGCACTGATATATTCAAAGCGGATCATAAAGCTGACTCAATTCGCGCGAAAGGATATTGAATGCAAGATGATATTCAGAAGAAGAGGCAGACATTATGTACAAGTTAACTACGCGCGAAAACGAATCCAAACCAGAGAAGGGACCTGAAACTAGAGCTCATGTCAGTAACTGGCCAACCAAGACACTGCAGAGCCAGTGGGTAGATTCCCAAATATTTCGTGGTCGTGGAAGCTAGTTCCGATGCCCAGTAACTTGCCCAAGGATAGGAGGACAAAGGTGAACGGTGTGGACCAAGCATAAAATGCGGGCGGGGAGGGCAGATCGACCTGACGCGGCGCACGAACAGAGCAAGTGGGGGTACCGCCAAAAATCTGGGCGCCCTGGGTTCACGAGCTCTGTTGTGGGTGACGCGCGCGCGCCGTAGTGGCCGGCCCGACACACACGTTCGAAACTCCATAGGACCCGGAAGAAATAAAAGGGAGTACCCACCTGGTGTACCATTTAACGAGCGACGATGGCTTGACGACGACGAGAGCCATGGACCGAGATGTGAGAGAGGTGTGAGAGAGGAGTGAGGTGGAGGGAAGGAAGAAGCGGAAGTGGGAAGGGAAGGAAGGAAGTGGGAGTGGGAGGAAAGAAGTGGGCGGAAAGTGAAGAATTGCACTGGTTTCGGCCCGCTTATATACCTTTCTTTGTTACGCCATGTATCGCCTTGTTGGGGTCGCGCGACGCGTTTGTTGATAAACAAACGCGTCGCGTCGTCCATCCTCTCGTGACCGTCTCGGTGACGGCACGTGGGACTTTTTTGCTCTTGTTCCCGACCACAAATGTGCTCGATGGTCGAAACCTCGCAAATGTACGATTTCGTGCGCTAGATCTCCTTTTGGCAGCGGGCGTTGAGTCGCGAGAGTGATCTAATCATCAATCAGTGTTCCCATCGTGCGCAGTAATGCCGATGCCGTCCTCATCCACAACGCCGAAGGTAGCCTTTGTTTCGTGCTTTGACCACCGTGGTGCGACCCATCTGTCCTCTTCGCTGAGTTCACTGCTGTGGAGCACTCTATTATAGACCTCGTTTAAGGTCAGCTCGACGAGGGCCTGAAGTTTTTACGAGGCTTGCTAGTACCGCAACACACTTGCCTTCCTCCAAGTGCGCGACCGTGCTATGTACTCGAGAAGGCGGCAGCCAGCCTGCCATGACCTTGATTGACCGACGTTTTCCATCCTCCTCGTTTGCCCTTGCGCACCTCAAATGTCTCGTATACTTGGATGAAGTTGACCCTTTTTTACCAGTTCCTCGCCAACATTTGGGGTAAAAGGACACGCAGACAGCGCTGCTCATCGGCCCATCGCTTTCAAATCACTTACAAGCCTGCGAAACAAGTCCAACGGAAAATGATCGATGAGGTTTCCTAAAAAATGGACAGCGATCCTTCTCTTCCCTCCACCTGCTCAATCTCTCATCTGAACTGTCTGGATTGTTCCCTGGCCGACGCCACCCTTCTCCTCACCGATGACTCTCAGACCATGGCAACGATTACTTTCGCAATGTCTGAGACCTCCAGCCGCGGAACCAAACCTCCCAGCCAATCCCAACAATATTCCTCGTGTCGATTACTTCCGGGACGCGGAACTGGCGGGTCCAATTGTGAAGATGTGCGGATAACGCGAAAAACTGAGACCCGCCACGCGTATAAAATTGAGAGCAGCGCAATCGAAAAAGCCAGCGACATTCCGTCCTCTCACATCCAAGCCCCTCACCCACCTCATGCCTTCCCTCCCCACCATTCCTCCCCCCGCGCCCTCCTTCCTGCTGTCCCCCGAAGTCGGATTGGCTGGCTTCGTCGGCGTAGTTGTCGTCGTATTCAGCGCATGGTTTCTAGGAGGTCGCGTTGTCCAGAAGCTCGCTGAGCGCCGGCGTACACGCATCGCTGATGCCGAGGTGAGTTTTAACCTCCAAGCATCCTCTTATCTCTCTAAACGTTCTTCTCAGAACTCAGACAATATCGCCTCCGTTGTACTCGAAAGAAGGGTCAAGGGCTACTCCATCGTACGTTCCACGTCGCTCTCACTTTCCACCTATTCCGACCCTTTACTTGTCTCAGACTGCCGCCGACGTCCTCGTCGCAGCCCGAACAGCCCTCGAAACCACCAAGGTACGCTGCATACGCATATCTCCTCTCCTTTCGTGTCTGACTCTTATCTAGAGCACGGCGGCGACGAAGACACACCTCTCTTCGCTGCACAAGGCTCTTATGTCTACTGTATGTCTGCTCCTACTGATCATATCAAACACGTCTAATCTTCTCTTATTTCAGACGAGCGCCAAATCGATCTTCAGCACCGACGCGCCCGTCACCGTCCGTCTGGCCCCGGGTTCCCGTGTCCTGCTCAGCCAGAAGGGCGAGCAGCACGCCCCCGGCCGATTCATGGTTCGCACGCCTCGTGCACGTCTTGGTCCTTCGCCCCTGCGCGTCGTCTTCGCGGCACCGGAGTCTGCTGATAGTCTGGTGTCCCCGCGTCTTGGCTCCAAGTCTCCGCGGTCCGTCGCTCCCGTCGCCGTCGTGGATGAGTCCCCCATCGCGTCCACCCAGCCCCCCGTCGCGCTCACCCTGTCTGCACTCATTCTCTCGCGTCTCCATGAGAGCGACAGCGCCTCTGACTCCTGACTACGAGGACGACGAAAGTCCCGGAGCCCCTTCCCCCGTCGTCCGTCACCTCCACCTCAAGTCCTGTGTGCACCGAGGCCCGCCTCTCATCGGGTCGCAGCTCGGCAATCTGCAGCGTACTCCCCACGTCAAGCGGCCGGCCGCGAAGACGTCGAGACAGTCGACTTCCCCCACGGGCAGGTGGCTGTCGGGTCGCATGGAGAAGATACCCTCACGCGGGGGGAAGGAGAATGGGACGCCCGTTCGGGTTCCGCGCCGCGCCCGTTGTGCTCATTGAGCTTTCCTATTGTCGCGCGCTCGCTAGCCGATGCGCCTAATCGTAATACTTATTCCTCTTTACCATTTAATACCTAATATTCGCGCCGTCGAGGGCCTGATCACCCCTCGCCGGTTAATACTTCGTTCCTTGTACAATTTTGTCTGCTTAATTACTCGATATTTGTTTCTTTTAATGGAATTCGAGTTGACCTCGAGACAGTCTGCGATACTATTCGATGAACTGCAAAGTTCTGGACCCGGAGTAAGAAACTTGATATCCGCCAATGGCTCATCGAACGGGATAGCACTCGGATTATTCCATCACGGACGAACCTTCGGACCTGTCGATGATGAGCTCAATGAGTCAAAGGACGACCGCCGCCAGACCTCGCATGCGCCTCCGTGGACGGCGAGTCCAGCTATCGCTAACTGCAAGAAAGGTAGCGTTCCTCGGCAGGCTTTGACTCAGTAGATGCTGCTCGCCAGACGCGTCCATCACAAGGCTAAATATCCGCGCCGCCCTCTGGATGCCTTGGGCGAATCTGCTCATGGGAACTGGCCGTCCTCGTTGCCATATAATTAGATAAAGACACAGACGTTTAGAGCATGTCTGAGCGAACTCAAACCTAGAAGAGCATTTCAGAAGACAAATGTATTGTGTGTGGTACATAAAGTGTAGGGATGAAGCAAGCAAGCAAGCGTCGAGGAGCGTCCAAGAATCTAGAACTGGTGCTCTAGTCAGCAAACAAGTACGAAAAACGGGTAAAATCCCATGCTCCAAGGGTTCCGAAGGGCTATCCCCAAGACCCTCAGCTTGCCCAGGGCCTACTGTCAGGAGAGAATTGTGTGCCCAAGCCCGAAGGCGAACGGGGTAGGCACTCGCTCTGATGTGCACGACAAGCGATGCTCGCGGGGTCCGCCGCTGCTGAGGGCAGCGGTAGTCCCAGGGTCGCGAGGTCGCCGTATGGACTACACGCACACCGTGGACGAGCCGGCCGCACACTGATTCGAGACCCCCCGGAACCCCGACAGGAATAAGCGATTTTACCCACCTGAAATGTATGTTGAAGGCGACGGTCAAATGTTGAGGTCGATTAGATGTGGGGAAGAGAGAAGGAGGAGAGAGGGAGGGATGGAGGGAGGAGGAAGGGAAGTGCGAAGTGGGAGGGAAGGAAGGAAGTGGAGGTAGGAGGAAGGAAGTGGGTGGAAAGTGAAGAATTGCACTGGTTTTGGCCCGCTTATATACCTTTCTCTGTTTCTGTTGGGTCGCGCGACGCGTTTGTTTATAAACAAACACGTCGCGTCGTTCGTCCGCTCGTGACCGCGTTAGTGACGGCACGTGTGGTCTTTTCGCTCTTGCTCCCGACCACAATGTGCTCGACAGTCGAATCTTAGGAAACATACCGTTTAGTGCGTTGGATCTCCTTTTGGCAGCGGGCGTTGAGTCGCGAGAGTGATATAATCATCAATCAGTGTTCCCATCGTCCTGCGGCGGCCGCGCTTCGTCGACGGGCCGCCACACCCCGCGCTCAAGCACTTGAACAGTGACCACGAACGCCGGCGAGATCCTGCCTTACACTGAGTCCGCAGTCAACCCAATCCTGATGGTCGACGCCGAAGAGAGGTCACCGCATGAAACTTGCCATCCCTCGACGGCTCTGGATGCGTTGGACGAGAAGCCGATCACTATTACCGTCGAGCGCTAAGGACTCGACCCCAACCTCAAAGCCCTTTCTGACTTGATTCGATATATGCACGACGCACATTGCACACATTATCTGATCGACCCACGCGTCCAAGATGAATCGACTCAAGCTCGCGATAAGGAGCGCACCATTCTGTGCGTTCGACTGGGTGCGTCTTGTACTTATGTCCGGTACCACTGGGCGAGGGCATTTGTTTTCGAGCCGGGTCTTGATCAAGATCGTCATCTTCAATCAAAAGAACACTTCAAGGTCCAAGGATGGCATGCGCTGGGCTTCGCGGCGCCGAAGATGTTTGGCTGCTGGAGCCCCACGTCTGAACAGTCCCCCGTACGAGAAGACTTGCCTGGGTCGTGACCATCTGAACATTGTGCCATTCAATATGGTGGTACAAATATCCAAAGCGAAACTCCAGGCAGGTCTCTGCGGTCTGAGTAGGTGGCTGTCTCCGAGCTGCAGTATGCCGCTGATTGCCTGTGCGGCGCCCGTCGGCCCTATCTAAGGCGCTGTGCTCGGGAGTCTGCGGTATTCGCAGAGTACTGTATATCCGTCGGGTTTATTTATGCTGGTCTCATCTCTACATCGTTGTAATAAATGTTGGGCGAGATGGCCTCTACTAGACTCCGGGCGGTTTATTTGATTTTTTGTGGTGGTTCCTGAGGCTTCCTCTCTGTCGACCCCGCAACTTGCCTATTTGGGTCTTGGGCGGTTGTTTACCCCTGTTTTTACCTTTCTTTAAAGCATTTTGACGTTCCTGGATGCCTGCACTGTCCCAGAATTAAAATAAAAAATGTGGTGGCTCCAAGAGCATCGGGTACTACGTAGAGATCGAGAATAGGTCAATCGAGATTATCAAATGTGGAGTATGACGTCATGTGATCCGTACTTAGCATTCTGTCTCTCAGCGCACTCTCTCACTTGACTGAATCTCAGAGTTGCAACTGTCCATGGTCAATGGCCTCTGACTCTGACTTGGGATCCTCTTCCTATGTTTACCCCTGTCCGCTCTCTCCTCAGCGGCAATATCCAGCCTGCCCGCAACACTCATCTCGCAGACGCAGAGATTGGCGACATTCTCGCTCGCCGCACATCGGGCAGCGCAGATCCACGCGTTGCTCCTTGGTCAAAAGACACCACAGATGCTGGCGGAAAACCACACATAAGTGGTCGGAGGAGATCTGCGTCTGACTCCTCGGCGACCCCGCCTAGCTCGGCTTCCCCGCCAGCCAGCTCCCGTAGGCGTCGCCATCGGTCCAGTGTCATATCAAACTTTAGACACTTTCCGGCAGAGGATTCGGCCCCAAATCTACGCCGTACTTTCATCGCGTCGCCCAGCACGAACTATGTACCTGATCCCTTCGCAGTCTTTTCTCCGTCTACATCAGTAGCTGAGGTTGCCTCTCTGAGCCCCAAACAGAGGTTCTCACAGGGCCCACCGCAGGAATCCCGCGCGCGACCCAAACAGTTCCCAGTCAGCGACGATCCTCTACCACCGGAGGAGGTCCCCGACGCGCCTATACCGTGGAACCCGTCCCTATATGGCCTCGTACACCTCCCCCCTCTACCCCCCACGCCACCGCGTAGCGACCAGGGTTCCGCCGTTACCCCCGGCTCGTTGAAAACGAGCCCCGGTCCCTCCAGCCTGTCTGGATCCTCTTCTCAACATACAGGACCCAAAACCGATGAAGCACAGCGCTCCCAGTCCCCCCACTCGTCCTTGTCGAACGCTGCATCCGGCGCCGTCTCTGAGGATGTGTCAAACGTCTCGGGCTCGGCTTCTATGTCGGGCTCAGACGTGACCGACGGCTCGCAGTTCCTCACCGTCCGTTTTAAACACGTCCAGGACGAACACGGTCACCATGTCATTTTGGGCCGCGAGGGGAAGCTTGCTCGCTGCGAGGACGAGGTTCGCTCATCTCTATTCAACGATTGTATCCAGCAATTGATCCCTTTCAGCCTATCCGCGCGCCGGGTGCCGTTCAAGGTTTTGGCGTTTTGATAGCCGTCGACGAGTTAGAAGATGCGCTAGTCGTCCGCCAAGTGTCTGAGAACGCCGAAGAGCTTCTCGGACTCTCCCCGCGTTATCTTTTCTCACTCGATTGTTTCACCGACACCCTCCCCGATTCCCAGGCAGCCATTCTCTTCGACAACATCCCGGTAAGCCCTTTTCTTTTCGTCACACTCGCTGACCCAATTATTTTTACCCAGTATCTCTCCGAGTCTGACATGAACGCACAAGATGAGGAGGCGTCGCCGCACGTGTTTCTACTCACTGGCTGGGGCGCACCAGGAAGCGCCGCTCCGGATGATATGGAGGCGAGTGCCGGTCGCCGCTCCTGGACGTGCTGGTGCGCGGTCCATCGTCCCTCGGACCCCTTGGGCGACGGGAACAACGGGCTCATCATTATGGAGTTTGAGCTCGAGCGGGACACGCTGAACCCACTGTACACGCCAGATGACGTTGCCGCAGACACGGAAGCGACCCCTAGTTCCGTGAGCAGCCCGCCCGCCACTGAGAGAGGCGACGGTGACTCGTCGACCGACGGCTCGGAGCAGACGCTGTTCGGAACGGGCTCGCCGCGGCCTCTCTCACCCGAAGCTGCGCCGAAAACAGAGGCTGAAACGCTCGCAGTGGATGTGTCCCCCGCGTCAAATGACGTGCCCACACCATCGTGGACGCCCAGCGCGGAAGATGTCCTCGAGAGCACCACCTCGCGCGCAAGGCCACTGCTTGCGCTAGAGCGCCTGCGCCGCATCGCGCGCGGCGATAGCGGCCCTCCAGGCTCTCCATACGGGTCGCCCACGCAGGGGCGCGCGCGGCGGTCGCGGCGCTTTGGCGGCGGCGGCACGCCTGGCGGCGTGGGCACGACTGGAGGCGTGGGCATGATGGATGTGTTTGCCGTCATGGCACAGATCAACGAGCAGCTCGGCGACGCACCGGACCTCGCGGCGTTCCTCCAGGTCGTTGTCGGCGTAATCAAGGACTTGTCGCAATTCCACCGGGTGCTTGTGTATCAGTTTGATGAGCTGTGGAACGGGCAGGTCGTCGCGGAGCTGCTCGACTGGAGCAAAACACATGAGCTGTATCGGGGGCTGCATTTTCCAGCGACTGATATTCCTGCGCAGGTGCGTTGTCTCACTTTGAGTTTGACGATGGCTCATTTCATCTTGTTTCGGTGTGATAGGCAAGACAGTTGTATGCGATTAGTACGTCATCTACTGTGTTTCCCGTACTTGAACTAACGTCGCAACAACAGACAAAGTCCGGTTATTGTACAACCGCTCGCAGAACACGGCGCGCATCGTTGTGCGTAGTCAGGAGGATCTCAAGACGCCTTTGGTATGTCCTGCTGGCTTTTGACTTCACCCGTCGAATTTCGCAACTGTAGCAACTTACTGATACACTCGCAGAACATGACGCATTGTTACTTGCGGGCGATGAGCCCGATACACATTAAATGTATGTCTGTTGATACCCGCGCTCGAGTTGTAGCCATTGATGAGTATGTACCTAGATCTAGAAAATATGGGCGTTCGGGCGTCAATGTCTGTCGTACGTGCCGTTTTCCTTCCTACCGTCTATGCATTCTTTATTGTCTATTCCCTTGGACTCGGCACTGACATCTGTTTATCCAGTCGATCATGGCCTTCGGGCAACTCTGGGGGCTCGTTACGTGCCACTCGTACGGCTCACGTGGGATGCGCGTATCGTTCCCCGTGCGGCAGATGCTGCGCCTCCTCAGCCAGTCCATATCGCGCAACATTGAACGCCTGAGTTATGCGCAGCGGCTGACGACGAGGAAACTGGTATGGTTCCACACTACCTTGCACGAGGCGGGATTGACGTAGCCGCTTAGATCAACACGATGGCGTCGGACAACCACCCGGTGGGTAAACTTCTTCGTTTGTCGAATTGAAGCTCATCGAACGCCGGGAACTAGACAGGGTACATTGTGAGCAATGCGGACGACCTTCTCGGCTTGTTCGATGCGGACTTCGGCGTACTCGTTGTATGTGTAGTTGTCGGAGGCTTGGCTAAGGATTAACTCTGGAGCTGTAGATTGGGGAAGCTGCAAAGATGCTCGGCCCGAATGAACACGGACAGGAGATCCTCATCATGGCTGAGTATCTTCGGTTGAAGCAGTTCACGTCAGTGCCCTGGCTATTCCTTTTCTTGCGCCCGTCATTCTAACTGGAACCGCAGCACGATCCAGGTCTCGCAAGGCGTCACGACGGACTTTGAGGACCTTAAGCTGACCGCCGGACTCGAAGTGGTTGCGGGTATGCTCTACGTGCCGCTGTCCAGCGAAGGCAAGGACTTCATCTGCTTCCTGCGCAAAGGGCAGCCTCGGCACGTGCACTGGGCGGGAAACCCGAACGCCAAGTTCAACATGGGGTCCGATACCCTTCTCGAGCCGCGCAAGTCGTTCGCGACGTGGTCCGAGACGGTCGCAGGCCGGTGCCGCGCATGGACGGACGAGCAGCTCGAGACTGGAGGAGTTCTCGCGTTGGTGTATGGCAAGGTGGGTCTCGGTACCAATTGGGTTTGGCGTAGATTGATTGTAGTATAGTTCATCGAAGTGTGGAGGCAGAAGGAGAACGCCCTGCAGACGACGCGGCTTACAAATTTGCTGCTCTCGAATGCCTCGCACGAAGGTGAGTGTGCTCTGGATACTTTATTATGGCTGTGCCTCACGTTGTGTTAGTTCGGACCCCGCTCAACCATATCATCAAGTGCGCGGTCTCTCCGCGATGTATCCACCCGATTGACTGACATGCTGGTAGTTATCTTGAGATGGCGCTCAACGGGCCACTGGACGACGAGACGCGCGACAATCTCAATCGATCGCACTCCGCCTCCAAGGTTAGATAGTTATATCTCAAATACAGAAAACTGATAGTTTCGTGACAGAGTCTGTTGTTCACGATCAATGATTTGCTCGTACGTCAGCTGTTGTTTTGAATCCTCAGATGTTTAAGGTCCCTCTCAGGATCTCACGCGGCTAGAGAGCGGAAATGAGACGTCCTTCAATGAGCCCTTCGACTTGCAGGATGCCATCGAGGACGCGACGCACCTGTACCGCAAAGAGGCGCAACGGCGTAGTATTACGTTCAAAATGGAGCTCGAGCAATCGCCGAAGACTGTCGTCGGCGACGCCAAGAAGATCCGGACAGTGGTCCAGAATCTCACTGCCAATGCTTGTACGTCCCGACGCCTCGAAATTCAGACCGGCGTCTGATGCCTTGACGTAGTAAAATACACGGCCGAAGGTTCGATCACCGTTGGCTGTACTGTCTTTGGGGAGCCGGAAGGGCTCCGGGGTCCTCAGCAGACTGCTGTAGAGATCGTTGTAGCAGATACCGGATGTGGTATTGCTCCTGATAGATTGGGGAACATATTTAGAGAATTCGAGCAAGTCGAATCTATGGAGCCTAGAGCTGGTGCTGCTGGGGGCGGTGTCGGACTGGGGCTTGCGGTGGTGGCAAGGATCGTTGAGCAGTGCGTCGACCTCTTCCGACGGTTCTTTCAGCTAAAATACCGTCCATAGACTCGGCGGCCAGCTCAGGGTCGAATCCAAAGTGGGCGAGGGGAGTCGGTTCTCGTTTCTGATTCCGCTGGCGTTGTCGGACGACGGGGACGGATTGGTGATGACATCGCCGGCAGCATCTTCCCACCACTCTTCGCTGACGTCTCTCCGAATACGATCGCGGAAGCAGAGTGCCGACTCGGTGGGGGATATTGATTCTCTCGTGCAGGCACTCTCGTCAAATTATATGTTCCCCCCCTCCGAGGCTTGCCACCGACGCACGCGGTCCTCTTCCCCTGTCGACCTTCCTTCATCTTCAACCAAACCCGGTGTATTCAATGTTCCAGACTCGAGTATGCCGGTTCGTCCGGTGAGAGTCGACGGCTTCGCTGTTGATTCGCCGGCGACACCTGTTGAGCCTACTACGCCTGCAGAAGGGCACTATGAATTTCCTTCTATACTGGAAACGTCTCTCTCTGAAGGAGACAACCCGCCTGATCCATCGAAGCTCAGGGTACTCATCGTCGAGGTAAGGGATCGGTCTTGCCAAAAAAAAGACAAATTTTTCAACGACACGTAGGACAATGATATCAATCGAACAGTCCTGGCCAAAAGACTACGTCTCGATGGTCATACCGTAGTGACGACGACAAATGGTCAAGAGGGTCTGGACAAGGTCACGTCAGACAGGGCTTACGATGTCATCCTCATGGATATCCAGTACGCTGTCTACTCCTTGTGCATTCATCGTGAGCTGATCTCGGACTTTCAGGATGCCAATTCTCGACGGCTACCAAGCCACTCAGCGCATTCGGGCTCTTGAGAAATCGTCCACTCCCACGGGTGCCCCTCGGCTCTCCAACCGCCTCAATGGTGGGCACATCCCTATATTCGCGGTATCGGCCAGTCTCCGGGAGAACCGGCGCGAAGAGTTGGGCAACTATGGCATCGACGGATGGATTCTGAAACCGATTGACTTCAAGCGACTGAAGGTCATCCTCAAAGGCGTGACGGACCCGGTGCAGCGGGCGCTCGACCTTTACCACCCGGGTTGCAGCTGGGAAGCCGGTGGATGGCTGGTCGACCAACCCGCTGCTTCCTCTTGATCTCCTTTCCCTTGATTCGCTTTCTGGATTTATCTTATTTTGATCTGATGGGTTTCTGGCACTTTTTTTTTTTACCTCACAACTTGTACAGACTGGACAGCTAATGGTAATGTTTCATTCACGCAAAACATTGTCTGTATCAGTATCACAATGTATTCCCTAGTTAGTTCACAGATTAATTGAAAGCGTAGATGTTGGTACGTCCGCAGAGGGAACAACATGATGCCAACGATGGGATTCTTTGCGCGGCAACTCCCATGACACTCATCGTTCCAAACGACGAAACTCGAGCATAGAAACGGAAGGAAAAAATGGTAAAAAGGACCCTGGCCGGGATTTGAACCCGGGACCCCGTGCATCTGATTACTTTTGTGAAAGTCCCAAAGCACGTATCATTCTACTAGACCACCAGAGCGATGAATTGTGCTCCCGTTGTAAAGCTACAACGTTTTATTGCGGGTATTACAGAGAAATACATGAGATCCTGAGGCAGAGACCACCATGTGCCATCGAAAATTTGGAGCGTATACATAGATGGGTGGAGAAGGAGATTCAGAACTTTAGGAAAATGACAAGCCTCGCTTAGGGTTAAAGGTGAAAACGGGGGGAACAAAGAAGGGCGAGCGAGTGACTCAGAGGAAAGGACGGATAAGGGAACATGAAGACGAAGAGAAGGGCGAGAAGTGCTATCGATTAGGAGTGCGGTGGGTGAATAAGAGAGCGCGCAGGCCCATGAGAAGAAGAAAAAAACCTAATGGGGCGAGAGGGGGCAAAATGTCGGGGAGAGGAGGGTGGGACAAGCCTGTTCTTTCAACGCTGGATGGAGGGGAAGGCCGACCCTAATGGCCAAAGGTGAAATAATTCTACAGAGGAACCTCGCGGCCTGTCCAACTGAGAGTCCTCGGAGAGTAAGCACTATGCAGAAAAACTCCACAGGTCAGAAATAACGTCTCCACCCGCCATCTCAGCGTCGCCGCCGAACAAATCCAGTTGCTTCCCCATATCCACCGCCACCGGCGGCTCCTTCTTGATCTTCCGGTTCGCGTCTGCGTCGAACAACTATCCGCGCACAACAGTCAGTATTTACTCGGCATGGGGAGAGAGAGCGAGCCACGCACCGTCCCGTACGTATGATCCAAGAAATCCTCCATCGCGTACCCCGGCTTCGTGAACGCCTCAGCGAAGATCTTGGTCAGCGTCGACGCGCCCGAGAGGTAGTGTTCGCGGTGCGAGTTGAGCTCCCACAAGGAGCTCTCGATCGCGCGCGTCAGCAGCGGGTTCGGCTCCGCGGCGTCGAAGGGGTCCGTCGAGTCGCCGTCGGGGCGGTGGATCATAGACATGAGGGCGGGGTGGCGTTTGAGGGTGTTGTACGTGAAGGGGATGATCATGATGACGCCGGCTGGGGGAGCGGACAGCGAGAGGCGGGCGAGACGCTTAATAAAGGAGGCGAGCATCGTAGCTGGGATGTGGCTGGACATATCTGTGAGCGGGGGTTCGACGAAGATGGGTGGGTAGAGACGAACGTTGAACTGAGGAACAGCTCAGTCAACCGGAAAAACCGGGCGCGGTGTTTTGAATGCAGTACGTCTCGGTCGAGGAATGCATACAATTTTGTGTAGAAAGAAGGATAATCTCTGGAAAACTGGTTTAGTCGCTGTATAGTACAAGCGATGGGAAAGAGCTTACAAGTTGTATTCTTTCATCAACACAAAGAGGGCGTTGAGTGCAAGGAGCCCAACGGTTCCACCTAATGCGAATCATGAGCATGGGACATCAACGGTTTAGTTATAAAGGCGACTACACACCGTGGTCAACGCTACCGCCGACCCAATCCATGATCAAGACTGGGCGCGTCAAGTGAGGCATAACCCCGCGGTGCATCACGTTAAGGGCACGGAGTGAGAGGGTCTTGCTCGTTGCCACATCTCGTCCCGCGGAAAGTTTCGGTAGAAGAGCAAGCCACGCGCGGGTGAACACTGCTCGATGAGAAGCCAGCGAGTGCAGGGACTGGTGGATTGTCAGCTTATGTAGCCTCGCGGCCGGCGTTTTGGGTTTATTCGCGTCTGTAGAGGTATCTTCGTCGAAGAATTTTCGCCAGTCATCTTCGTCTTCCCCCTCCTTGTCCCCCTCCTCATCCGACGACAGGTCCTCCGCGCTTGCGGAACCCTTCTTCGATGGCTTTGGCTTCGGCGGTTTTGAACCCAGCTCCGAGACCCACCACGCGTTGAGCTCGGCCTTGTCCGTAGGGAAGGTATTGAGGCCCTCGAGGATAGCCAGGAGATTTGCGGGGAGATTGGGGTGGTCGGAAGTAGATGTGGTGTTTATTAACGACCTGTAGTGCATACATGAGATTTGGCAAATAATGAAAGACACGACGTACCCGGCTTCGCGAAGGAAAAACCACCGCACATCATCGTGGACACTGAACCATGTCTCGTGGAACAGATGAAGAACGTCTGGATCAAGAACGCCCTTGCTGCTTTGCGCTGATCGTCGAGAAGGGGGGCATAGCAGCAAGCCGGATACAATCTTCCGGAAATGGGAGATGTGGAATTGAGGTTGGGAGTCTGACAAGCTGGAAGATGTCGATAGATGTTTTTGAAGGGAAAATAAGATCTGCAGCGACGATATCTGGAGGAGGCATGAGCGTTGAAAAAGGCAATCAAGAGAACAGGAAATACACGCAGCAGCTTCTCCTCGTCCTTCAGTAGACTGCAAAGGAAATCCACATAGGAATTGAGCCTGTCCCATAGCCAGCCCTTGACAACTTTAGCTGCTTCATCGTCACCTGCGCCCAGTTTTCCGGTTGATAAGACGACAACGAACACCCGATAGAGAGCGTAGATGGCCTTGGAAGTGTCCTGTGCTTCACCAGCCGTGAATGCGAGGTCCAAGAGGTCCGCCAGTGGATTTAACGAGGCATTGGCGGCAGCGGCCGACGTGAGCTGCTCCTCCAGCCGCTCGACTGATTTTGTGAATTCTGATTCCTTCTGGATCTTGCGCTTCTTGCTCGGCGGCGGGAGCGACGGCACTGGGCGCGTCATGGAAGGAGGCTGAAAATTTACACAGCCACCGGAAAGCGGACCGGTGTTCAAGAATCCCCCCAAAAAAAATATACGCCCGACTGGCTTCTGCCTCGGGAGGCGCTCTGTATATTTCTACAGACCGATATACGAGAGCTCCAATGACGATTTGAAAAAAAAAAAAACAAGTGGCTAGGCCGATCCTCTAATTACTCGTGCTCAGTTTCCTTCTGCCATCTGGGGAGCGCTGCGGATAGCTGCTATTATTTAACGCGTCGGTCTCGTCAAAGCCGTCATGCGAGGACCACAGCGTGAACGCCAAATCGGAAGCCAGGGAACCGTACGCAGTCGACAACCAAGGATCGCCGACAAAGTCGAATAGCCGTTTATCTGTAGTGGCAGTATCGTCGACTTGGAGAGCGGCAATCCCGTTTGCGATCCGATCCAGATCCTCCTTCAAACTGTCTGGACCTCCCGGCAAAATCACCTCCAAACTTTTCGTCCCCATATGCACTACGCAGGAAACGTGTGAGTCGCGCAGTGCGGGGTTGCCGGCAGCATTTGCCGCCACAAGCCAGGGCCGAGCAATTTGTGTCCGTCATGCTCAACTGCTGGAATCTGTCGTCGCCGTCCTGCAAGTAGTGTTTGGAAAATTACGGCTCATCGACAAATTGCATCTAGTTGAAGCGGGCATTGTGCAATGCACAAACCATTTGTATCTGATTATGCTGTTAAGTGGCTTGTATTGGGGAAGCGGGAGGTATGCGGGCTCCAGGGAATGGTGGAAAAGTTCGCCATAAATCACCCACGACAAAAGTATTGTTTCGGGATCGTTGAACACCGTGATGGCGGTTCTGTCAGTTGTCGGCCCCACCACCGAGTCGAGGCGTCGGTTTAAGGGATTAAACACGTCACATTTATATGTGTACAGTGGGTGGGTGTCGTCCATCCGGAGCTCTGAGACGTCGAGCACCAGTTCTAGGAGCTTGTCTACCCCACCCTGTATGGCGACCTCCAGCAGATAGCGGTGGTCGTCATGTTCGACTACCCAGTCCGCGACCTGCCGCGCTGTTGCAGCAATGAAGAGATGGGGATGGTGGCGAAATAACACGCGGCCAGAATTGGCGGCAAGTCGGGGTACGACTTTGGGGTCTGGGTTGGCGCATATGCGATAGAGCGTGCGGCATGTTGAGAAAACGGAGCGAGATCCTCGATGGAATGGAGATATTTGAGGGATATTTAAGGGCAGCTCCGGAGGAAGCGTATCGAGCATCGAGGTTGTGGGTGAGACGAAGAAGGCGCAAGTGAAGAGCTAAGTAAAGAGGGAAGTCAGATCGCCGGCCCGGGGCCGACGCTGCCACCATCGATATAGATCGATGGCGGTGCACCCACATCAGTTTCTCGCTGTACTATACATGAATCGACGACACCGGTGCATTCCAATCATTCCCGAATTGCCTGTGTAGCAGGTCTTTAATTGATACAACTCTCGTCGTGCGACATTCGTGTCTCTGTCGCCACCCACCCCAACTCCAGCGTGCAGCACTCTCCCAAATTTTGTGCATAGACTCACGGGCCGAGGCGGAAGCAAGCCAGTACTGGTAATAAAACCATTCCTCCTTCCCACAGTTTCCAAGGGCTCCTTCGTGAGGATACGGCGACAACTCTTGGTGTGCGGGAGCGGCAAGGTCATCGAGCCATACCCCGATGACGCGGGAAGGAAAGAGGAGGAAGAGCGCGAAGATAAGATTTTGGTCTTTGCCCACAAACATCCCTTGCCGGAGGTAGTGGTCGTGGTACGCGTAATACGTGTCCCGCCACCAAGAGATGGTTTTCGGCGAGCCGCCGAAGAAGGAGGCTTCACATCCACAGTCAGATGGAGGGACAACTCGACACAATTGACTTGCTCACCTTCGCTGAAATAATCGTCTACCGGACCCGTCCGTTCTTGCCAATATCGGAAGCTGGGATTGGGAACACGACACACCGGGTAGAATAACAGATCCTCCTCCTTCTCTCCCGTCAACGCACTCCCTTCCCGCCAGATTTCATGCACCCGTGCCGCCGAGGGCCAGTCGGTGAAATTGTGAGTGCTCCGGAAACTCCCAGCATCGTTCCAGAATGCGTATTCATAATCCTGACCCTTGCGCGACAGCACCTTGACTGCCTCATCGAGGAAGTATGGCTTCCCATTCCATACGGCGTATAGGTCAGCAGAATGGATGCCCTTTTCCCGGTCGAGTGCGTGCATTCCGTGATATTCCTCTTTGAACTCTCTGAGAGGGGGGATATCAAACGGCGTCGTGAATGTGGTATCGATGATTATCGGCAAACTTCCACGGCACTTCCGTACCAATGGCGCCATCTCCGCAGACGTGTAAAAGTAGACGTCGGTGGTGATGGGTCGGAGGAATTGGCACAACCACCATTCATAGTCCCGCATGGTGTGCTTGGATTTGGCAAGAGGGAAGAATGCGGAGACTAGAAGGATTGAAGATGCGTTGCGAGGGCTGAAAATTGCAGTGGTCTCTGAATCGACGAGAGGGACATCGGAAGGACCCAGCAAGTAGGAGGTTGTGTAGAAAGAGACAATAATGAAGGAGAATGCGATCGGTATGAAGAGGCGGCTTCGACCGAGAAGTAGCATAGATTATGGTGGAGGCAAGGAAAGAGCGCCCGATTTTGATGGGGTCCCGGTTATTCAAATGCAGTGGCGATCACGACCATTCAATCTGTGATACGCGCCCACATTGAACGCGTAGTACATACACGTACTCGGCGCTCCGCGCGGGCTGCTATCCACCCAGCCCGACGCTTCTCACCTTCGCGCGTGCGCGACTCGTCCTGTGTGCTGGTTAATAAATTGAGAAGTATAGTCAAAACTACCATATTTAGAGGTGACTCCAGCAGATAGATATGCTTGAGATGGTGAAGGGAGAGAAATTAGGTCTCAGGATTCAGCATTGACAGTCGGGTTCCGAAATTACATGAAAAAAACTCGCGTCCGCCTGCGCACGATGGACGAGTCTCCTAGACGCTCCATGACTTCTTTCGTGTCATCGAACTTGAGCCGCCATGTTTCTAGTGGCGTGTTAATAAAGCAGAGGAATTACAAAAATAAGTGAGTAGTCGTGAGATTAGCTGGCCAGCCAGGTCTTGAACAACCACCCCAGTACGCCCGCGACGACTGCGGTACCGGCAACGGTGGCACCAATTTCTGGATCTTGACGCTTCTCCCAAATTCTCTCCGGTAGGCTGGTGGCTGTAACACGACGGGGAGGTTGTGTCACAGTCGGCGCAGCGTCCACAACGATGCCGGGCGTGGAGTGAACCAGTAACTGCGCCTGGGCGTCGAGCTTTCGGCCAATCTCCCTCATGCTTTCTGCCACCACCGCCTTGTTCTCCAACCCCATCTCCTCGATCTTCTTCTCGAATGTCAGAGCCAGCCGCCGGCGCTTCCACGGCTCCACGAACACAATGGCGACCACGAAGACGAGTAGATTGAGGCCAAGCGCAGCGAGCGACCCGTACGTCGAGGCACTCCGGATTTTGTCTGACCACACCTGCTCCTCGTGATAACGCGCAAGGATGGTTCGCATGAGTTCGGTGAACTCGTACTCGACGGCCTCTTCAGCCTCGTGCGCGGCTGCCCGCGCATGGGCCTCCTGTTGCTCGAATGAATGGTCCTGGGGAATGAGCGTAGTGAAGCGGGCGATGTCCGCCTGATTCCAGTTAGACTTGCGCTGCAAGAGGTCGTTTATTTCGCGCTGCGAGTTGGAGCGCTGCGCGACGGCGACATCGTATGCCGTTTTCGCCAACCGGGCAGCATTACGGGCTTCCGTTATACGGGTCTCTGAAACGAATGGGATCGATAAGTCGTCTGTGAAAGTGCGCGCCGCGCAATTACATACACACCCTGTTCTACGACCCGCCGCTTGAGAGCCTCAATCTCCTCGTAGCCGGTCATTTTGTTCAGCTGGAATCCAAGCTGCGAGAGCGTGGTTTTCGTGGTGGACGTGAATTCGTCTGCCCGACCTCGGACGGCAATTGCGGTGTTGTCTGTCCATTTACGCAGGCGATCCTTGAGCTCGGAAGTCTGCTTCGAGGAGGAGGCAACCGGTTCTGAGGAGAGCTGCGGTCGCGTCGAAGAAACCGTTTCCGACGAAGTGGATGGTTCTGCCAGCGGCGGTTCCTCTCTAGGTTCATTGTCCGGCGGCAGCGTGCGGGTTACATTCTGAGACGCGGCCGATACAGAGAGGTGACGAGCGACAAGAGGTCGATATAGGGACCTCAGAGGTAGGTGTAGCATTCAAACGCGTCAGCCCCAAAAAGGAAGCCGAGTTCTCCCGACTAGAGTCGTGTATATACTTAGTATGTAGGAAAGTCATCTATTCTACCTACCTATTACACGTCTACATTAGATATCCAGGAATCCATGTATCCACGTATCAATATGTCAGGTGGGGCCATAGTAGAGAGATTAGGGAAAGAATACCGCCAGTATAACTAGAAATTGCGAGTGCATCTAACTCCAGACGTCCAACATAAGTCGCGAGCGCTCTTTCAGCAGCTTCACCTCAGCCGTACCCTCGACCTCCGCAGACCCGCCCTTGGCCTCTCCGAGGATCCGAGCCAGAACCTCCTCGACAGCCTTGCTCATGCTCTTCGCATCTCCGCAAATGTAGATGTATCCCTTGCCATTGATAATTGCGTCAGCGACGTGCTCCCGGTCGTCCCACAGAAGGTCCTGCACATAGATCTTGCTTCCGTCGTCCTTATAGGGCGGCTCGCGCGAGAATGCGCAGTGCATGCTGAATTTGCCCTTCAACTCCTCGCTGTATTGGGGCCATTCCTCCTTGTAGAGGAAATCTTCCGTCGATTTGCGGCATCCGTAAAACAGCGAGATGCGTCCCCAGTCAGCGAGAGCGTCGGGGCCGTTCTTTTCGAGCGAGCGACGGGCAAGGGCAACACGTTCCTGGACGAAGCCGCGGAAAGGAGCTACACCCTAAAGTAAAGATAGATGAGTAAATATTAACGGCAAAAAAAGGGGAAGACGCACGGTTCCGGGTCCAATCATGATAACAGGGCTTTTGGGGTTGGTAGGAAGCCTGAAGGTTGACCGTCTGACGTGGATGGGAGATTTGTATACCGTCTCGCTCTTGTAAGCACCACGAGGGCCTTCGATGGCGTATGTAGGCATGCTGACCGTGGCCACCATCGGCTGGCTCTCGCCAGTCGCTGCATATTTGAGGTTCAGCAGGAAGTTTGAGCCGACACCGAACACCCATTTGCTAGGCACGCGAGGGCTGGAGATCGACTGGTATTTGAGGACAACTGCCGTGACGTGGATGGATGTGGGGTAGAGCTTAGGGCTTGAGGAGATGGAGTAATAACGCGGCTGAAGACGAGGAATCGCAGACACGATGATGTCGAAGGGAATGGGCCATGCTGTGGTGTTCTCCTTGGTCGCAGGGATCATGAAGTTGTTGCCTGCCGCCAACTGAAGGACTTCGCCAAGTTTGAGGCAACCGTTGGCGATGACCTCGTGGTATTCTTCCTTGTTGGAATTGAGAGATTTCAAAGCCTCCTCCGCCTCGGGCGTAGGAGCAAACTTCGAAAGCGAGCCGAGGATTTGACGACCGACAACGGCGCTGATGTCGATGTAGTGCCGGAGGACGGTGGCGTAAGTTGTGGGGACGGGGAAAGGGACCTTGGCAAGGGCGGGATCCAAGGACTCGATACCAATGACATTGTCCTTCTTGTCGAGGAGGCCGAGAGTGCAGAGAAGACGATCGACCTCGACGTCTGGGTTCGAAGGCCACACTCCAACGTGATCGCCGTGTTGATATGTGATCCCAGAGCCCTCGGTGTTAAGCTCGATGTGGACACAGTTCCGTTCATCGGTCGACTGGAAAAGCTCGCGAGAGGCCGAGATGGGTGCGGGATATGGGTTCTTGGCGTCGTGAATGCCTTTCGTCTTAGTGAGAGCCCGAGCAGACAGTTCACCTAGAGTCGACGTCAGCGAAGAGAAGTGAACGGAAGGAAGTCGTACTGACCGAGGTATACTTTTTCAGGGGCATGGTCCGTTAATTCTGATACCGCGAAGTCGGCGGAGTCCCCGCCCTGTCCTTCCTCTACGTTCATAATGGTAGAAAATGCCTCCCACATGCCATCCTTCCACTCGAGATAATCTTCCTCCATGCTTTTATCGTCGTCACCTTCCCCCCTCTCACCCATGCGGATTGCACCCATCTTAGTCAATTCCGCGTCCACTTGCCGCCCGATGAGGTTGTAGTGTTCGTAGGTCCTGTTACCGAGACTGAAAACAACGTATTTCAAGCCCTCGAGTTTGCGCTCCCCGCTGCTAAACTCGAACGACTCGTCCTGGAGGTTCTGCATGAGCTGAACCGCATTGTCTGTCGGCTCACCCTCGCCATAGGTAGCCATGACGAAGAACACCGCACAGTCCTCTGGCAACTGGTCGAGGTTCTCAAAGTCGTATTCTTCGGGATCACAGACGAGGGAAGCGAGCCCGAACTTGGACTTTGCTTCCTTTGCAAGACGGATGGCGTATTCCTCTGCCGTGCCTGTCTGCGACCCGTAAAATATGACGATCCGCTTTTTCTGTAACAAGGGAGATACAACGTGAGTATGAGGTAGTGAATGTGGGCGCTGATGCGACGTACACCCTCCTTCATCTTCGTTATGAAGTCGCGGGGGTTCCCACCACCATTTGCTGCCTTGGTCGGCACCGGGGCGATCTTGGGCTTGGAGGCGGTGAAAAGCTGGTCGCGGAAGAGATAGAGAGCGGCGAGGACGACGCCCAGGCCGAGGATGACCACATCCGACGACGAACTGGAGGCCATGCCAGGAATAGATATGGCAGCGAGTGGAAAGACTGAGAAAGACTGGTCTGAATCGGCCATAGCAGCGAGGAGGAAGGATAGGAAAAATTTACCAATATACACGGGAAAAGAACGGACTCTGCGGTTTTTAAGTAGAGCGGTGACAGTCGGAACAGAGGCGACCAGGATAAGACGTGGCCTCATCAGGAACCAACACATGACCACTGTCCGAGCCGACCCGCGTCTCTCAATCACTCAATTAATTCCTGTCCCATTCATTCCTCTGTCTGCTGCTAAACAACCGTGCTAATAACTTGGTACATATCCTCAGGGTATCTCTCAGCCCAGAATAGGGTATCGTTCTGTCCCTTGGATTGGTAGCGGCCGTCCCCTCAAAAAATGGGTCGAGGCCCACCATCACAACGCGAAAGCTGCGGCCGGAGTCAAATCCCGAGAAGCCATTTTGTTCGGGGTTTTGATCAGCGACCATTAGTCAACGGGAGGCCCGACGGTTAATGGCTCCCGCGAGCCCCACGCAGGATGTGTTTCGGGATGTCCGGCGGTTGACCGGACTTCTGAAACAAGCTCGCTCTCAGCCCCCAGTTCATAAGTGTACCATTTGATTGCCAGCTGGGCCCAGAGCCGCGCAGCCGAAGCACTAACACGACGCAGTCAGTCTTTGGTCACAGATAAGCAAGTGTGGGTGGGTACTCTGAATGCGAGGCAGCAATCCACGCTCCGTCTGCTGCGAGTCGACCACGCTCACTCCAGTATCCTTCTTCGTCCCCCAGTTTCCATATGCTGTTGATTGTGGTGATGGCCTCAACGCCATTAATAGCGTTGTTCCCCCAAGTGGCTAGGTGGGCATAATAGTGCGAAATGGTAGTAAGTCGCTTGTCTGAGGCCTTCGACGCGGCCTCATCAAGCGAGCAGACGGCACAAGTGCATCGGAAGCCATACTGCTGCGACAGGAACTCTCTAAGAAGGTTGAGTGTGTAGCTTCCTAGAGTATTAATGGCGTACCTTCGTTCTTTTTTTGTCCTCTTCGTGTCCGTGTACGTCGTGAGCAATTCCTACTGGAATGAGAACGGTCCGCATGAATAGACGTCGGAAACATACCTGGCCTTTTCGGATATTCTTTAAAGCGTGCACGAAGAGCGCCTGCTCTCGTTGTCGCCACGTATAGACGACATTAAACGCGCTCGAACACCCGTGATTCAATCGCGCCATGCGCGGAAAGATCCCGACGCCGTCGCCCGTGGCAACTGCGTTAGTTTGGAACTTTTCAAGAGAGACCTCATCGGGATGGGTGTCTGGATCAAGGCCCTCGGGAAAGTTGACGTATGAGAGGTTCAGAAAGGCGTCACGGTCTGCTGGAGACACACTCTGCAACATTCGCGAAATGAAGGCCGCTGGAGACTCCGAGACTAGTTCCGCAATAAGTTGGGATGCATAGCGAGGAGACGAGAAGCGAACTCGACTTGGGAACGACGAACAGTGGAGATTCTTGAATCACCAGCTCGCCTTGGTCAATGTCCCGGGTTGCGACAAGCCCTTTTCCTTTTCTTGGGAGATCAACGACGGCGAAGGGTTCGGTATTTGGGATGAAGGCGTTGGTGTCATTTCTGCTGGAATAGTAATATGCCAAACCAGCGAAAGCGACTGGTACCGCCAGCAAAAGTAGGCGTATGGAGAAACGTCCGCCCTATGGGCGTGCCAGAGACTGAGGATATTTGGAGAGGGAAGGAGGAAGCACGCACTGAAGCCGCCTCAGTCTCTTGAGGAGGGTCACGTCGCTGGCGCTTCGCAGGTCGTTGTGGTCGCATTGAGCTCGGGGTGATGGCGGCCTACGGCGGCCCGCAGAGACGGAAGCTTTTATGGCAGCGACGGCAACAGTGATTGATGATTAGATCACTATCGCGACTCAACGCCCGCTGCCAAAAGTAGATCTAACGCAGGAAACGATACATTTGCGAAGTTTCGACCATCGAGTACATTGTAGTCGGGAGCAAGACCAAAAAGGCCCCACGTGCCGTCACCAATGCGGTCACGAACGGACAAACGACGCGACGCGTTTGTTTATCAACAAACGCGTCGCGCGACCCCAACAGAGCGATACATGGCGTAACAGAGAAAGGTATATAAGCGGGCCAAAACCAGTGCAATTCTTCACTTTCCGCCCACTTCCTTCCTCCCACTCCCACTTCCTTCCTTCCCTCCCACTGAACACTTCCCTTCCTCCTCCCTCTCTCCTCCCTTCTCTCTTCTCCACATCTAATCGACCTCAATATTGACCGTCGCCCTCAACACACACATCAGGTGGGTAAAATCGCTTATTCCTGTCGGGGTTCCGGGGGGTCTCGAATCAGTGTGCGGCCGGCTCGCCACGGTGTGCGTGTGTCCAGACGGCGACCTCTCGACCCTGGGAATGCCACTGCCCTCAGCAGTGGCGGAACCCGCGAGCATCGCTTGTCGCGCACATCAGAGGCGAGTGCCTACCCCGTTCGCCTTCGGGCTTGGGCACACGATTCTCTCTAGACAGTAGGCCCTGGGCAAGCTGAGTGATCTTGGGGATAGCCCCTTGGAACCTTTGGAGCATGGGATTTTACCCGTTTTTCGTACTTGTTTGCTGACAGAGCATCAGTTCTAGATTCTTGGACGCTCCTCGACGCTTGCTTGCTTTATCCCTACACTTTATGTACCACACACAATATATTTGTCTTCTGAAAATTCACTGAAATGCTCTTCTGGGTTTGAGTTCGCTCAGTGTGACCGATGTGACACCTCGCGCTTTCCTCTTCCCATCTCCACCTCCGACCCGTAAACTCTCCCGCCTAGTCCCATTCTCGTCCAACCATCTGTAGTATGTCTTCCCTTCCCGCTGGAATTCTCAGCCTGCCGCTGGACGTGGTCGGACACGTAGGTTTCGCGTTCGCGGTCAAACCTCCATTTCGCTCACTGCTTTCTAGATCCTCTCCCGCTGCGGTCCTAGAAACCTCCGCCGCATGCGCCTAATCTCAAGACCGTTTCGGGACTTCCTCGACGCAACCCCATCGGTTTGGTACGCCGCTCGATGCAATATTGGCTTCGATGTCAATCTCCCGACCTCTGGCCCCTCCGAATTCGCCCTCGCCCACCTTATGTTCGGGAATGTCAAGTGCTTTGTATGTGATCCATTCTGTGTGGAGTATTTCTGGATAGAGCAAGATCATAGGTTTGTGGCCAACCGACCAGCACCATGCCCCACTCCTTCGCTCTGCAAATCAAAATATGTTCCGTGAGTTCTTCCGAATATTTCCGCGACTAGCCTGACGACGCCCTCAGTTTTCTTGCCTGTACGCTAGTCACAACAACGCTAGCTCTATCCCGTCCGTCATTTGTCCAATTTATCCTTCTCGTACTTATTTGCCGTAGGTACCACTCTCTGGTCCATGCGACCACGTTGCCCGAGCATCTCCCGTACCTCGAGGGCTCCGCCGGCAAGTAATCTTCTTCGATGATACACCCTCCCTGCTCACTTCTGTTGTATTTAGCCGCTCCCTTGTACCTCCCCTCGACGGTCAAGACTGCGTGGTTGCAGTTTTTCGATTCATGCCGGATGTCTTCAGAGGTTTTGATGCCTCAAGTCACCCCGGTTTGTCGCATCGTCCTCTTGCCTAATTCCATCGCTGAAACG
Source organism: Mycena vulgaris (assembly GCA_029204335.1). NCBI lineage: Eukaryota > Fungi > Basidiomycota > Agaricomycetes > Agaricales > Mycenaceae > Mycena > Mycena vulgaris. The sequence goes on from JARGYA010000067.1 coordinate 89,992, forward strand.
CATCATCTAGTCGTCGCAGACAGCGAATCCGGCCCTGGTCGGCTGGATGGCGGTCGGTGTTCACTCGCATTTATTTCACGCACTACTCACTCGATGAACAGGCCGCCGAGGATTTGGTTAAATGTTCGCACGCATACAGACAGGCGAAGGAAGTGGTCGATCTCAACACGAGTCTATGTGAGCCAATCCATGACCGCCCATTTCAATTCATTGACTTGCGCAGCGTACGGGAACTGGCTTCCACGCACCATTACTCTCTTGAACAGATCGTCTTGTCTCCTACCCTTACGCGCCATGTGAATGCGTTTGCGAGCGATCTGCAAATTATCGACCCCGGTGGTGAGAGTTCCACCACTATTATCCCTTTCGCCGCTCACGCGTACGAAAGTATGGGTATCAATCACCCCACTCGTCCTGCAAGAAATCCGACAGCGGGTGCCCGTGGGCAACGCCAAGATCGCCTGTCCGTTTTGCGCAAATCGCGGCCGTGCCCGCCTCTATTTGGGTTGGGCGCTCAAACTACACGTCGCCAGCAGGTTCGTCCTGTGCGTATCCGGTGGGGCTGCTCGCCTAACCTACCCAAGTCACCCAGAGCGCTTGGCCGAACAGATGATCCTATCGGAAGTCAAGTGCTCCTTCTGCCCGCGCTCCAACCACACCTACGACCGGGATGCGCTCATCAGCCACCTCAAGAATGCTATGTAGGTCTTCAGAACCTTTCGGCTGGGAGTCCGCCCTAATTGCAGCGCAAATAGCCATTTCTGATCGTCAGGTAGACCTTAGCTAAGTCCATCCCCGTTTCGCATTTCTCCATTTCTTCATTCTCTTCTGTTCCTCCCTAGCCACCCCTAAACTGCGCGACGCCCTGGCGGAAGTCATGTTGGGAGGTGGACGACGGCGAATTTCTTTCTATGGGTGGAATGTGCGGTATCGATATGTGGACGGAGGGGCATTGCTTGTATGATTCGGACCGTGATTTGCCCGCCCCCTCCGTCTTTTCTCTTTCGTATCTGGATGCACCTTGTGTTGTACTACATATATATCTACCAATGTATCGCGCCGAGTTTATTCTGTATTTTTGGGTGAAGACTTGTTGTGGACTTTGTGGCCGTGCAGATCGCAGTATTTCGATACCTCGACTTGAATAGCCGATCAGACGTAATCTTTGGTCGATATAACGCGTCTGCGATGCGCCAGCTGCGCGCCGCGGCATCATGGTCATTAGGACACGTGACCGAGCGCGTTCCTTTCTTCTCTTTTTTTCTTACTTCCAAACGATCCCAGCCTCCTTCAACTGCTGGGCCTTTCAGCTGAATTCCTTGGTGTTGTGCTCCTACGGATCGAGTGACTTGCCAGTGGAAAATTGGCTTCTTGGCACCATGACACCTCATGGCGCACGATATGAGGCTGCGCAAGAACCTCTATCCCGGAGCTTAAACTGGACCCTTCCGCTGTTGACGATCTGGACTTTTCAAGCCTCACACCAGCACTTGTTTGGAAGAATCCCAGCCTGTTCAAGGTTCCTTGCCGATCCCGATGCACCATCGGAATCCGTCGCTGCATTAGTCTCAGAGTCAGGGCCACGTCGGGGCCACTTCTAATCCGCCAGCTGGATCGCGGGGTATTTTCGAACAACAGAGTTTTGGCGATGGGGCAGGATAGGAAGGGCATGGAGTGCCGGCGGTATGTCTCCTTCACGTCTCGATCCCTAAATTGCTTGCAACGTAGACAGGCTCAGTTTCACATCATCACTGCACTGTCTTCCGACTGCCCATCGCCGCCCTCGGTCGTTTTGCAAGCTTCCAATGCCAAGCATGATGTTGCACATGGCTATTATCCTCTCCGCTCCTCTTCGTTGCTCCGCCGACGGGGAGATCGCTTATGTAGAAGCTCAGGGTTAAGTACATTATCGCCGACGTTGTAAGGTGACTGCCTATCGTTTTCGTTCTCTGCGGCGAGCTTCAATATAGCACAGGCAGCCTTTGTAGCTTGTATACTCCCTCGACAGTAGTAGACAATATGCTTAGGACCAAAGCAGAGAAAAATGCCGCTTGGACCCAGTGTCACAATGTGGGAAAGTGACATAATTGATTGGGCTCTTCTCTCTTCATCGCCGGCCACAGCGAGCACCAACTCTTTTGGGCTCACAATACCCTTCCTCGTTGTCCCTCATCGCTGGACACGATGTCGACTCCCAATGATGACCCTTCTTTGTTGTCTACAACCCCGACTCCGATGAGCCATCTCCACCGTTCCTTGAGCCACGGCTCCCAGTGGTCAGTATCGGACACTCCCAGCCACCACAACCAGGGCACCTCCTACTTCCCCCCGCCTCTCTCCCCCCGCCCCACCCCCATTCTCGTGCGCAGCTCCTCAGCGCACTCGATGCGCAGGGCACCGCGCAGCACCAGTGTAAGCAGCTCCCACGTCACCTCCCGTGGCTTCCGCGACGACGCCTTGAGCGAGGCTGACGAGGACGAGGACGAGGACGAGGAAGACACAGCTGACCCCGAGGACGGTATCTTGCGTCGCGGGAATCGTCATGGAAAGGCAGCCGCGACAGACCCGCCCACTGAGATGGACCTCGCGGATGCAGATGACGAGGACGACGATCCCATTACCTTGCGCGACCGTCAATCGCTCATCAACGTCGAACACCCCTTTGGACTCCCCATCTGGAAACCCGCATTGTACAAAAAGAGTCGCTCCGTCACCCGCTACGCCGACGAGGCCCTCCACTCTGTCCCCTCGGCCCAAGCTGAGCGCCATCTCCTCCCAGGGAACATATTCTGGGTCGTCGCCTTTGGCTGGTGGCTCGCGCTTGTGTGCATGATCGTCGCAGGCGTGCTGTACATCGTACCGCAGGGTGGCAAGCGTTACTCGTCGTTGGTTTACGGGCTCGGCTGGTATCTCGTCTGGCCGTTCGGCAAGTACGTCGAGGGCGAGTCCGAGGACGACGAAGATTTCGCTGGGGATGACGACGAAGAGGCGGCGGCAGGTGGGCCCGAGTCCAGTTCTGCAGACGAGGGCACCGTCCGCGGCGTGCCGCTCTCCGAGACGTCCACCATCATGCCCCAACATGTCCAATCCGTGTCATGGAATCCTGTTGACGCGCCTGCAGAGCACACCTCGCTACTCCAGCGCGTGCCGCCTCCGTCGCGCTCTTACGGGGCGACCGCCCTTTCTGCAGCATCGTCAGACAGCTCCATTGGCGCCGCCAAGGCCGCAAATCCCGCCAGCGACGTCCTCGGGCGCATCTGCTTCTGGCTTGCGTTCGCATGTATTATCGCCCCCCTCATGCTTTTCGTGTGTATCCTTTGCTGGGGTCTCGTCGTCACCATCCCCATGGCCAAGCTCAACTGGGCGCTCATCACCCACATCTTCTCGCAACCTACGACCCTGCGCTTCTGCGCCGCGCCCCCCGCGGTCGTCGTGTCTTCGCCCTCGCCCCCTCAGCTCGCGGCCGACGCAGACGCCCCCCCCACGCCGCCGCAGTTCTCCGTCAAGCACCCCCGTCTTGCCGAGGGGCAGGCGGCGCCTGGTGCCGCTGCATCGACCGTCTTGTTATGCACATACCGCGCGACGGGCTCGCAGTACTACAAGTACACCGTGGGCGGCGTAAACATTCTCTTCGTCAACCTCGTTCCCGTTGTCTTCTTCGTGATTTTCGACGGTTTCGTGCTCTTGCGTCTCGCTGACTCGCTCGAGGAGTCCGGCGAACACGTCCCGCGCCTGCTCGCCATCGTCGCGGGTCGTGGACTCATCTTCTTCCTCTCGCTGCTGAGTGTGATCCCGCTCAGTTATTTCATCGGCATGGCTGTCGCCAGTATTTCCGCGCAGAGCAGTATCGGTATGGGTGCGGTCATCAACGCAACCTTTGGTAGCATCATTGAAATCATACTGTACTCGCTCATGCTCAAGGAGGCGAAGGGCCACTTGGTCGAGGGATCGATTGTAGGAAGTCTGCTCGCGGGTGTTCTGCTCATGCCCGGGATGAGCATGTGTAGCAGTGCCCTCCGCCGCAAGGAGCAGAAGTTCAACGCGAAAAGCGCGGGCGTGACGAGTATGATGCTCATCATGGCCATTATTGGCACGCTCGCGCCGACGCTCTTCTACCAAACATACGGGAATGTGGGTCCAGTCCGAAAAAACTCTTGCATCCGAAGCTGATTGTGATGCCCGTAGTTCCAACTGATCTGTACGGGATGCCCGACTGAGCCGCGTACAGGCGATATGCCGTGGATCTGCGACTCATGCTACTACAAGCACCCCGACCCCGTCGATGATCCATTTTACCAGTCCACCGTTAAAAGCCTGATGTACTTCTGCGCTGCGATCCTCGTCTTCGTATGTCCAAACACTTATGCTCAATGCAATGCTAATGGCAGCCTAAATTTTGCAGTCCTACCTCATTGGCCTGTGGTTCTCCCTCCGCACGCACGCGTCGCAGATCTGGCAAAACCCGCAGCAGCTCCTGCACCCCCTCGAGCTGCCTGTGCACACGCAGCGCCCGCTGTCGCTGTACCACCGCATCGTGCCGCCGACCCCCGGCGGTGGCCGATTACAGCACAAGGCGAGCGCGCGCAACGAACGCTCGCAGACCCCCGTGTCGCACGGCTATGCGCCTGCGCCGTCCACTGGTACACACCAGCCGACACAATCTGTATCCTCACAGCTGTCGAACTCGCCGAGCATGGCGCGGCGCGTGTCGTACGCGACCGCGGGCTTCTCGCCCGTGCTCGAGAGCGTCGACCACGCTGTAAAGGGCGTGCAGCAGGGGCTGCAGCCGATGGCGCTGCCCGAGACGATGACGACGGATGACTTCACTCGCGCGGTGGCGGTCGCGACGGTCAGCGCGCTGCGGCACCAGCAGCAGCACGGTGCGCCGCATTCGCCTGCCCGTGCGCGGGCGTCGGGGGCGGTGGGGGAAAGCGAAGCAGGCGGTGGGGGCGGACACGGTGGCCACGAGGCGCCGAGCTGGAGCCGTACCACGAGCGCGAGTGTCCTCCTGATTTGTACGGCGCTATATGCGGGGATCGCCGGTGCGTGTTATTTCTTCTATCACCTCATCGTCACGGTCAGCTGACGGTGGCGACAGAGCTGTTGGTGGACGTTGTGGATGTCATTCTGGAAGGCTCCGGGATCGACGAAAAATTCCTCGGCGTGACACTCTTTGCGCTCGTGCCGAACACAACCGAGTTCATGAACGCGATATCGTTCGCGCTCAATGGGAACATCGCCCTAAGGTCCGCCTCTTTGTTCCTCCCCTTGCACAAAGCTGATTAACGGGCTTTTAGTATGGAAATCGGCTCTGCGTATGCACTGCAAGTATGCCTCCTCCAAATCCCTGCCATGGTGGCCTTCTCTGCGTGGTATGCGCCCGAAAAGATGGGCGAGGTCGCGACGACATTCACGTATGTGTTTTTTCGCAGCGCTCTACCATGCCTAACCGATTTAATATGCAGTCTTATCTTCCCCCGCTGGGACGTCGTTGTCATCATTCTCTCGATGTTCCTGATGACCTACACGTACATCGAGGCGAAGAGTAACTACCATCGTGGTAGCATTCTCATCCTGAGGTACGCATCGCGTCCCTGCTTTCGTGCCGTTGCTGATGGACCCGTCAACAGTTATCTCGTTCTCACCGCGGGTTTCTACTTCGCACCGCCGTCGGACGAGATGGATATAGATAAGGGGCACGAAACCCTCGCACCGCGCGACCTTCGGGAGTTCCCCGCGCTCACTATGCTACAGACTGCACGCTGGCACCTTTCACGGCTGTGGTAGTTCCAATTGTGCTGGGACTCGACCATACCATATCATTATCTTGCCCCCGCATGTTCGTTCCACGGACCATTACTTCTCGATAGTGTTTCAGATATCCCCTCTTTCTTTTACGATACTTTACGACCCCCTCCTTACGACCCCTGCACTCGCGTGCGTACATTAGCATAGAGATTGTTTCATAATACAGTGATGGTACATCGTTGGTACAGGAGTAGTGTGTATGTGTGTGTGTATCTAGACGAGATCAGTGCAGAGCCTGGAGACTTTTCAGCAGCTGCTGTATCTCGTGCAATGGCCGCTTCAGTCGCTCAACCTCGTACTTGCCCGCAACAACTTTGGCAAGCTCTGCGGGCAGGGCAACGAGCAGGCGTTCCATAAAGTCGCCATCTAGGAACCCGTAGGCGGTCTCCGCATTCTTTCTCCTCGCTGTTGATTGCGGGGTCCGGAATCTGCAGTAGGGATTTAATATGCTTCGGAGACAGAACAGGAATCACCTACTTAGTGTGGTCCTGGGCGCCTTCCATGACATTGACCATGTTGCGCTGTAGCTCCGTCAAGTCGAGGCCGAGCTGCCTATCAGCAATGTCTATGATGACGCCGATACGGCCTGAGGACGCGAAGAACATCTGGACGGGCTCTAGTTTACTTCCCGCGTCTGATGCAGTGATCGAGCCTGAAGAAATGGGTCAGCACGAGCTGGAGCCTTGAAACCATTTGCATACCTCGAACGAACTTGGTGATGAAATCTGACTGCTGGTAGAAACCATCACGCTCTAATTTTCGGCTTTCTTCGTCGAGGGTGAAGGATAGGAGGTTCAGTGTGTCCTATACGCCGTCTCAAATGGTGAAATCCATGTGTTAGGAATGGCTCACGTTTGCCGCTATAATGTGGTTGGCGTCAAGGGCCTGCACACAGACGGGCGATAGTGGCGTCAGATCTCTTCCTAGCGTCCGCAGCTTCAAATCCTTGGATAATTCGAGTAGGGAAACGGAGCTGATCTGGTCTCCAACTACAAGCCTATTCTCGTGTCCCACCAGACTGGTCACGAAATAGTTCAGATTAATCATCGAAATCTTGTGCAACTTGCAAGCTTTCGAGATTGGGTCCATCTCCAGTCGGAACAACATCACCTGCGCGGAGTTAGCACAAACGGGATTGAAAATAAGAGTCTCTGGCGTACTGCAGAATTAACGCCAGCTGCAAGCAGCCCGTTTACTGTCGTAACAGAATACACACAGCCTTCAACGACTGCGGAAGCGGCCAAGGAGAGCTCCACATTTGAAGATCGTGATTGGATTCCGGGAGGGTACGCAGTGAAAACGAGGATGCGGCCCTCTCTGGGCACACTCTCATCAGAACGGAACATGTAAGTCCCGAGACAGAAGAACGGAGTGGACTGGTCGTCGATCTCCAAGGTCAGAGTGGTCAAACATGTTATCTCTTCATCCGTGTCGCAGTTGTACTGGCTTATGTCTGAGTAACATCAATACCTGAACACAATAGAAAGGAATCTCCTCACGGTTGAAGGTGGTGCCATCCAAGAGCCGGAAAGAGCTCCTTGGAGCGGGTTCCGGAGCTCCGATTCTGGTGGGTTCTCGGCGAGTACATGCAACTCCAAAAACCTTCAACGAGGGCTCGTAGGCTATTCGCTGGGGAGCATCGAGGCCAAGCGGGATCTGCCGGACGATAATCAGCAGCGTTCAAAGACTTGACAGAATCCACGTACCGAACGTATGTGCATCTCGTCGACATCCCTAACTCGACCAATGAAGAGGGCAGACTCGTTGGCGAGTATGAGAGAGTTTTTATAATTGTCGTTGTGTATCTCGGCGACAGCCGTTACTTCCTGGGAGGCTCAATATGACATGATGCTACATGTTCAAGACGGAACTTACCTTCAGCACCACCGGAGAGTTGTGTACGCGTTCTCTCTCCCACGAAAGAACCATGGCCCGACTGCCAGCCGCAAGCAGCGCCTTCTTGCCATCGACGGTGCAAGGAGAGAAACAAACGGGAAGGTTGCCCAGCGATGTCGGCTTCGGCTCGCCCAATACTCGCTCCTGCTCATTCCAGGTGAAATACGCGAAGGTGCCGTCTCCGAGACCCGCAAACAGGTACGGATGCGAGTCTCCGCCGGTCCCAAAGTCGTGGAGTAGAAGACTCCGAACTACAGCCCCGAGGGGCTCTGTTTTGCACACCGAGGTAAATCCACCGTGCCCTTGCTGCAAAATCACAATCTCGTTCGTTTGCCAGTATGACACCACAACGAACTCAGATGCGCTGGAGCGAATATCGAGGGGCGTACAGGACAGTGCGGAGACCTCCCGGTAACCTATGGTCGTGGATTCGTGTTTGAGGTCGAGTGTGTTGGTGGTTTTATTAACCTCCAGGCATAAAAGTTTCCCAGTACTCAGGGCAAGTATAACCTGAGTAGGATTGATACTCGCAGCGACGACCTGGAGTCGGCCGTCTCCGCGCGAAGTCACGTCGTAGTCGTGGACCTGGGTGAAGGTTTCCATCTCGAATTCCAACAGATACGCCCCATGGGAAGTCACTTGAACCACCAGCGAGGTTTCATGGTATTCCGTCCTTTCTGGCGCAGATATTGTGTTTCCTCGCATCTGCGCCGCAACAACGACTGCGCGTTGTACGTTGCGCGCGGCTAGGGTACGACCCGGCGCAAACCCAACGCTGATCGCTTCTACTTGCACCAATTTATCGTTTTCTTTCATCTCAAAGATATGGGTATCTTGGAGAGTAGAGACAAGGATATGACTGTGGAATCTGAAAGGCGAGTTCAGGATAAAATTGCGAACATCAGATGCAACCCACATAGCGTTAGAAGTACTCCGAAGAGGAAACACGCCAACGGTGTGCGCCATTCCCGAGACGGTGGCCAGTTGTTGGAAGTCAGCACCCTTGCGAATTACGTTGATGGACCCGGTATTCTGCCCTCCCGAGCACGTAACAATTTGTTGCTGCATGAAGCGGTGGATCAGTACAAGAAGGAACAAGGGGAAACAGGCGCACGTGTCCGCTGTTATCCATATCCACCAGGGCGGCATCCAGGATCGGGGCAATGTTTTTGAATGTTGATACGTTGGTCAGGAACGAACCCTTGACGTCGAGAACACAATCTCGGAGTGGTTCTGAGTTTTCCGCCTTGCCCTTGCCTTTTGCTGAGGGCGGCGCCAGGCGTCCCGGGGACGCGGTCTTGATATCTGACGGGATCGGTAGCGTGGGACTCTCGACAGACGACAGTGGGGTCGAGCTTATTTGTACGAGCTTCGAGTCGCCTGCATGGGATCCGACGTACAGGATTTGGTTGGCCAGGTACGTCAGTGTCGTGGGCGGGGATGTCTGTCGAAGCCATGTCAAAGCTCTGACTCGTTTAACTAAAAAAACCTTACCTCGCCGAGAGGTATGAGGATGAGGCCGTTGTTTGGTACGTCGTGCAGAGAGAGCATGCTCAGTCGGCCGAAGCAGTCACCGATAAGATACCGGAGTGGTTCACCGTCAAGCACACAGCATCTGGAGAATAGTCAATGGGAAAGCTGATAAAAGGCAAGAAAAGAAGTAATTACGCGGCGATTTCACTCCAGGGCCAATCGACAAAGGCCTTCGGCTTCCGTTTCCTAGTGTCGCGTTCCTTCTGCTTCTGCTCTGCGTCTGCTTTATTCCCAGTATTTTTTCCCGTTTCCAGCTTTCTACGCTTGTGTTTCTGTTTGGCTTGTCCATGGGCTGATGCCATCTCGAAAAGCAGAATACGTGTGCCGCCTACGACGAGGACCCCACCGATAAACGAATCGTTTTCATCTTCGACGTCCATGGCTTCTTGCGGGCAAGGCACAGGTATCAATTTTGGAACTACATCCTCGGGACAGGGAAGGATTTTCGACGAAATGGGGGTCGGATGTAGGACTGTGGATAATTCACGCGAGATGTCGTCAGTGAAGACACTGCGGGCATGCAGCTGTACACGGCGGGCGTGGTCAAAGTGCAGAATGGCAAGTGAATATTCGTCTTCGTCCTCGAAAGAAGGCGGCAAAAATGCGAGGGAGAGGATGACAAGCTCCATCATACTGCAGTTCTCCTTAGAAAACATTTTATAGGCGTAAATCAAAATAACACGCACGAAGCATGGAAGTCCTCTTTGTATTTGCCTTCACTTAGAACTACCCCTCTGAGCTTGCCTGTATAGCAGCTCACGATGGCGAGCTTTCCTCCTGGGTGGACAACCACGTCGTTGAGGAACTCTGCCGGCCGTTGATTCTTTTCGTGCAAATCGAGACGGCCGGTGGTAGACAACGTTCCACCGGTTCGCTTGGACTCATTATATGCCAAGAATACAAGTTCAGGGTCCGGGTGGTCAATCATGACAATCAAATTCGAGCGAGATGAATCCTATCGAGCCAATGCAATCAGCAAGAGTTGAAGGGCAATTCATGAGACACATACACCAATCGGCACGGATTTGACCGACAGGATATTTCCCCAGACATTCCATCTGCACTCATGCTTGAGGCCTTCAGGCTGAATAGAATAAACATCGAGGCCGTTAAGTTTGGCGACCACCAGATGCTCGAGGCCCGCCGAGGTAAGGTGGCATTTTAAGGAGCAGATGACGGAGGAGGGTTGGTGGAACGTCGAAACAATCTTCATCGTACAACGATGTGAAGTCGACGAGGGGTGCAGTGGCCGCTGGAGACACGGCGTGCCGAGCTGCTTACTGAAGTTGCCTCGGCACACACGCGCCGGGGCCCGGGTGCAATTGGAGCCGCGGACACATTAAAGTCCTGGGCTCTCCTGGGCTGCATTTGGTGGGCCAGTCTAACCCTCAAGTTGGCGCCAATTATTTTGTGAAGCCAGGAATACAATTACACGACCCAAATATTTCCCGCGGATGTACGAATATTCTACCGTCACTACGCAAAATCGTCTGGCATGTCCGAATCTGCTACATGCATGGTCCCGTCCTCGTTCATGATTATTCGCGGTTCTTCGCCGGGCTCATCATTCGGTTTCACCATGAATTGGTCCAGCAGAGTTGGTGCGCCAGAGCCAAGGTTAGAAGCTTTGACCTGCCGTTTCACTGGCGCTTCAGGTATTGTCCACGGGATAATTTCTGAAATACGCTATGAGACAAAGTGAACCCTTCAATTTGCGAGCTGAGTAAAGCACCTTCAAGAAACAAGAACTCGTCGGCCTTACGCACCACAGTCGCTGAGCAGTTGGGTGAGACGGAAAGTATGAATTCAACAGATACCTACCTATATCTTTATATTGCAGTGTCGTTCGCTTCTCCCTCTCTGCCAGGGCCATCGCCGCCTCTCCGAAACGTTTGATGAATTCCTCCGTCGCGCAACAGATGAGGAATGTCGCTTCTTTCGCGACAATCGCAATATCCTATACCAACGCGTCTAGGACAGTGAAACCGACATGGGAAGTAGCGCACCTTGTCAGCTTTGATGATATGCTGCACTTTGGACACGGGAAGCAAAGTCTTTCCAGGGGGGCGCTCGACTTTGGCCGGTTCCCTTTTCTCCTTCTTCTTCTTCGGGAGAGGGGGCTCTTCGAGGAAATTCGCGGGAGTCACAGTTTGGGAGCCGCTTGCCTCAGCAGTCGGAATGATCTGCGGCTCTACGTCGTCCATTCAGGCCAGTGGTGAGAGAAGAAGAAGTATAATTGTGACAGGCGCGTCTCGTCTCACGGGACTGTGACAGCGTGATACCCATCATGACCTCGTTCCTGATCAAAGCCCATGAAACTCGGGCTCCGTCGTCCTGGAGCAGCGACGCGCATTGTGCATTCTGCCGTATCATACAGGGCGATGCCACTGCCACCCGAATATTTGAGAACGACTTGGTAATCGCCATCCTTGGTTTGCCACAGTTTCTGAGGATCCGAAGCGACATCGCCCTGAAATTGCTGCAGATATTCTACCCTTGAGGACGGGGCACACACTTGTTATACCCAAGGCTCACTTCTCACGGCTATCCGAACTTCCTCCGCAATTTGCTGCAGCGGTCGGGGAGGCTGTCACCAAGGTCGCTCATGCCCTCACGTTAGGTATGTTACTCACTTGGTCCTGGCTAAATTTGAACACTGTGACTCGTGAAACCCTTTCAGCGCTTGACAATACTGCTCTCAATGTCGTATGCAACCAAGAGTACGCTCAGGCAGTCCCACATGTGCGTGTTGTTAATGCCATCAAGCGAATTCCTTTTAACGGTCTTAGGTTCACTACCATGTCATCCCTGCTCCTACTTTCGGGAAACAACCTCAAGTTACATCGTCTAAGGATGGTCCCGAAATTCTGACCCGTAGAGAGATGCATCAGCGAGAGTTCGAAGGTCGCAGTGAGCTCGACGATGATGAAGCTACTGTGTTGGCGGAACAGATACGGTCAAAGTTATAGCTTCGATTTCAAGTTTCTAACTCATTTAACTCCGGCTCATAACTTTTCTCTGATTATCAGCGACACGCCGCGTGAAATATTTGATTAGTTGGGGTATTATAAACGACATGGTCAACTACAAAGCTTCTTCTGGCTGAAATCCCCAAGGGACGCCCTTGTAACGAATTCAGCCTATGTGAATCAACCGAGAGATCTTTACTCGGTGAGTTTGTAAAACATAAGTAAGTAGAAGCAACAAGTAAGTATTCAAGCGACCCGTTGCATCCAAAGAGCAAGCAGCTGGAATTACCAGTAGTCAATCCCATTCATCCACCTCCAACTACCGGGCTTGACACACAGTTCAAACTTTTGAATGAGTTCAATTCCAATGAGGTTCAGGGGCCTGTGGCTCCTAGGGGTGTTGGCTATGTAAAAAGCAATGCCGTTCTGAAGGCGCAACAGATAATCAAGCCTGTCGATACGCCCATGATCGTTAAGAGCTGTTAACGCTCTGAAAAGGGATGAATGGCAAGAAAAACACGGGGGGATGCAAGAACATACTTGCTGCTCAGATAAAGCCAGGAGGGAGCATTAGTGTCGACCAAGAACGACATTGGCAAGTATTGGCCATCGGCAATCTTGAAACTAGTACGGTACCACATCCTGACGTGGTACCTGAGGGGATTTATAAAGCATTCAGGTTGGAGGGGAGTGGACCGCATCCGGTAGTCGTCTGGGTGATGGCCGTTTTCCCAACCGTGGGGGAAATCTAGGTTAGAAATGACGAGATGTTCGTCGAATCCCCCTATGATGCCCACTTCAAGCTGAGGGCCTCCTGCAATTTTAGCGATCCAAAGCAGGCATCATTGCCAGACAATATACCATTACGCGCGGAACATGAGGCACAGAGCCTATCGTCCGGTGGTGGGCGACTCCAGGGAGAATGGATGATATGCCTCTTGAAGTGCCCCTGATGCGCATCACCGGACGGTTTCAACGGAGGACTGCATCAAAGTAAGTGGAAGGATAAGCCAGAAGAATAGATCGTACCGTTTGAATATCAACCCTTGACACACGCCTGGGGGAACAAATCTGGTAATCAGTCGCAGGACCATGAAGGATTAAGACAGGGAGACACCCCTATACGTGGCTTACATACACGTCTGTCCCACCCGATACTCCCTTCATTTATGGAGATCCAATCTTTAGAGAATGCAATTCAGGAGAGACGTGAAGGAGACCTACCGCCCGCACGCCATGCACTATCCTGCCCCATCGCCAAAACTCTGGTCTTCGAGAATGCGTTGCGGTCCAGCTGGTGGGTTAGAATCGAGTTCGAACTCCCTTGATTCATTGTCCAGTTGAAGTGGTGGGGCGCTCCGCGCCCCACCGCGCTCTTGTAAAGTGGTCCTGAATCTGAGACTAATGCAGCGACGGATTCCGATGGTGCATCGGGATCGGCGAGGAACCTTGAACAGGCTAGGATTCTTCCAAACAAGTCCTGGCGTGAGGCTTGAAAATTCCAGATCGTCAAACGCGTCAAAAACGGAAGGGTTCAGTTTGACTTCCGAGATAGAGAGGTTCTTGCTCGGCCTCATATCGTGCCCCGGTGCCAAGTCACAGCCAGAATTGGGCCAGAAGCCAATCTCCACGGTGCCAAGTCGCGGCCAGAAGCCAACCTTCTACTAGCAAGGCGCTCTGTCCGTACGATAGCAACACCAAGCACGACTAATACAGCTGGAAGGACCAGCAGTTGAAGGAGGCTGGAAGTAAAGAAAAGAGAAGAAAGGAACGCGCTCGGTCACGTGCCCGAATGACCATGATGTCGCGGCGCGCAGCTGGCACATAGCAGACGCGTTATATCGACCAACGCCTACGTCTGATCGGCTATTGAGGTCGAGGTATCGAAATGCTGCAACATGAATGGCCACAAAGTCGACAACAAGTCTTCACCCAAAAATACAGAATAAACTCGGCGCGATACATTGGTCGATATATATGTTGTACAACACAAGGTGCATCCAGATACAAAAGAGAAAAGACGGAGAGGGCGGGCAAATCACGGTCCGAATCATACAAGCAATGCCCCTCCGTCCACATATCGATACAGCACATTCCACCCACAGAAAGAAATTCGCCGTCGTCCACCTCCCAACATGACTTCCACCAGGGCGTCGCGGAGTTGAGTGGTGGCTAGGGAGGAACAGAAGAAAATGAAGAAAATGGAGAAATGCGAAACGGGGATGGACTTAGCTAAGGTCTACTAGCAGATACCTGACGATCAGAAATGGCTATTTGCGCTGCAATTAGGGCGGACTTCCAGTCGAAAGGTTCTGAAGCCCCACAGAGAATTCTTGAGGTGGCTGATGAGCGCATCCCGGTCGTAGGTGTGGTTGGAGCGCGGGCAGAAGGAGCACTTGACTTTCGATAGGATCATCTGTTCGGCCAAGCGCTCTGGGTGGCTGGGGGAGGGTTAGGCGAGCAGCCCTACAGAATACGCACAGAACGAACCTGCTGGCGACGTGTAGTTTGAGCGCCCAACCCAAATAGAGGCGGGCACGGCCGCGATTTGCGCAAAACGGACAGGCGATCTTGGCGTTGCCCACGGGCACCCGCTGTCGGATTTCTTGCAGGACGAGTGGGGTGATTGATGCCCATACTTTCCTACGCGTGAGCGGCGGAAGGGGTAATAGTGGTGGAACACTCACCACCGGAGTCGATAACCTGCAGATCGCTCGCGAACGCATTTACATGGCGCGTAAGGGTAGGAGACAAGACGATCTGTTCAAGAGAGTAATGGTGCTTGGAAGCCAGTTCCCATACCCTGCGCAAGTCAATGAATTGAAATGAGCGGTCATAGATTGGCTCACATTGACTCGTGTTTGAGATCGATCACTTCCTTCGCCTCTCTGTATGCTCGCGAACATCTAACCAAATTCTCGGCGGCCTGTTCATCGAGTGAGTAGTGCGTGAAAGAAATGCGAGTGAACACCGACCGCCATCCATTCGTCCAGGGCCGGATTCGCTGTCTGCGACGACTAGATTATGCTTTTCAGCGATGGAATTAGGCAAGAAGACGATGCGACAAACCGGGGTGATTTGAGGCATCAAAACCTCTGAAGACATCCGGCACGAATCGAAAAACTGCAACCACGCAGTCTTGACCATCGAGGGGAGGTACAAGGGAGCGGCTAAATACAACAGAAGTGAGCTGGGAGGGTGTATCATCGAAGAAGATTACTTGCCGGCGGAGCCCTCGAGGTATGGGAGATGCTCAGGCAGCGTGGTCGCATGGACCAGAGAGTGGTACCTACGGCAAATAAGTACGAGAAGGGCGAATTGGACAAATGACGGACGGGATAGAGCTAGTGATTTTGTGACTGGCGTACAGACAAGAAAACTGAAGGCGTCGTCAGGCTACTCACGGAAATATTCGGAAGGACTCACAGAACACATTTTGATCTGCAGAGCGAAGGAGCGGGGCATGGTGCTGGTCGGTTGGCCACAAACCTACGGCTTTGTTCTATCCAGAAATACTCGACAAAGAATGGATCACATACAAAGCACTTGGCATTCCCGAACATAAGGTGGGCGAGGGCGAATTCGGAGGGGCCAGAGGTCGGGAGATTGACATCAAAGCCAATATTGCATCGAGCGGCGTACCAAACCGATGGGGTTGCGTCGAGGAAGTCCCGAAACGGTCTTGAGATTAGGCGCATGCGGCGGAGGTTTCTAGGACCGCAGCGGGAGAGAATCTAGAAAGCATTGAGCGAAATGAGGTTTGACCGAGAACGCGAAGCCTACGTGTCCGATCACGTCCAGCGGTAGGCTGAGGATTCCAGCGGGAAGGGAAGACATACTACAGATGGTTGGACGAGAATGGGACTAGGCGGGAGAGTTTACGGGTCGGAGGTGGAGATGGGAAGAGGAAAGCGCGAGGTGTCACATCGGTCACACTGAGCGAACTCAAACCCAGAAGAGCATTTCAGGAGACAAATATATTGTGTGTGGTACATAAAGTGTAGGGATAAAGCAAGCAAGCGTCGAAGAGCGTCCAAGAACCTAGAACTGGTGCTCTGTCAGCAAACAAGTACAAAAAACGGGTAAAATCCCATGCTCCAAAGGTTCCAAAGGGCTATCCCCAAGATCACTCAGCTTGCCCAGGGCCTACTGTCTAGAGAGAATTGTGTGCCCAAGCCCGAAGGCGAACGGGGTAGGCACTCGGCTCTGATGTGCGCGACAAGCGATGCTCGCGGGGTCCGCCACTGCTGAGGGTAGCGGCAGTCCCAGGGTCGCGAGGTCGCCGTATGGACACGCGCACACCGTGGCGAGCCGGCCGCACACTGATTCGAGACCCCCCGGAACCCCGACAGGAATAAGCGATTTTACCCACCTGATGTGTGTGTTGAGGGCGACGCTCGATGTTGAGGTCGATAAGATGTGGAGAAGAGAGAAGGGAAGTGGAGGTGGGAGGGAAGGAAGGAAGTGGAGGTGGGTGGAAGGAAGTGGGCGGAAAGTGAAGAATTGCACTGGTTTTGGCCCGCTTATATACCTTTCTCTGTTACGCCATGTATCACTCTGTTGGGGTGCGCGACGCGTTTGTTGATAAACAAACGCGTCGCGTCGTTCGTCCGCTCGTGACCGTGTTGGTGACGGCACATGGGCTTTTTCGCTCTTGCTCCCGACCACAATGTGCTCGACAGTCGAATCTGGGGAAACATGCCGTTTCGTGCGTTGGATCTCCTTTCAGCAGCGGGCGTTGAGTCGCGATAGTGATCTAATCATCAATCACTGTTGCCGTCGCTGCCATAAAGCTTCCGTCTCTGCGGGCCGTGTAGGCCGCCATCACCTCGAGCTCAATGCGACCACAACGACCTGCGAAGCGCCAGCGACGTGACCCTCCTCAAGTGACCGAGGCGGCCTCAGTGGGTGGTTCCTTCTTATCTCTCCAACCACTCTCAGTCTCTGACACGCGCACAGGGCGGACGTTTCTCCATATGCCTGCTTTTACTGGCAGTCCCAGTCGCTGTCACTGGTTTGGCATATTACTATTCCAGCAGAAATGACCCCGACACCTTCATCCCAAATGCGAACCCTTCGTCGTCGCTGATTTCCCAGGAAAGGGGAAAGGGCTTGTCGCAACCCGGGACATTGATCAAGGCGAGCTGGTGATTCAAGAATCTCCGCTGTTCGTCGTTCCCAAGTCGAGTTCGCTTCTTGTCTCCCCACTATGCATCCCAAATCATTTCGGGACTAGTCTCGGAGTCTCCAGCGGCCGTCATTTCGCGAATGTTGCAGAGTGTGTCTCCAGCGGACCGTACGTCCACTTTTTTTCGAGGGCCTTGATCTGGAAACCCATCCCGGGAAGTTCTGTTTTGCAAAATTCGAAACTAACGCAGGGGCCGCGAGCAACTGGCAAAACATGATCGTCAGTAAGGTCCTCCATGGTCTTCTTTGACTCACAGACGATGCGAAGTTGTTACATATTTTGAGAACCGATTACAAAATTTACACTCTGGAGACATGGAGATACAACTACACGGAGAAAGTGGCCAGAAAAAAGAACTCAAAACCCTTCGGCTTGCGCATTTCGCCACCCTTGCAAGCATCTCGACTGTGTGGTCCAGATGTGTTCACTAAGCTCGCGGAGCCGCGGTGCATATGCGGTCTTGAGCGTTTTGCTTTCCACGATGAAGTCCAAATCCGTGGCAAGCAGCCTCCTGCCCCTTCCGCTCGGGCCACCGAACGAGAGCTGCACCCAAAGGGCCTGGAGCCCGGCGAAAACCTGCTGGCGCCTGAACGTCTGGGAACCCAATCCGAAGCCCTTCGCGACGATGTAGAATGTGGAGCGCGTGCCGTGCATGCACACAGGTTTCCATGTCCGTACCTCCGCGCAGAGACCATCCAGGAGGAATATCAGCTGCGATGTAACAAGGCGTTCCGGTTTTGACTGCTTGAGGATGACGGTACCGCCGAATGCAACTGAGACGAATCCCACTATGACCTGCGAGATAAGAAGGCGGTCTCCGTGCAAGTAAACATCGCTGCTTTGGAGATTATTTGCGGAACGTAGGGGATGCCCGTCGATGACAACTAAGTCAAACCCGGGCGAAATCGGGAAGTTCTGCAGCTGCGGGTCGGCGATGAAGGACGGACCAAGTTGGTACTGGGTGAGATCAGCCCAATGGAGCTCGAATCGCGCAAGGTGTTCTTCTTCGAGCAAACAGGCGTGGCCCCCACTCTCAACGGGCAGAGAGATCCCTACCCCTGCCGCGCGCGAATTTTTGCCGAGAATGTAGGAGGAGAAGCCGCCGGGGCAGCAGCTGTCAAAGCGATGGTTATTTGGCTGTGATTGGAGTTCACAGAGGATGTGCTATACCCAAGATCAAGGAATCGGAAAGGCAACCTGTCAGGCACACATCGCAAGACCTGGTCTATTTCCTCCAGCACATTTCGCATTGAATTGAACCAGGCTTTCTGGAGCGCAGGATCGGGCGCGTCCGCTTGTTTGCGCTGGTGCTGAAAATACGCCTGTTCCGAGGGTTGGCTGCCACCGTGCTGGATAATTGTCAGGATATCCCGTGCCATAAAGGTGGCCTGATGATAATCACTTGGTATCGCAACAGATTCAGCGTATGCAGGGTATCGCTCTTGAGTGCAAGGACCTGATTCATGTGGTTTGTAGTCTGGAGCAAGAGTTTGAACACGTTTCTGGGGCCGGCACGAGGCAAATGCAGGGAGATAGAAGGACTATTAAATTGAATTGAACGAGAATAGACGTTTAGCGCCCGAGTCCCTGGGGTGTAGACGCTTGTGGCGGGCTACTTTCAATGGCCAATGGGTCTGCGTTTGTCATAAGTAGCGTGTGCGCTAGAGAGGGGCGAAACATGTGAATAGGAATTTCTTCAAAAAATTTCGCCGCTGACAGTCCCATCGCGAAGCTTGAGACTCAACAACCTACTTATTCGCATTGGTTGAGAGCAAGGAGTATTGATGCCGGGCCGGAATGATTGCCGGTCGGGTAAATCCTCCGCAAAAAGTGGCTTAAACCAAGTACGAAAAAACAATTCCTCCGGCTGTACAAGAAATCTAAGAAAAATCCGCTGACATGAATCCCGTAAAATGCGCCCCTCAAACCGTATTATAAACATCTATATAGTTGTACCCGCCACATGTCCCGACTAAACCACAGTCAGCGCTCCCACCCATGAATTGAGTCTCAGGAAATACTCACCACCACCAGAACACGCATAATTGCAGTTACTGCTGCTCCCGATCGTAGCGCTGGATGGCACAGAAGATCCGCAGAAACATTGTTTCTGTAGAATTCGCAGGGAATCAGTAAAGAGCGAGGGGGGAATATTGGAAGAACGCACCCCGAACTCGACACCGCCATACGAATATCCCGAACTGGCGCAGGTAGATAAGCACGACGCTACACTATTGGTAGAGCTGTCGGGAGCATTGTATGACAGGACACGGGCGGAAGAACTATCGGCGTAGCAGGCGAGATGCGACCACGCCTTGCCACCAGCAGCAGTGGAGCTGGACGGCGCCGAGTATATGTTGATGTAATTAAAGCCACCGCAATTTCCGACTACCGTTCTCGTCAGAATCTTCGGGCATAATCAAGGAGAATATACGCACCACCGCTGGTGCACTTATAATTGCAGTTACTGTCGCTCTGGACGGTCAAACCGGTCTTCATAGAGGCCGCGCAGAAGCATTGGAGCTGCGGTGATGATAAGATTCAAGAAATCGCTGTAGAAGAAAAAAAGACGAACCCCGTATTCCACGCCCGCGTACGCATAGCCTGCACTCGCGCACGTGGAGGTGCAGCTAGCGACGCTGTTCCCGGTGGAGCTGTCCTGCTGTATACCGCCAATGAGCGTCCGGGAGGACCCGTTATCGGTGTAGCATCCGAGTGAAGCCCATGTGGGAGTTGCTGAGGCAGATGTGCTGATGGAAGTGCCTGGCGCGCTTGATGAAGTTACGCCCGCGCTCACGCTTGCGCTAGTGGCAGACGCCGTCGAGTATATGTTGATGTAATTAAATCCACCACAATTTCCGACTACCCTTCGTATCAGAATCTGTGGGAATGAACAGCAAGGAGAATGTGCGCACCGCCGCTGGTGCACTTATAACTGCAGTTACTGTCGCTCTGGACGGTCAAACCGGTCTTCATGGACGACGCGCAGAAGCATTGGAGCTGCGTTGATCATCAGATTCAAGAAATCGCCGTAGAAGAAGGAAAGACGAACCCCGTATTCCACGCCCGCGTACGCATAGCCTGCACTTGCGCACGTGGAGGTGCAGCTCGCGACGCTGTTCCCGGTGGAGCTGTCCTGCTGTATACCGCCAATGAGCGTTCGGGAGGAGCCGTTATCGGTGTAGCATCCGAGTGAAGCCCATGTGGGAGTTGCTGAGGCAGATGTCCCGGTGGAAGTGCCTGTCGTGCTTGATGAGGTTGCACTCGTGCTAGTGGCAGGCGCCGTCGAGTATATGTTGATATAATTAAAGCCACCGCAATTCCCGACTGCCCTTTGCATCAGAATCTTTTGGAAGGACCGGGAATGAGGATGTACGCACCACCGCTGGTGCACTTATAACTGCAGTTACTGTCGCCCTGGGCGGTCAAACCGGTCTTCATGGACGACGCGCAGAAGCATTGGAGCTGTGTTGGTTGTTATCAGATCCGGGAAATTGTTCGGCTGAAAGAGGGACTAACCCCGTATTCCACGCCCGCGTACGCATAACCTGCACTCGCGCACGTGGAGGTGCAGCTATCGACGCTGTTCCCGGTGGAGCTGTCCTTCTGTGTGCCGCCAATGAGCGTCCGGGAGCTGCCATTATCGGAGTAGCATCCGAGGTACGTCCATGTGGGAGTTGCCGAGGCAGATGTGCTGGTTGAGGTGCTCGTCGTTGTACTCGAGCTCGTGGAGGGGCTCGCGCTCGTGCTCGAGCTCGTGGAGGTACTCGTGCTCGTGCTCGTGCTTGTGCTGGTGCTGGTGCTGGTGCTTGTGCTTGTGCTTGTGCTCGTGGAAGTGCTGGTGCTGGTGCTTGTGCTTGTGCTCGTGCTCGTGGGTGTCGCAGCTGTACAAAAATCATGCTCAACACTTGACCAAAAGCATAAAATCCTCCACTTACTCGCCATGCCTACATACGCATTGTAATTGTCTGCCAACAAAGACAATTCAGTCCCGGAGAAAAACGGCGCCAAAGATACGAAACCCACAGAGCGTAGGCACCGACACGAACGTGTAATCCGTCGGTGACTGGTTAATGACCGTCGCGGTGCCCTGTAAAGGGATTCAGCCGTCAAGCAGAATTTTTGACTCGGCGGAAACAAAGAACCGACCTTGACCATGTTAACCGTGATCGCCCCCGGCGAGAGCCCGACCTTCAGCAGATGCACGCCTGCCGCCAGGTCCGTCCATTTCTGCGACGAGGTCCCGCACGCCAGCTGGACCGTGCACGTCGAGGAGCAGAACGCCGCCGCCCACATAGAATCCTGCGAACGCGAGGTTAGAGCGCATCCTGCCATAAGAATTCCATCACGCACCTCGGTCCAGTCATAGTTATCCGGCCGCGTGAACTGGTCTGTGGTGATCCAGACGTTCCACGGGTGCGGGCGCGCCCAGTAGTATATCGCGTCGTTCTAGAATTCCGGGCTCGCGTGAGCTGCGATCACGCCAAAGAATGTGGAGGGGGCGCACGGTAACAGTGGGATAGGCTCCAGTTCTGAAAGCCTATGCAGCGGATCGTGTATCAATAGCTGGAACTTTCCCAAGAGGGAAGACCGCGCACCGTCATATAATATTTGCTCATTTCCATCCACGCGATATGCGGGTAGCCTATGTAAGCAGCCGGTCAGAAGCAGGAAAACACGCTGCGCATCGATCCGCACCGGTGGCAAAAGTTGTGCCTGTCGAGTATAAGCCACGGGCGGTAAAATCAAACGAAACGAAGACATACCCTCAGGCTGGTCAAGAGTCCAGATCGGCCCGCCGAAGCTGATAGATACGGTCCATGAGAGGAAAGGGGCGGCCAAAACCAATACCACGCACTAATTCGATTCGCCCCAATCGTTCCTGTGGGTGGAGAGGATTAGCATAAAACACGAAACTTAGGGCGGCAGCAGACTAACCAGGTAGCCATCTCGACGAACTGAACCTGGTCGCGCATGGCGATGATCTGGTCCCAGCGGCTGTTGATGAGCCAATCGTCCGAGCGCAGGAGCCGATTCTTGTCTTTCAGGTGCGTACTGCGGATAAATCGTGAGCCAGTGTGCAGGTGGGCGAACCACGGCTTACTAAAACCACCCGCTGATGGTCGCAGCGTATCCGATGCCCGCCCCGTTCGCCTGAGAAATATCTGCATCGCGATGAGAGAGAGAGAATATGAGAAGAGGGGTTGAATTACAGTATTTATCGTCGGTGGTCTGCAGCGCGTCAGTATGGAGAAGCTAGCCGGCGGCGCAGACTCACGTTCTTGTCCCACGGGCCCTGGGACCACGCGCACCCCCAGCTACGACGGTGGGTCAGCGGCAGAGGGACGGAGATCAACAAGAGACGCACCACATCCAGGTGTCCAAGCTGGGCCACGATCCGAAATTTTGCTCCAGGTTCTCAAGGAAGGGCATGAGATACCCGTTGGTGCGCGTCTTCAGCGTCTGCCACCCGGAGTTGCCCAGACACGCGCCGAGGAAGCTCGAGATCATCGGCTTGCCGTCCACCTTGAACTGCGCCGGGTGCGTCGTGAACTCGAGCGTGCGGTCGATGATGTCGTCGAGCCCGCACCCGAGGTTGGTGGAGAAGTCGAACGAGATGAAGAGTTTGACAGGGCTGTTGAGCTGTAGCGCGGCGGCGTATGCGCTCCGGATCTGTTGCCGCTGCCAGTAGTCGCCGCCGATGTTGAGCGCGATCGCGTCGCTGGCGGGCCGGTATTAGGGACGGGAGTAAGGAAGGGGGAAGAGCGCACATGTTGTACGCCTCCATGGCCTTGATGTCTACGGCCCATTGGTTTTGGTCGTAATGGTACCTGCTCACATTTTAAGTCCGAGGACACTGAGACGGTTAAATGTACGCACGTATCTAACGAAGATGCGACAAGAAAAAGTCAGTCGGGAATTAGTCTTCGTCAAAAATACGCACTGCCGACGATCTAGAAGCAGTCAGCGTCGATATTCGGTACGTAAGAAGAAAGGGACTCGCGTGGTGCATGAACACATATTTTTGGCCCGTGCGCTTCTCCACCACCGACTCGACTGCGCGGTGCTCTATATCCAAAGGTGCGCGTTCCTCCAACCGAGCGAACCGTTCTGCGTCTAAATTCAAGGAGTGTGGGAAGGAGGCGCGCTTGTGGAGGCGGAGTCCTTGTACTTCAGCGGCGCGGACACCGGTGCCGAGCAGCAGGCCCAGGGCGGCCAGCGACGAGACCAGAGCGGCCCGCATGGTGTGAGGGGAGGTGTTAAGTTGGTCTTAGCACATAAGTGCGTAGAACGTTTTATGAGTAAGTGGATCAACGGGGCGCGCGCGGCGCGTGCCTGGCGTGGCCCTGTTCTCCTAGATTGCGACTGCGCGGCGCGGCGATTTCTCGCAGCGAGAGGGGCCGGCGGATCTACGAGCGGTCAGGGGAGGAATAAAAGTGGGAGACTCGTGCGCTGTTGTATTCAACCAGCGCCACTCGGACGTGATTTAGGAACCGTGGCATCGATAGTGGGAACAATGCATCCTGAGGATTCGTCGGAAGGTTCGACACGACCTCGAGTTATCGCGATTCATTAGGAATGGACCAGAATGGACCCCTAGGCCACGGAGAAAATTTGTAAAGTCTTCGTAACGAGTATTACGAGGTTTCGGAAAGGACGGGCGCCGACGAGGATGTTCAAGGGCACCTTGGTTGAGTTCACCGAAGTCCAAGGATCACATCCGAGTCCTCAGTCGAAGAGAGGAAGACTCGAGTGTGTTTTTTCGGGGCGGGCTGCTGTCAAAAGCTGAGGCGACTCGGAGCTCGTTCTTCAAACCGGATCAGGTCCAGGACGGCCAAGCTTAAGGACGACTCTATCTAGTTTCAAAGGAAGACCAAAAAAGTGGCAAAGTTGAGGCAAAGTTCGGCGGTTCGTTCCGGTCTGTTGCGGCTTACTAAGCCGCTCGCTGAACTTCAACTTTCGTTCACCTTGGTCCTTTGCCACTCACTGCACCTTGCACCACGACCAAGGACCTCATGCCCTCGAAGCCATCCATAAACACTCGATTAAAGTCTCCTCTCTAGCTATGGACGGCAGGCGACGAAGGCTCGGAGGAAGATGAGCTACTTCTTTCTTACTAACCTGAACCTCTATTCCATCGCAAGTTTCCAGCTGAACCCGACCATGATACACAAATTCTCGCCACCGCGATCTCAGTGCACGACACGGATGTTTCAGAGGCGTCTCTTCGCGCGCCCATGATAAAAGCCCCGTGAAGCTCCCGCCCAGGCTTGTCCGCGAAATAGTATTTTTTGAGGGCGAAAATTTAGGATCTCCTTGTCCGCGGGTAGGATTTTTGAGGCTGAAAACCGCAAATTCTTGTCCGCGCATGGGATTTTTAGGCAAAGATTTGACGGGTTGGGAAGATTTTGTGGGGCTGATTTTGTGGGGCTGAACAGACCACGAAACTCAAAGGACGGACATGCACGCCGTACAGAGCCTCGATACACCCCAAAGGCACTTGGGAGTGAAAAAAACAGCAGAAATCTCGATTTTTGGGACCCTCAGGTGAGAAACCTTGTGATTTTTGAGGTTCAAAAGTCACCGCAAGGTAGGATTTTTGAGCCCAAAATGAGGCTATTCCAGCGGACAAGCCTTGGCAGGAGCTTTACATAAACCTTTGCGCCATTCGGCCATTCCAACCCTGCTTGGAGTATCCAAACCGGCTTTTTCCAACCTTGACCTCTCGGCACCGCTCCGCTTCCCACAAGGCTCTTGCCGGCCTATGTTGATGCCGATGATGCAATCCCGTTTATTCAGTCGCTCAGGCTACAAATTAAGCCTGTGTTGCCACAGACGTCCGAAACTGGTTGGAATCTTCTCAAGCCATTTCCAAGTAATCAACCCCTACTCACTTCAACGACCTCGGCT
This sequence comes from Mycena vulgaris, assembly GCA_029204335.1. Lineage (NCBI taxonomy): Eukaryota > Fungi > Basidiomycota > Agaricomycetes > Agaricales > Mycenaceae > Mycena > Mycena vulgaris. Next base: position 115,297 of record JARGYA010000067.1, read on the forward strand.
CTTCGCTCCCAGACCTTCACCTGCAAGCCATCCATACCCGATCCGCGAGCCGCGGACCTCCGCCGCTCGGCACCCGAATTTCGATGGCCCTGACGAAGCTTCCGCGGAATACTGGATCAGTTTATCGATTATCCCTTGTACCTGTTTTGATGCCGCAAGTGTGTCTACTCCATATTCCGACTCCGCGTGATTCCGCCACGGCGACCATGCTTTTGAGGATCCGGCTCGAGTATGCCGCGGTTATTTCGGGGTTGGCAAGCTACATGCAGTATGTCATTCATGACGCGTTCGCGGATCTGCGACTCGTGCCGGGATGGAAAGCACATACACGGATGAGACCGTTCCGTTCGGTGGTTGTGGAGCCCTACCAAGTACCCCGTTTTCTGCACATGTAGTGTAGACATATAATCAATTATCACCGACGGTGAAGCGATATAATGAAAGAAGCGGGATACGCACCGAGGCTCGTGTGATCGGGGTAATAGACGTCATGCAGAGTGATTATCAGGTCCTTGTAATTGTACTTGCAGTACCACAGCACTCATGCCCGCCGCCGCGGACGAGCCCCGCCGTCGGACTCCCCCACCTCCGCTCGCTGTCCCCAAGGATCCCAAGGATGTCCTCAACGACGTCGACAAGTCCTCCCCCCGCACACCCCGTCCCACTCCCCCAGCCTCCGAGCCCGAGCCTGTCCCCGAGGCATCGACCGCCGAGGTCAGTTAACGTCCCCCTGCGGAATCTGCGCAGTGCTCACCCATCGCAGCCAGTCGACATGGACATCTTCGGCCAGATCCTAGAGCTCGACGATGAGGACACACACGACTTTTCAAAGGAGATGGTCGTCGCCTACTTCTCCCAGGCGTCCACCACCTTCGACGACATGGACAAAGCACTGTACGTCCCCGCTCTCGCTGCCCGCGCCCCCCGTCCTCAGCCGCCCCGCCAGTGCCGACAAGAAGCTCCCAGAGCTCTCGGCGCTCGGCCACTTCCTCAAGGGGTCCTCCGCCGCGCTCGGCATCTCAAAGGTGCAGGCCGCGTGCGAGAAGATGCAGCACTACGGCGAGCTGCGCGACGAGGACGCCGGCACGGATCTCCAGCCCGCCGCCGCGCTCGCCAAGATCGATGCGCTGCTCGTCGTGGTCAAGGCCGAGTACGCGGACGCGGAAAAGTGGCTCAAGAAGTGGTATGCAGATCGCGACGAGAGCTTCGACGACGTCCCCCCTGCGCCGTAAGCGCGCGCAGGCCTCCCCCCGCCCGGCGCGCATGCCTGGCCGCGATGGCGCGCGATCCCCGTCCTTCCCGGGCGAAAAGTCGGACAGTAGACCGTGACGCTACGCTAGATGCGCGTTTTACCCGTTTCATCGCCCCATGCTATCGTTGTACGCTTTCGAAGGATCTTCCGCTCATACCTACTCTGCACATAATCTCTCTCTTATCATACCCGCGAAGCCCTGAAAAATCCTTGACTTGCAGGCGTGACGTCAGTTTACGTCCACATCCTCGCAAAGCATTTTCTGGCAACGGCTTTCTAGGTTGAACCTCGTCGGTGAGCGAGGAACGTGCCATTCTCGGCGGACTTGTATGTCTCCCAGGCAAGGTCACCCTGATCTTCCAGCGATGCGCATGTGCCTGCGCATTCCTCGTCCCACAACTCGGGATCTGCCTTGATTCGTGGAGGGGAGGGAAGGGAAGTACTGATGGAGATCCGCCACCCCAGCCCTGGAGGTCATTCGAGCATCGAGATCTTTGCTGGACGGATCGAGATTCCGGGAGAATTAATGCAACTGGGAGATTCGCATTCGGGATCTCGGGACAGGTGAACGGTGCACGTAGGAAGTTCTGCTAGGAATCGGGCGAGTACAGAGTCGGGACGTTGATTCACCGCCGACTAGTGATGCACAGGGCCTGGCCCGCTCAGGTCCGAGCCAAATCAAGCCTGACGTCGGGCTTCGGTCGGGCTTGAGATTTTGAAGCCCAAGCCAGCCTGCAAACCTCTCAAAGCTTGCAGAAAGGGTCGCCGATCTCCATGATTCAGAATGGTATAGATTCGCTCATTTCAACATGTTGTGATGTTCACTTGCTATAAGACACGCATGGATGGCCAAAGCGCTGGCTCACTCGAAAGCCCGGGCTCAGGCTCAAGCCAGGCCGGGCCGAGCCCGTCCAGAGCTTGGAAAATTTCCAGCCCATGCCCGGGCTTTCGGGCCCTGGGCAGTGGACATTACTACAGCCGACCGGTCTTCAAGGCGACCAGCACCGGCACTGTGGAATTGAACCTCCGCGGTTCGAGTTCAAATTTATCCAACTCAACTTCCCTATTTCAAAGAAACATTCTCAGTCCACAGTAGCTCAGTCACGGTGCTCAGCCGGATACTTTAATTGTTTCCCTAGCAATCCAGCACAGGCCCGAGGCGCAACCCGAGGATGCTGACTGATCATATGGAATGGAACTTGACGGAACATGCAGGAATAATGGAATTTTAGTGTAAATACAGTACCTACAGTAGAGCTCTCCATGAGCTTGTACCCCAAGGCCTAACAGGCAGAGAGCGTCACGAGATAAATATTTTCGCGGAAGCAATCCTATTGAGGCGGCGATCTATACCCCGCACGAAGCGCAATGATGTCATTTTTGCTGGTTGACATTGACATACTGTGGGATTCGGATGACCGCAATGCACTCATTTATTTAATTCACGACGGACTATATAGTCTTGTGCGAGGCGCAGGGAGGTACGCCACTCAAAAAAAACGAGGCCAAATCCTACTCCATTTTTCTAATACGCCGAGTTTTATTTGACTCCGCGTCAAGTCGCCGCCGGTCACGCCTCATTTGCGTTGCTCTCCTTGTACTCTCCCTCGACAATGGTTCGCTTCGCCGCGCAACCCGTATATCTACGTACGCTCACGCCATCGCCATTGCAGCGCGCGGACAAAGACGCGACGGGCACCATCGACGTCGCTGCGTTCAACCAGATCCTCGACCTCGACGACGACGACACGCACTACGCGTGCTCCAAGGACATGTTCGCCATGTACTTTGCCCAGGCCCCCGCCGCGTTCAAGGGCATGGACACCGCGCTGTGCGTCCCCTCCCCACCCTAATTACATGCATCGTGCTTACACGTAGTGGTTTGTAGAGCAGCGACGGACCTGCGCGGCGTCGCGGACCTCGCGCACTTCCTCATGGGGTCCTCCGCGACGCTGGGCATCGTGCGCGTCGCGGGGTCGTGTGCGCGCATGGAGGGCGCGGGCGAGGCGGGGCTGCAGGCGCGCGAGCCGCGGCGGGGCGGCCGCGGCGCGGAGACGGCGGCGCTCGCGCAGATCGGCGCGCTGCTGGTGACGGTCAAGCGCGAGTACGCGGACGCGGAAATCTGGCTGAGGGCCTGGTATGCGGAGCAGGGCGAGACGTTTGACGAGGTCGTGCCGCCGGCGGAGGGCGCGGACGGGCCCGGGGACTCAGGGCCAGCGGGGATCACAGAGCTCGAGGCAGCGCCAATGGAGGGTCTGCCGTCGATATCGATATCCGAAGCCACCCCCCCGCTGGATGCTCATGCGGCGCCAGACTCGGCCCCCGTAATCGACATCTCCGCCAACCCTAAAGGCTAACATCCTCGAGTTTCGTTTCGCTTATTTCCACCCCATATTCACGTCTTTCACCCGGATGCATGCGCACTGTATTAATACTACCCCGTACTCAGACTCAGCCTCAAGGATTGATTCACATCGTACATACACATCTTGTATCACTGGCACAGCTCTCCTAGGCTTGTATAATCTCTACCATTCACCGGCCGCGCGGCCTCGTAATTTTTAAACCTCGCGTGCGAATGATTCGGATGCATAGGCATAGCCGCCGAGCATGTGGGCGGGCGCCACATCGCCTGGTTTATAGCTTGCGCCGGGTGGTGCCCGGCCTCATTGTAGCGGGCAGGCGCAAAGAAGACGTTCGGCGCCTGCGCACATCACGCGCGCGGGTGGGCCCGCAGACGAGGTGCGTGCGCGACGGGGAGCACCGACCCCATAAAATCAAAGGCGGCGATAAGAATCGGGGGTACCAGCGCTCGGGAGGTCCGGGCCTCGAACCGCGAACTCGGAGGGGGTGAGATAGATGATCATGAGCTGGGAGGGCTTGATATGACGAGGATACACAGGCACGCATCTTGCATTTGACTCGGGAGTTAAAGTTGGCGTGGTGCAGGCAGTAAAATAATATTAAGGGTATCCGCGTAGGATTAAGGAGAAGAGGTGTCGATCCGTCGGAGGTCGATGAGGCCGGAGACTTCGAATTTTGCTGCAGGGCTGCGGTACAGAAGGCGGCGTCGAACCTAAGCCGTCTTGGCAGCGATCCAGTTTTTCGGGGGTGCAAAGAGCAGGTGGTGTGTGATTACGGGCGCTGGCGAAGAGATGATTAAGCTAAGGAACCGGAAGGCGGTTTGTATACATAGATATGGCGCACCTCCATCATGTATGCCATTTGTCTCGTTAGAAGTCGGCCGTTCAAGCCGTCTCAGTAACGATCTGGTTTTGCGGGGTTCAAAGAGCAGGTGTTGTGTGATTACGGGCGTCGTCCCACTCGCACGGCGCTGGCGAAGAGATGGTTAAGCAATGGAAGCGGAAAGCGGGATGTATAATACAATACATATGGCGCACCTCCATCCGAGTCATGTACATATGCCGTTTGTCTCTTTAGCGGGTAAAACAGCGCCGACACGCGGAGCCCCCGAGAGGAAACGAGATGCGCCTGAGGTCGGCGGGGTACTTGGAGGAACGCTCCGTCGTCGAGAAAATGCAGTAATATGGCGATGGCGTCGCGCCACATGGATGACGATGGGCAAACGTTGTCGGCAGTGGGAGGTTACTCAGAGCGCAGTGTTTTGTCGTTGTGCTCATTTGCAGTCGCAGTCGCCGTAGTCTCTGGAGATACAGTATGTCGATTCCCTTCCGCCTCAGGATATTCTTGATCCGAATATTGAGGTGAGCGCTGACCTTATATATATGCGCGTCTCTGTCGCCGGAGTATCGTGCGGGATTCGTCCAGCCAGTCGAAACTTGCTCCAGCACTAGTGTCCCAGCTCAGAAGATGTTCATTGTTCGGGGACTCAGACAGGAAACGCAAGAGCCATCGATGAAGGTTGGACGTTGCTCTAGCCTCTGCGACCTCGTAGCGTTACGGTGCCGGGGTAGAGGTATGTCAAGCCTGAGATGTGGAGCGTTCGGAATCGTTGAGGTCATTGTTGGTTGAAGTTGAGAGCAAAATAGCGGGTCAGCTGATTTGCGGCTTGGCCAGTGCCGCCCACATCCTCCGCACCCAAAAAAAACGGATTCCCGAAGTTCTGGCGGCCCCCACACTTTGATAGGCACTAGGTTGAAGGAGCGCATACGCAGACTATGCAGTGGCTCAGCGCGCTCAGCACTTCAACTCGCTCCAACAAAGTTAATGCACTCATGGGACCCTCGCTCACTGCTCAGCGTCGGCCTATAGAGAGACTAAGAGAAGACTTCCTCCAACATCAATGGCAGCTTTTGGCTATGTTTCTCTCACCCTTCTTTATTTAACCTTGCAGCCGCCCCCGAAACAAGTTCATGTCGTCTTCCTGACGGTCCTGACGGGCATCTGGTGACTAGCGCGCCATTTTTCGTCTCGGCGTAGAGCGGCACCGTCACCCCGATTTTTGCTCTTCAAAGGCCCGTGATGCGTCCGATGATACTCTCCGTCTTCTCTCCTCCTCAACCCCGTCTTCTCTTACCCCAACCCTGCCTTCCATTCTACACAGATGCACCGAGCGGATGGCGCTCCAAAGCCAGGCACTATAAAGGCGGGCTAGGTCGAACACCGTCGAACAACCCCAGGCTGCAAACATGCTCGGGTCGCTCTTCGTTATTTTGGCCATGCAATACGCCGCGAGTGCGGCGTACTCCTTCCCGGACTGCGCCGCCGGGCCCCTCGCGAACACCACCGTCTGCGACACCTCCGCCGACGCCCTCACGCGCGCAAAAGCGCTCATCTCGATGTTCAACACGACTGAGCTGATCAGCAACACGGACAACGGCTCGCCCGGCGTCCCGCGGCTGGGTCTGCCCGCGTATAATTGGTGGTCGGAGGCTCTGGTACTCCGCACCGCTCCCTCTATGCGATAAGGTTCTCAACTGACTTGCATCGGCAGCATGGCGTGGCGTCTAGTCCGGGCGTGACGTTCGCGCCGTCGGGCGAATTCAGTTTCGCGACGTCATTCCCGGAGCCGATTCTCATGAGCGCTGCGTTTGACGACGAAATGATCAAAGCCGTCGCAACTGTGATTAGCACGGAGGCTAGGGCTTTCAACAATGTTGGACGGGCTGGATTGGACTTCTTTACACCGAACATTAACCGTCAGTCTCTGAATCCTGTTGCTCATTTCTGTGTAACTGACCCGCGCCTCAGCCTTCCGCGATCCGCGCTGGGGCCGTGGGCAGGAAACGCCCGGCGAAGATCCCTTCCGCATCGCACAATACGTGCTGAACCTCATCGACGGCCTCCAGGGTGGCATCGACCCGCCGCAGTTCAAGGTCGCGGCAGACTGCAAGCACTTTGCGGGGTACGACATCGAGAACTGGGAGGGCAACCTGCGCTTCGCTTTCAACGCAATCATCTCGCCGCAGGACCTCAGCGAGTTCTACCTCCCGCCGTTCCAGAGCTGCGTGCGCGACGCGAAGGTCGCGTCGGTCATGTGCAGCTACAATGCCGTGAACGGAATCCCGTCGTGCGCGGACACCTATCTGCTGCAGACGATTCTGCGTGACTTCTGGGGCTTTGACGAGAATCGCTGGGTCACGTCGGACTGCGACGCGATCGGCAACTTCATCGACCACAAATTCGTGTCGGACCTACCGCACGCCGCTGCTGCCGGTATCAAGGCTGGCACGGATGTCGACTGTGGGTCGACGTACGGGAACAATCTCGGTGCTGCGCTGAACATGGCTTTGGTCAACGTTTCGGATATCGCGACTGCATTAACACGTCAATACGCCTCCCTCGTTCGGTGGGTATCATTGGTACCATCACAGTCCGCTCCCTAATCCCTGCTCGCAGTCTTGGCTACTTTGATCCCGCAGCCTCACAGTCCTACCGTCAGCTCAGCTGGACTGACATCAACACGCCGAGTGCGCAGGATCTCGCATATCAGATTGCCGTCGAGGGCGTCGTCCTCCTCAAGAACGACGGCACGCTGCCCCTTTCCACGTCTATCAAGAAACTAGCCTTCATCGGCCCGTGGGCGAATGCGACTACGCAGATGCAAGGGAACTATCAGGGCGTTGCGCCGTTCCTCATCAGCCCGTTCGCGGCGGCGCAGACGGCGGGCTTTTCCGCGACGCTGACACCGGGGACCGCGATCAACTCCACGAGTACGAGCGGGTTCGCGGCCGCGCTTGCGGCGGCGGGGGCGGCTGAAGCAATCGTGTTCGCTGGCGGGATCGACGACAGCATCGAGGCGGAGGCGAAGGATCGCGATACGATCACGTGGCCGGGCAACCAGCTGGATCTCATCGGACAGCTGGCTGGGCTGGGGAAGCCTCTAATCGTGATGCAGTTCGGAGGTGGGCAGGTCGACGGTGCGGCTCTCAAGAGCAATTCCAAGGTGAAGGCACTCGGGTTTGGTCTCTGAAATGTGGCTCACACGCGATTTTCAGGTCAACGCAATCTTGTGGGGCGGGTATCCTGGCCAGAGCGGAGGCAAAGCCATAATGGATATTGTGGCGGGAAAGGTATCGCCCGCGGGCCGCCTCCCCCTCACGCAATACCCCGCAAACTACGTGGACGCGGTCCCCATGACCGACATGTCGCTCCGCCCGAGCGCGACCAACCCCGGCCGCACGTACAAATGGTTCACCGGCACGCCCACCTACGCGTTCGGCACGGGGTTGAGCTTCACGACCTTCAGCCTGAGCTTCTCCGGGTCGCCCGCGGCGTCGTACAGCATCCAAACGCTCCTCTCGTCTGCGACGTCGGCCGAAGCGCCCCTCGACCTCGCGCCGTTCGACACATTCTCCGTGTCCGTGCACAACACCGGCAGAGTCGCCTCTGACTTTGTAGCGCTGCTATTCATAAAAACGACTGCGGGGCCCGCGCCGTTCCCGAACAAGGAGCTCATCTCGTACGTACGCACGAAGGGCGTCGGCGCGGGACAGCGGGCGACGGCGCGCTTGCCGGTGACGCTGGGCAGTATTGCGCGGGTAGGCGCCGACGGGAGCGCGTGGCTGTATCCCGGGGACTACACCCTACTGGTGGACGTGCCAACGGCGATAACACACACCTTCCGGTTGACGGGGACCCAGGCGCAGATCACACATTGGCCGGCAGCGTCGTGAAAATGATTTTGTAAACCACAGACATTGTATTTGACATCGAATTCGCAGGCCTTAACGTCGTAGAAAGCGTCTAAAACGGTTAATGGGCCGTCCCAAGTGGGGGCAGTGACGTTGATCCCGCTCTCGCAAGGACGGCGGTTCGTCCTTTGAAAGTCACGGCCGCCGATTGGCCGCCGCATATGAATCTGAAAACAGAGCGACCCACCGTACACCCGATGATCGGTTCGCTTAGGGGCTTATAAATTGCTTACAGAGCTTACAGGCTATCGTTGAACGACTCGAAATGGCCCATCTATCTGCAGGTCAAGGAGACAAGTTCGACCAAATCCTGGCGAGTACTACTGATCCCTGTATTACGACGCGTTCATTGAATCCTTGCCAGTCCGAAGCCGTCGAAAGTAAACGCACTCCAGCTTTATTCTTTGGAGTTACGAATGTGGATGGAGAGATATACATGCGTCAAGCTGGCACAAAACTGTTCGACGATCCTTCAAGCGGATCCATCGATGAAGATACTGTCTTCTGGCAGTGCAGCCAAACCAAACTGATTACAACCGTATGTTCACCCGCGCGTGTTCCGTTCGGATAGCTCACTGGGAAATAGATCGCTGCTTTGAAACTGATTGAGCAAGCCAAAATTGAACTCGATACGCACGTCGAGCAGATACTTCCAGAGCTCGCCAACCCCTTGGTTATAACTGGACGTGACGAGGCGGGGAACTTCCTGACTACACCCGCGAAATCGAAGATTACTTTCGGTCAACTGCTGAATTACACCAGTGGTCTCGACTACTCCGTAGATGGTACCGTTCCTGCGAGTCTTCTGCCTCTTGCGTATTCCCACAGCTACAAGGGCGAAGATATGTCGGCTTTCTTCAAGATAATCAAGGTTTGAACAATCAAAAAATGATGAACTTCCCCACATTTCATTGAATACAGGGTTCTTTCTCCGGTGTACCACTTAAATTCGAACCAGGAACAGATTGTAAGCAACACTGACCCAGAGACAATTTCGGAGCTTATGACTTTCAGTCGGGTACGGGTTCTCTAGTGATTGCGCCGGCTTCGTCATAGAGTGACTGTCTGGCAAATCTCTCGAGGAGTATTTGTAAGTAAAGGCTCTGCATAACAGGCGGTACTAATGCAAATCTTAGTCGAGAATACATATTTGCGCCTCTCGGAATCAAATCCGCATCTTTCTATCTCACTCCGTCACTTAAGGAACGGCTGCTACCGTTGGCATTCCGGAACGCAAGTGGTATCATCGAGAGATTGGACAACCATTCCTTCATCGACCAAGACCCAGCAAACGGTGACTGGACTTTGCAGAACCCCGCGCTACGAATTAACTTTCTTTCATCAGTTGGGGTCCGCCTAGGAGGGGTTGGCCTCTATTCCTCGCAGAAAGACTACCTCACCATTTTGCGCCACTTGCTGCAGATCAAATGTTCGTGCACTGGTCCATATTGATAGTCCTGACAATCAAAACAGCTGGGCGTGTTGCAAATCCAATTTTAACACTGGCCTCTGTTAACAAGATGTTCGAGCCCACCCTCCCACCGGACGGTGCGGTAACAGTGGCTGCGGTGGCTACAGTTTTCCTTAAATATCTCAACCTGCCCGCCGGAGCCGCCCAGTTCAGTCGCGGCCTTCTTGTGACCACTGCCGATGTTCCCGGGAAACGCAAGAAGAACTCCGGTACTTGTAAGTGCTTCATAGAACTGGTTGACCGATGACTGACCCAAAGCAAGGGGGCGGTTGGGCAAACACTTCCTTTTTTGTGGACCCCACTACCGGAGTAGCAGCTGTGTTTACGACGCAATTGATGCCCACGGCTGACGACAAACATAAAAAGTTGTGGTCTCAGCTGGAGGAGGAGCTGTATGCAGGTCTAAAGGCATAGTTTTCAGTAATTATGTGATGGAGTAGCAGAATGTCGACCTGATAAAGGACCACGGAAACCTCCGGATTTCTTTTGGCTTGCCTGATACCAAGTCGTTCTTAACGGTCTGCAGCAGTGTGCAACAGACTGCAGCCACATTTTGCAGGAGTATTGCGGAACGAGCGAAATTATGGAAACTGTCGAAATAAATGCGGGAGGGGTTTGTCTATTTCCATATTACTGTTACACAGTAGCCAGCGAATCTAGAATTGAGAAGGAGGGAATGACAAGGGAAGGGAAAAAATGACATAAGAAGCAAAAGGTTTGTGAGAGGCTCGCATCACAGCGCGAACTGACGGCCTGCCCTTGTCTCCGAAGACTAACTCGGCGAGTCCTGCAGGTTGCAGAATTACTTCCCTGGCCTGACAAGGACGGATTATTCCAAATCCGGGCCACTTCCTCCGAAGCGGAGGATTGTGGAAACCAAGTTTTCTGGAGGGGACGACCTTGAACCAGCGCACAAATGATGTTTACCGATGAGATCAACCAATCACATTCCCGGGTTAGGGCCATTACAACCACTGCGCCATTGTACAGTGATGAACAATCGAAAGTGATGCGCTACGTACATGAGGCGTCGTACTATCGCCGCGCTGTTCCTTTGCTCTGCATTATTGTCGAACGAGGGCTCATTATCTTAACCAGGGTTAACATTGAGTCCCGTAAAAAGGAACGCTGATTTTACGTTGCCATTCCCAATTTCCAGTGCGAGACGACAGACATACTTAATCGTCAGGAATTCTTCCGTCGCACCGCAAATCCTATCTGGAGCATACTACTTTTGCTCACATTGTCGCCGAGTCGGACGTGGCCGATTTGCATCGGTGAGCCTGAGGGCGCTTGCGCTGCGTAACTCGTACTGGAAGGCTTCAAACCAGAGGGGCAAGGAGGGATGGAAAGGGTTGGCTAGTCTGCTTGAGTATTCATGAGTTGGACAAAATTACGCATACTGCGCTATATAATCCGCCTCTCTCGCAGCTCCGCAATCCGCTCCGGGCTGTACCCCAGCTCCTTCATCACCTGCAGGACTTTAGTTCTCCAGCGGCGTGGATGACCACGGCACACGCACCTCGTCTGTGTGCTCCGACAGCCACGGCGGCGGGCGCCGCACCTTCATCTTCTCGCCGTTGTAGGACACTGCGGGCGCCACGAGCTTGATCGTCCCCGCTCGCGGATGCTACGTGGGCCGCGGCAAATCAGATTTAATGATCAGAAGGCGAGCTACATATTGAAGACGCACCTCCACCTCGACCGTCACCCCTCGCGCGACGGCCTGCGTTCACGTCAGTATAAGTACTTGATTTGGGGCTGATTTATGCGAACCTGTGGGTGCTCGAAGGTCTGCTGAATGTTGTTGATGGGGCCAAACGGCACCCTGCGGACGTGTGGTTAATTTACCAGCGTCGAACTCGCAATAGTTAGTCACTGCACCCGAGACCAGTAAGTTCACGCAGCCAGTGCTCGCGGTCGTGTTTCATGAGCGCATCCTCGATGATGCGCACGAGCTCCGCGCGATTCGTCACGCGCGCTTCGTTCGTCGCGAACCGCGGGTCCACCGCGAGCGAAGGATTGCCAAGGATCTTGCCACACAGCAGCCCGAATTGCTTGTTGTTTCCCGCACCGATCATCAGGAAGCCGTCGCGGCATGGAAAGACCTGATACGGTACAACAGACGGGTGCGCGGTGCCGTGCCGCGACGCCTCCGTGCCCGCGATGAGGTAGTTGGACGCGATGTTGGCGAGGCCCGCGATCTGCGCGGCGTCAGGGAACACTGCATGTAGGAAGCGCTGGACTTGCGCACCTGTGTCTCGAAGAGGTTGCAGTCGATCCAGACGCCTTCACCGGTCTTCTGGCGCGAGAGAAGCGCGGCCATGACGGCGCCGTGGGCGTACAACCCCGTTGCGATGTCGGTCGCCGCGACGCCCACTTTCGAGGGCGGGCGATCAGGCTCGCCGGTGCTAGCTCGTGCTCAGCGGGATGTGCTGTAGGGCAAGAAGAACACACATATGCATCAGGCCGGCTTCCCCCTCAATAATAACGTCGTACCCTGCCGCCGTGCGATACGGGCCCGTCTGTCCATATCCTGGTACACGTTGAATGGATGCAAGAGTATGGGGTAGACTAGAATCATACCGGTGATGGACGCATAGATGAGGCGTGGGTTGATCTTCCTGCAGTCCTCCCAGCCCAGGCCCATGGTCGCCAGCTTGCCGGAGATGAAGTTCTCAACCAGGACATCCGCACGCTCGACGAGCTTCCGCACGATCTCGAGCCCGTCGGGCGTTTTGAAATCGACCTGGGTGGCTTGAGCGCGAGCGTACTTCAGGCGAACGGGACTCACGGTTATTGAGCGCTTGTTTCGGTTCACCGCGAGGAAGTACGCGGATTCTGAGGGGAGGTGGGACGATTCCGCGGGCTGGGAAGCGATCGTGGGCGCGGAGGGCGGGTTCCAGGTTCCTGGAGCGATAAGTTATGCGCAGGAACTAGTTGTTACAGGGACATAGGTTACGGGTATCGTCGCCGCGGGAGACCTCCTCGACCTTGACCACGTCGGCGCCGAGGTCTGCGAGGAGCATCGTCGCCGTAGGGCCCGCGAGTACGCGTGAGAGGTCGAGGATACGGATACCGCTCAGTGGAGGGGCCATTCCAGTTGGCGGGCGCGCATCGTGGGTCTGGTAGCGGCGAAGGAGGGTCAGAACACCTCCCCTGCGATTGGGGAGGGAGATGGTGCGCAACATGGACGCGATATGGCGGGAGACAAGGGAATAAAAGCATCACAAGGTCGTGAAATAAACAAATTGAATCGACGTATCACAAGATTCCCATTCACAACTAAATGGTCTACAAGTACAGCGATGGATGCAAACTACATGCTGCGATGGAAATTATTCTCGCTGACTTTCCTCGGATTTGGTACCACCGGCCATTCCTCGCTCATAGTGGCAGCCGCCTGCAATCCCGCGGGAATGGCTTCCTCGAGGGCCTATTGCACAATTTGGTCGCCTCTGCTGGCAGTTTTATGCCGTCCTCTGCATGTTCTTCCACTAGATCAGCCATGTCGAGGGCGCAAGCCGAACACCTTTCACTCCAATCTTTCAAAAGCGGAAAGTACGGGAAGAGGAATGCCCTTTTGTACACGCTATGGGTGGGTCTAAACTGCATCAAGAACAGTAAGAAGGCGGCCCCGCAACCGCGAAGATTGAACGGGCCCCTGGCTGTTGACAGACGCGCCCAGCGCCCCGACCCCCCCGGAGAAAGCCGCCGCCGGGCGGCGCCAGCGCCAAGAAGGAACCACACTAGGAGCCAGAACATCGACTCCAAGTCGTCGAGGGGGGTGTACCGACCTGTGGAAGTGCCCGACGACGGGGCAAGGAGGCGCATGGGCATGAACGGAATTGTGTCCTGTAGTGCTTTAGATGGAGCGGTAACACAGGGTGACAGCGACGCTATATTCCTCACCAATGAGGGTGTTCTGTTCGACCTGGCCTCATCCCAGCGGAGAAGTTGATCTCCGCCGGCGAGGAATCCAGTATATTGTGTTTGTCCGTCTCTGGCAGTGAAAAATGAAACCGAAAGACAATAAAGAGTGAATGAAGCTCACGTATTATTAGCCTCGGGCATCGAATCACCGTCAACGCTTATCCTCGGAGTCTTGAACATCAACACAGTCCTATCGTTGATATCGCGGTGGACCCATCCGGCACGGAAAAGGTCACGGTATCCTACCAACTTGCATCCAGTATAAAATAGAGGTATCGCAGAGTAGGGACTAACCGATGAGTGCGTGCATAATGGCGATGGTCAGTTGCTTGGGGCCGGCAGCATAGTCCAGCCGCTTGCCCGTGTCAGATTCGAAGACGACGCGCGTGCGTACGGTCATTTTGGATTTCTTGTTCTTGCCACCGTGCGCGTCTTGATGGTGTGGGGTTCGATGACGGATGAAAGGAGTGGGAGATCTGATTTGGTCGTATTTTGGCGTCGGGATTGCTTGCGCAGACTGCGAGGAACGGCGGATATTTAGTTGCGACGGACTCAGGCTTGAGAGGTTGAATCCCAGCATGTACAAGAACTCCCGAAATCCAGAGACTGTTTTTAACTCGCACGGCGTCGAAGTATGCAGTCTATCTCGACGGAAGAGCGCAAAACGGACGGTGTAATCGAACTGATTGAGGCATATGAGGGTTGATGGCAGACTGTTCCGTGTCAGCAGCGTGGCGCGGGCAAAATTTCTTGCCTGAAGCAGAATTTGTGTCATTCCCGACCTCCACCGAAATATCCGCACGAGATGTAGGCCTGGCGTCCAAGGCCAGGAGAGGCGCCGTATTGCCGAGAAGTGGGGATCAGAGACGGCAACATATGCAACGCCGGTGGAAGTATATGCAGTCAGGGTGCTATTGAGAAGCTCCATGATATCTGGGTTGTGCACTGATTCATTCAGCTTCCTCTTCTTCCTGCGGTGTTCCCCGTGTTCGTCGCGGACCTCAGGTGTGTCGTCGGAGTGTGTAGAACTGAATCCGTCGGCAAGGGAATCCCCTCCAAGCGCCGTCAGCATTGAAACCACGGCTTTGTCGAGCTGGGCTGCCTGGGTAGTCCAGAAGTTTGTTTCAAAGGGCGTGCAATCGAGTTCGTCGGGAAGGATGGATAGAGAAATAAGAAGTGTTTGAGTGTGATACATGACTTGCTCGGTTTGAGAGTCGTGCTGAAGTGCTTGGGACTGCCTGGCGTGCACTAAAAGGAATGCTATGAACCTAAACTCAGTTTCGCTATTGTGGCGAGGATCCTGGGCCACCCACGGTGATCGAGCTGTGCATTCCCGATGGACTCAAGCTCGGATGCCTAGTGTTCGACGCACAGTGAAGGCCAGCAAGGGAAGGGGCGACGAGTATGGTGAACGCACCGCAAGTCGTTGTTTGACACTGTTGTTTTCCTATCCTCATTTGATAATTGAGTCTCACGGTTGAATTCGACTTAAACCATTCAAGTCCGAAGAGCAGAAAGCGTACATGGACTGCCCTACTCGCTCTGATGTTTCTCTCAGTGACTTGGAATTTTACGAGCTATAAATATGTGATAATGGATATCGATGTCATGATAATCCGCTGCTAGAGACAGAATTTGAATGCGGATCCAATCTGTTGTTATGTTTCTGAGAAGTATGTACGAAAGAGCTGCTAACAAGGTATTATCCAAACCAGGGACTAAACACAAGAGATGTCGCGAATTTTGCGCACATACTGTCGGGGGTTTAACATACGGACAGCCCGGATGACCCGTTCCGCAGCCACGCAGACGATTGTAATGAGAATGATGGCACTGAACCCGACAATGACAGGCAGCCTAATTGCGCCGGTCAGTGATTGAACTGCCATCATCAGAAACGCAAGGAGGAAAGTGATCATCCTGGTAATTCATCCGCCGTCAGGAGACGGCTGGAAGGAAGATATTAAACACATACCCCCATATCATGAAGGCGTAGGGTAAAGAATATACGATCGCCAGCGAATCTAGCCCAATGACACTGCGGTCTCTGAAGAAGTAAGTCTATAAAGGAATGGTCAGTGAGGAAAACAATATGTAATCCCGGACTGTACCGCATCTGTAGCGATGGCTGCATCCTGAAACTCTTGTCCATATTGCCGTGAAAACACCAGACCTGGAAGACTCAACTCGGGACTCAAAAAAAAACTGGACATATACGCACCAATCATAATGGATCCAAGCCCAAAGAAGACCGAAATGTAGCTCGAAACTTGGGCTGGTGTTTCCAGAGGTATTTTGCCGCTTGAGATTGCCAGAAACCCGATGTTGGCATTAAGAATCAATGTGCCCTGAGCAAACTTTAAGCCATTGCCGACGATATCGAGTTGCGGACGTACAAAAAGCACTGTTCCCTGCCATTCCGAGTGTAACTTCCGAATAAATTTGTTCCACAACACGGAATTGATGACCCCGTCCTTGAACATCATATTGATGTTGGTACGATGTGCAATCGGAGAGTTGAATAGGAGGAGGGAGACCAGGATAAACAGATACGACGGCTTGTAACTCGCGCCATACACAGAATTTGTTCTGTCCAACCTAGCACACCGTTCCCCGTTGAAGTTATAAAACCTCTCCGCAGCTAAATGACTATGAGGACATATATACAGGAAAGGCAGAAATTGCTACCGAAATGCCCCATAAACCGTCCTGTACATTGCCAGTTAACACAACTTAGTGAAGTTCGCTTACGGTACTTACCGACCACAGATCCTGATGCCTTGTCGACGATGGCAAGACTTTGAGGACTGCGGGTGTGTGCTCCAACCACTTCATCGATCACTAGGACATCGACGACTGAAAGCATCCGATGTAAATAATCTGCGGGGACACCAACCGTGGTCGTTGGGGAGGTCATCGAATCTGCGAGATTATTTGAGCCTTTGGCCCAGAGGACAGAAGTAAAATGTTACCCAAGATGCTGAATACGATCAAGTCTCGTAGTTCTTGTAAAACAGGCGCCGAGATTGATACTGCCGACGGAAAAAGATCGCAGTGCCGCCTGGAGATCATTGAGTGCTAAATGTTGGGAAATGGTTATATATTACCAATATTCTATTTCCAACCCCAGTTCTGGGATAAATGTTAGCACTTGACGAAGTACGCTCAGGGAGAAGTACTGACTAACATGGGTCGCTGTGGTTATACCGGGGACAACTCCCCAGCACAGCAACTCATTCATATGGAAAGGGTCGAGCCAGAAAACAACACGTTCAGCGTGGTCCACAAAGTAATACCCACACTTCAGACGACTTTTATCATTGTGTGTAATGATGTCTAGAACGAGATCGACGTTGTTGGATTTCAAAATCGTTTCTGCTCTTGGGCGGAGAAGAAGCTGATCCATGCAGAGAGCGAGGCGAGTCAAGACCCCAGGATCGTGCAAATCTGCGTCCGTGAATATATTCTGAAGGAGGAGTTGATTTCAACATTTAGAGGTAGAC
Source organism: Mycena vulgaris (assembly GCA_029204335.1). Taxonomy (NCBI): domain Eukaryota; kingdom Fungi; phylum Basidiomycota; class Agaricomycetes; order Agaricales; family Mycenaceae; genus Mycena; species Mycena vulgaris. The sequence continues at coordinate 132,571 of JARGYA010000067.1, forward strand.
CTATTTTCGCCTTACACTGCTTATATGCCTGAAGTAGAGGGCGCCTTCCGGATGTTGGTGTGGAATCCACTCAGCCAGCGAGTTTTTGACCGGGTGTGAGCTCAGACCCCGAACTTGGTCGTCCGTCGGGGGGACATACAGTTGAAGGCACCGAGATAGGGGCTGCACAACGTAGTCGATCACGACCTGTTCGCTGAGACGGTGTGTTAGTGGTATACGATAGCTTGCTGAAACGCACGTGTATCTTTGATGCTCATATCGATTGAAGGCCTGAGGAGCTATCGGGACAAAAGTGACAGAGGGCTGCTGGGATACCAGCTGGATATACGTCGTTGTATCCGAGCATGCGAGTGGAGATTCTGCTTGGAGCACCCGGGTACTATGAACACCGCCCAAATTGTCGTCTGGCGAATCGATCGGCATAGTGTGATTAAATGTTGTAAACCAACTGCGTTAAAAAGCCCTCGCGCGAAAACTGGACGACGTAATCGAGAAGCCATGCTAGCACAAATCTTCAGCTGATTGGGCAGCGTTGGGCGCGCGACACCACTTTGACATTTTCAGTTGGGCAGATGGTCAATAATCAATGCTGGTTCCTGGGAGGCCGCGGATTCCGTTGAATTAAATGCTAGTTCTCATCACGCCAGGAAGAGTTTTTAAAGTTCTTGCCAGCGGAAGATCCTCTAATAATACATAGATGTGAGAGTTTCGAGAGAGTAGGTGAAAATGATGCCTAGTTTTCACTTTAAGTACTTACCAGACACCGGGTACAACCGGAGTCCGACAGCTTATCCCAGAGGTATTTGACCACGAGTATGGCGAATTCCTTTTCAACGTCCTGCTCCTTCTCGCGCTGAGACTTCCCGTTGAAGTGCGAGCTAGAGAAGGCCGCGCTCAAGTACGCGCCAGCGTCCTATTCCAGTGCACGATAAGCTGAGTGTCGCGAAGAATCGAGTTCGAAATGATACCGTTTAGAATGACAGAATTAAGTTAACGATGAGACGCACCTTTCACATGCGCATAATGTTCATGACAGCTGCGAGACCTCGGGCTCAAATAACTCCCATGTCTGAGACGTACCTTTCACATGCACATATTGTGCACGACAGCTACGAGACCCGGATGATCTCTGCCAGGGTGTGCATATATATCCACCGCAGACCGCAACGGACTTGAAAATATTCTTGCGACGGGGACGAAGGTAAAAGCGAGGAGTGTGGTTCACTAACGCTGAAGCCGCGAGCGGGACCAAGCCGGACAAGCAGAAACGAACCATGACATGCGGCGCGAATGGAAGCCACATTGCGACATCGAGGTGGTGAAGGGTGTTGAGTGCTATCCAAAATCACGGCCCAGGCGCCTTCCGTTGTTTCATTGTGCATGGAGAAGCCCGAGTCTTCGGAAGAATGAGAGCCCTAGATCCGATTGGCGGTGGTTTCGCCGCGTTTCCCATTCCATGTTTCTTGCTGCTCTGTGCCTGGATTCAAAGATCGAAGCAGATCTTCCTCAAGGTCTACACAAGGGCCGCTCCACCCCGGCGCTAGATGAAGCGCTCGCCAAACTATTTAGGCTGAGGAGTGCAGCCTGGTTCCTCCCAACAAAACTGCTCACTCGCACACATCGTTCCGTGCGCATTCTGCCAGTAAACCAACACTTTTAAAATGGCCACCAAAGTCGGAGGAAAAGGCGGTGCCGGCGGAGCGGGCGGAAAGGGTGGCGACGGGAAAGGAACGGGTGCCCAAAAGGGCCAACCCGGACAGCCTGGTGAAGCGGGTCAACCTGGTGTGGGGTCCACAGGAGGCCGTGGGGGGACAGGCGGCAAGGGGGGGAAGGGCGGAAGAGGTGGTTACGGGCCACACGGAGAGCCGGGGGAGGATGGTCAGGACGGCAAGGAAGGAGAAGCCGGGGAGTGGGGGAAGGCCGCAGGAACAAACGACACAGTCGGTGGACAAGGGGGCGCTGGGGGGAAAGGGGGCGAAGGTGGAGCTGGAGGCAAGGCGTGGGATGAGGATGTGAAAGGCGAGGCCGGGAAACCCAGCAACCCAGGCATCGCGGGAACCCTAAGCGCTTAAGCGCTGATCGATGATGTTGAATGGCGGATGGACTTACGGATTGACCAGTTGTGTACCTTGAAGGAGACAAACCTCGAGCGAGGACTTGAAATCAGGGTTATTGCAGTTAAGTGGTTTTGTATCCGTCCTGGGCGTATGAGCGCCGAGTCCTTTCAATGAGCGCCTAAAATGGAAGATTCAGACGTGGACGGGTGCCGTTGGTTGACTCCTACGCATGGTGAACACCGCCTGATCATGTATGAGGAGCGTTGGAATGTGGAGTCATTTATGGCCAGCGCTAGATGTACAGTAGGTCGAGATGCTTCGGCCATACTCTGGAGTTTACCGTCCTCTGTGCCTGGCTTCTAAGATCGAAGAATTTTCTCGTCGGATATACATCCATGTCACAAGCGCCACTCCACCCTGGCACTTCCGAAGCGAGTTGCGTGCTATTTAGGCTGCGAATGCGGCCCCAGTCCTCTATCAACGCCCGCGAGCTGACCACTCACATATATCGCCCCGGGAGTATCACCTCCCGCGACAAAACTCATAAATGACCAAAGTCGGAGGAAAAGGCGGTGACGGCGGTGACGGCGGAAATGGTGGCGACGGGAAAGGAGAGGGTGCCCAAAAGGGCCAGCCCGGACAGCCCGGCGAAAAGGGACATGATCCTGATGGATCCAAGGGAGGAAATGGGGGGCGAGGCGGGAAGGGCGGGAAGGGCGGAAGAGGCGGTTATGGGCCAAACGGCGAGGTGGGGGCGGATGGTGTAGACGGGACAGACGGAGACGCGGGGAAGCCGGGGGAAGCCGCAGGCAGCACGACGGGAGAGACGGGAAATGGTGGAAAAGGGGGCGATGGTGGAAAGGGAGGCAATGGTGGAGCTGGAGGGAAGGCATGGGGTAATGGGCCAAGCCCTCAGGTGGAAGGTGGGGGACTCGGAACCACGGGCGGTCAAGGGAAACCGGGGACGAACAACGGATTGATGCATCACCATCATCATCATCACGGTGGAGATTAATTTTTTCAGAGATGTGGGGGCCAGAGCAAGTGTCGCGAAGAATCAAGCAGATGGAGTACAGTTCTGAGTTGGTTCTGAGTGCCGTGCTGAGGGCCGAGTGAAAACCCCGTCTTGGAATTTGGTCGGAGAGGTCTAAATACATTCGGAACGGCCCAAAAAGGTCCATTTTTCTACATGGTCGAAGATCGGGGAAGTCGACGAACACGATTTTCTGAGTATAAACAGCGCGCCTGATTACGTAAGGTTAAATATTACCCGATTTGGCACTCGGCTAATATGGCTAATTTTAGTATTCGTTTTTAATTGCCCTAACGGGCAGTGCCTGGATACCTGTAGAGCGAAGCACGTCAGTCGGCGAGCTCGCTGTGCCACTCTGCAACAGACCAATCAAAAACATGAGAGCCCGCGCACTGTAGAGTCTGGAGCTGTCTGGAGCTCAATAGCGTAGTCAACTACTCATGTCAAAGTAATCAATCTGAGGCTTGAGCACCACCAAACAATTGACTACCGTACACACTCAGTCTGCCGCATTTTGGCCACTTTGTAGTCGGACTGACCATATCCTCATAACAACCTCCCAGCCGGTTTAACTGCTTTCTTCCGGTTATTTCGACTGCGAAAATGACCAGTATTGGCTGTTAAATAAACACATATAGGGACCGGGACCGTGGCCTGGGGGTGGTGTCGCAGTGCCCGTTAGCACTGAAATTTAAATAAATGAAGAGAAGGGAAATGGAAGGTGAAGACTGTCATCTCGCAGGAGCGTGCCCCGCTCCGTACAACAAACAGGGGGCGGTGTGAATCTGATCCCGCCGTACCCATTAGCACTGAATAAATAAAGACAAAGGGAAATGAAGATCATCATCTCGCAGGAGCGTGCCCCGCTCCATACGACAAACAGGGGGCGGCGCGATCAGATTCGCGCCGTACCCGTTAGCACTGAATAAATTAAGACAAAGGGAAAATGGAAAATCATCATCTCGCAGGAGCGCCCCCCGCTCCGTACGCGAAGCAGGGGCAGCGTGAAACCTTTCGCGCCCACCGGGATCAAAGGGGAATTGAACCGAAGGCGGGGATTGATGGCGCATCCGTGGCAATGCATTGGATTGTTCCGCATACCCATACCCAGAATGTTGATGATCGAGTTTACTCAACCCTCCCGCTTAGGGTCTCAACAAGCTGGGGACCTTTTGGAGGCAACATAGAGCTACCGTACTCCCAGGAGAAATAACAGGAAAAAGCGCAAAGAAGATATCCCCATCTGGAAGCCGGAACGGTAACTGTCCCTTTTCAAACTAGGGCCGACAACCACGTCAAATTGGGAACGGTAAAGTTCTGGCTTGGCCCACAGCCTGAACAGACAACATCAAACAAGATAAGCCTTCGCTTCGCTCCAGCAGACTTAGTGAAAGTTGGATACTGACCAGATGAGAATCTGAAAAGTTCCTGAAGATCACGCAGCTGATTTGCGCTGTCGACTTCGGATCATGAGACAGTGGTGCGAGCTAGATCCGTACGTTCACAAAATGCACGGACCGGAAAACTGTACGGGGGTTAAACTGCTGCGAGATCTACGTGACATTTGTGCTATGCACGGTGTGAAATTTCAAATCGGATCAGGCTGGCAAATTTTCCGGGTTTGGCGACTGCGATTTGATTCATCAGCGGTGCGCTCAAGAGAAGAGACTCTCAAAGCAGAATAATACACCCAAGCATAAGGAGGACTTTTGGCAAAGATCCGCGACTGCGAGAAATGGGTTCACGGCACGGTAATGTCTGAAGTTTTAAGACAAGGTGTAATACCTGCGCACGAGGAGGCGCTAGCGGCGAAACATGTAACAGTCATTTAGGCATGATGGAGGGATGTTTCGAGAAGCAAGAGCGACAGTTAAGCATTGAAAAAATGGAAGAGTGTTCGAACTACCAAAACTCAGCAGGACGAAAAGTGAGGATGAGTTCATTCCCGATGTTATGATAATCGGAAGAATGTATGTAATAATTGTTTGCGCGAACGGAGCGTTGAAATTTGGGACGTGAAGGCCGTCGAGGTTGACACAGAGGAGATTGAAGGACCTGGGCGTCGCTTGGACAGAGAAGATTGATTGTTGCCAACACTTTCTAAATGTTGCTTGATCTGAAATTATCAATGTGGTTGATACAGCATGGCTGAGCACGTACTTCGTGGGAGCGTGCACTGAGTACATTTTGAATGAGTGGAGACAGGAAACCGGAATCGGACCACGCGCTCATGATGATTTATCCGTAAGAAAAATGCCTCGTGAATGCCGACTCCACTGAGCGCGAACAGGAGCGTGGTCACCGGTTTGGTCGTGTAGTGGAATGGAACCCCAGGTCAGGCGAAGTGGGGGCGGAGTACCGAGCGCCCTTGAAAGCCAAAGAAGCACAGAAGGGTATCGGCTTGAATTATCTTGCATGGGGCAGATTTCCCAGCATTCTGAGGGAAGAACGATTACATGACTTGCAGCGGGACTCGAGATGAAGCGGCCGTGTCTTGGTGGATCGCTGGAACAGTGGACAGCAGAGAGTATGTGGCTGGTTGGACGTTGAAGCTTAGATACAGATATATGCGTGTCACCCCCTGTTTGAAGAGAGGAACCTGAGAGTATTGACGTTGGGCAAAAGTGGGGGATGCGAACGGTTACAGGTTTTGAAGCTCGTATATAAGCGAGGCAAGGACTGCGGCAGAGAAGCGTGCAAATCCTGAAAACATCGCAGTGGCTGAAAGGGCAGAGGAAAACAGGTCAGGACAGAACGGCAGCGCAAGACAGGTCAAGTGAGCACGAAGCACAGTACGGAGTTCACCACGGGGCGGTGTAACTGAGAAGTTGGAGGTGAGATGGGGATAGCAAGTACATCCGTGGACTCGGGACAGTGCTTTGAAGGAAAATAGAAGCAGGATGCATGGAGCTAAGGCCAGAGGATGGGGGAAGGAAACAGAACGCGGCAGGAGAACGAACGGAAAAAAGCGAAAAGAATGCATCCCGATCTGGAAGACGGAACGGGAGCCGTCCAAGTTTTCTCCAGTTCAATTCGGTACCGCGTTCAAAGATGAGTCGGGGGTCGTGACCCCATATTGCCTTTAAATAAAGAATGTAACCCGACATCCATCACAATTCTTGCGACACGAAGGTTAAAGACAAAAGAGAAGCATAGTACTCTCAAGAGAAAGAGCGGAAAAAAAGAGAAAAGAAGGTAACCCCATATGGAAGACGGAACGCGAGCCGCCCCCGTTCTCTCCAGTTCAATTCGGTACCGCGGGTAAAGATGAGCCGGGAGCCGTGATCCCAAAATCGCCTTATAAGGAGAAAGTCACCTACTACTAGAACCCAGATACTAAAGTATCCAGGCACAACCTCTTGAGTCCGTCCCACGCGCGTCCACGGTCCAGCAGTGCAGCACTGATATAGGTAGCAGCCAAGAGCTCGTCCCACCTACCCCACACTCATCCCCGATGAGGCGCTTCGCTGGCGTACCCACAACATGGCGATACGACGTGACGGCAAAACGGCAAAACGGGCTCCATCACTCTCCGTTCAACCACTGGCAGTGTTTAACTAAATTTCTTGCTAAGAGGATCGATAATGTGGGTCACAGTAGATGGATATTGTCATGAGCCATGGTCAGCTTGATGTCGCATTTTGGTCGAGTCTTGGTCAGGTCTCGCTTTTCTTGCGCTTTTCATTATTCCAATAGGACGGGACCAGGGAACATATATAACATGCCGCTTTAACCTCAGCACAATTAACCCAACATACATCCAGCCCACTGCATCCACTCAGTCGCAACTCCAAGGCATACTTGGTACTTCTGAATAGGCCAACTCACATCCAACAATTCCAACCCATCCACTTCGAAACTCACACTAACCATTGCACAGCGAGTCGCTCAAATTTATGTCATCTTTCCGGTCTGATCACAAATACACAGGCTTCCAAATAAATGTCCGGATACAGATCATTTGCCGTCGTTGGAGGAGGGATGGTCGGGCTACCTATTGTCAGCGCCCTTGCCGCCCGGAACGTCTCCGTCGTCCTTCTGTCGCGCCCAGACACCACAACGGTCAAGACAGTCCCATCTGGCGTTGAGGTCGTCACAGTCGACTACAATGATGCCGCGGCAGTCGCTGCGGTGTTCAAGCGGCACAAAGTCGATGTTGTGCTGTCAACCATCACCACGATGGCCGTAGCCGCGCAGAAATCGCTCGTGGAAGCCGCGAGCCTTGCGGCGGTGAAATTGTTCGCGCCCTCTGAGTACGGGATGCCGACTGATGGCCAGGCGGAGGGTGTCCTCGGCGACAAGAACCGGATAGCAGGTAAGAATTTGCCTGATTGGTGTTTTATTTGGATCTGACGAGCTCCCAGAGGATCTGAAAGCCGCTGGCATTCCATCAGCGAGATTCTATGTGAGTGCCCAATAGCTAGAACACCGTCGGACGACTGACCATTCATCCAGAATGGAGTGTTCATCGAAGGTCTCCCCTGGCTTGTTGGGTATTCCGAGCACGGAAAGATCAGAATCGTGGGCAAAGGCGACGTGCCCGTATCTTTTACCTCCATCGCAGACGTTGCAGGTGCGTTGCGATACATTTACCGGTTGGCCAACTCTAATGATTTACCCCAAATCGCAGGATTTGTCGCATACGTATTGACGACCCTTCCTCGCTCCGAGCTTGAGAACCGCGTTTTCCGCCTCGAGGGCGAGCGCCGGACGCTGAACCAGCTCGGGGCGCTTTTCAAAGCCAAAGTCGAGCATGTGGACCACATCACAGGGGAGGCAGGGGAGATGAAGACGGGTTTGTTGGCGCTCATGGACAGTGGGGCAGGTAGCACGGGCTGGGACGAAGCAGCTAGAGCGGAGGGATCGGGGAGCAGGGCCGCAGGGAGTGCGAATGCGTTGTGGCCGGGCCACCAGTGGAAGACCATCAAGAATGTGCACGGACGGCCCAGAAGTTTCTTGGGATCTCTGATTGCACGGTTTCGCAGATAGATGCTTTTTTCAAGCGCCAGTTTCTTGTATATTCTGATACTGTAACCTATAATTCAGCCCTGTTCAATCTTTAAAATCGAGGCGTTCAAAGGCGCACAAGACTTACTACACACCATCCCGAGGAATCAATTTAGTTATCACGAAGTCCGACATTATTGTGACCCAGCAAGGAATTTCTTGTAAGTTTAACCAAGGTTACCAAGGTTCAACCGTGACTAAGCCGCTCGCCAAGTCACACATGAACTTACCTTCGACATTCCCTGGTCGCATATTACCTTTCATCTCATGCGACATCACACAGAGTTATGAAATCCGTTTATTCTTGTAAAATGCTCCGAGCTCTCTGATCGCTTGCCCAAACCCGTCCGCTACCGTCAGTTTACCGCCGATCCATTTCGGAAGCTTGTTGCGAATGGAGGCAGACGCGTATCTTTTGTCAATGAGAATCAAGGACGCCCAGTCGCCTCGGTGACGGATCGCTCGACCTGTAAGTCGGATGAACTATTTACCGCCTGAGGTCGACGTTCGAAGACTCACCAATGCTCTGATTGACTGCGTTCATGCACATGTTCTCGTACAACTCGGCGGCAGCATCTTTCTGCCCTGGCGGCCGCTTCGTGGCCCGCTTTTCCTCCAGCTGTTTCACGTACTTCATACGCTCGCGCAGTTCTGGCGAGCCGAGATTAGCGAACGGCAGTCCGACGATGACCACAGCTCGCGCCAGGTCGTCTGCGAAGTTCAGTCCTTCGGATAATTTAGCACCGATGACGGCAAAGAGCAGTCCTCCTTTGCTTTTGACCTGCCAGAATGGTTGTTACTCGTAGATTGAATATACTCAGGACTGCGCTCACCGATTCGCTAGTTTCGTGGACAGCTGCGGAGTAGCCTTGCAGCACCTGATCGACTTGAGTGGCCTGTTCGGGTTCAAAGAAAACCTGGGTATTGTCAGAACCAGTCGGCGGAGCCCGATTATTAGTTTACCTTCTTCTTCCCCTCAAATCGAGCCAGAACTCCACTTTTTTGCCACGCCGCTTTGGCGGTATTTAGGAAGTGATAGGATGGGAAGAAGACAATCATTCCCCGAGGCACCAAGGCTGCAAAGTTGAGCAATATTTGCCCGAGCTCTCCGATCTGGAACGGGTAAGCATCTTCCAAGCCGAATCCAACATGAGACTTACAACGGTCTCGTCGCCTTGCTTCCCTGCTTTGTACTCCAGTTCTCCTCCTCGGGGCCCTTTACCAACGACGATGGTTTGGAGATTGGCTTCTGGGATAATGTGGCCGCACGAAAAGCTGGTGATTTTCTCTTCCGGAAGCTGAGAGAACAACTGATTTATGACATCGGAGATCTAGGGGCGAAGGATCAACAAAGGACCCCACTGCTTGGGGTTTTGACGCTTACCGGCGACATTGTCCCCCCTGCTAATATGACCGACCGCGCACATTCAATAACCTCCAAAAAGTGGGGAGCCGGGTTCAAGAGTTGGAATTTCAGTTCAACCTCCTCTTGACCGGAGTTGTTGCATACGAGCGAGAAAGTCAGACGTCCATCTGCACGATATGAGCGCGCGATGGGAGAATCATAAGCGTGCATACCATCATTCGTTCCAGTCAACGAGAGTAGAAACGCTTCGACGGCGTGTAATGGAGGGACTGCCCCTTTCCGTGGACGCAGCTTGGGATCTGTCGAAGAAAGGGATTCAGAAAACGAAGGGGAACCGGAGTGAACTACGCTACCAAGTTTCTCAGCTTCCTTGTCTGAGTAACCAGAAATCTTTCTTGCGATCTGCGACGCGATTAGCAACGAAATAAGGCCCATTGAAGCCCAGAGCTCTACCTTGCTTGACTTCAAATACCCCTCAATCTCCAACAAGTTTACGCCGCTAATATTTCTACCCAGGCGCTCGAGAAGCTGCGCCACAGTCATGACCTCGACCTTGGACTTGTCCGCTTTGCCATTTTGCTCCTTCCACTCCGCTACATATTTCTTCAAGGCGTCCATAAACAGCACCAGGCGCTTTAGATGCAGCATGTTACCCGCGGAGAGCTTTGCGCGGAATTTAGAAACATAAATGCACACTTGTTGAAATGATGTGGTGAGCGTCGAAAATGGCAACCGCGTTGTGGACAGGGAGAGCAGAGTGGGTATTAGATCTAATTGGTGGTTTAGCCTCGCAATGGAGGAGTCGAGAGTGAAGCAACGCACTGTGCGCTTCGTCGATGATGACAATTTGGTCAGTGAGATCGATTCCAAGCGCCTCCCGCGCCGTCTTCTGTAGAAGGAGATTGTAAGGAAGCGTTATGAGCTGAAAAAACCGAGAGTATCGTCAGTGGGGACGTCCGAGTTTGCTGAAAGACGAACCTCTGCTTGTGGAATTGCGCGTCTTGAGCCGAAATAGGGGCAGGTATGAGCGAGCCGCCCAACCGAAGCGAGATCCTCGATATCCTTGGGCGACGCCTGTCTCTTTAGTGAACATTGGCACACACCATAGCTCTCGGGGCCCCTACCAATATCTGATCTCGAAAGTCCAGCATTCGAGTATCCTCCCCGATTGGAGGCAGGTACTGGCATCGCTTCTCCCCCGTTTCTTGAATGCGGTTGATGAACGGGACTCCCAAAGCAAATTGAAAGTCGACATACCTCCTATGAGTTCCCGGCACCCTTCGTCCAGATCTTTGCTCCTGGCGCGCACCTCGTCGTTGATGCACAGTTGTTTGCGTGAGCCCAAGGAGACCGTCCGTGAGTATGCCATGAGGGCCTCGTCGTCCCCCTCGGAGTCATCCGGAGCAGCGCGTTTCAGTGGTATATCGCCGGATGACCCGCACGGTTGCGCGGGGGACAAGGGCGAGAGCTTCAGCCGCCGCAGCTCCGGGAGGATCTGCGCCAGCTGCGAGTGTGTCCGCGACGCATAATAGATCTTCGTGCATGTGGGCTCCTCTTCCTGGTCGAAGAAGCTATGCTTCGACGAGCCCTTGTCCAGCCTGAATTTGCAAGAGCCATCAGTCCGCAGCGCCTCGATGCGAGGGGGATACCGACCGCGCCATGAGCGCACGCACCGCCGGGGAGATGTTGTCGTCTTCATTCGCCGACCCCGAGTCGGGAAGAAAGACGTCGTCCGGGTCTGAGTCCCCCGAATCCGGCACAGGCGCCGCCGCCGCGTCATCTAGTTTCTGGATTTGACGCGTGAGTGCCAAATGCACGAAGACGAAAGCAAAGCACATACTGTGCGCTTGTGAACCCGGGAGCGCGCCATCTTCTGCATGGCCTCCTCTTTCTTGCGCGCCTGCGCGAGGCGCTGCGCGTACTCGCGCTCCTCAGCCTCCAGCTCCCGCGCGCGCCGATCCCGCGTCTGCGCCAGGACCCAGTCCTTTCCAGCTAGAGCCCCCAAAATCAGAGCCTGAATTGCAAGAACGGCGGCTGATCCCACCATCCGTTTCCGTCCCGAGCGCATCCAATATGCCCTTCCTCGCGCGGTTCTTCTCGTCCGCCAACCACGTCAGGCTCGCGCACAGCAGACTGAGGGTTTTGCCCTGCCCCATAGTCGGTTAAGTAAGAGGGCTCGAGCGCAGCCAGAGGATCGACTAACCGTGCCGGTGGGACTCTCGACGATCGCCACCTTCTTCTGCTCGATCGACGCGTAAAGGTGGCGCATCAGGTCGACTTGGATCGGATACGGAGGGGCGTAGGGGAATGCGGGAAACTCATCGGGCGTGGGGAGGCTGAGTGCGATTTTCTCCGCCATGTTGGACGCGTCGTGGCTCGTACGTCAATGAGAGTCGGTGACAGAACGCGGTGTTATCCCCGCACGTGTTGTGTGACGGCAGTCGGCACTTGCCGTGGCCCAAGCGAGCGCATTGTCAGACCGCTCAACTTTCAAAAACGTACATACACGTTCCTTCATTAATTAACTATACTCAACAAACAATACAATCCTCCTTGAAGCTCAAATTATACATCGTCTTATCCACCGTCTTTTCAATCTTCTTCCAGTCCGAGCGCCGCTGAATGAACTCGTAGATGTCCTGAATATCCACGTCAGCCCCAAACCAAAACCAAAGACACCACGAGCAAAAAGAAAAGCGCGCGCACCTCCGGCCGGTACGCGCCGCCGTACCGCGACACATCGCGTACGATCTGCGCGAGGTCCTTCGCGTCGTCCACGACGTACACGTGCCCGAGCATCTTGAGGTAGGAGAAGTCGGCGGTGATCGACGGGACCTTGAGCGACGAGATGAACGCGTGGTACGTGTTCAGGTCCGCGATGACCTGGAACCCGCCGCTCAGCGAGATGATCTGCCGTTTAATGTGCTTCTGCAGGATGCTGCCCGAGACGCCTCAGTCGCACGCAACAACACAACGCGGAGAAGAGCAACGCACGCAATAAGCCGGATCCCGACCTCCTGGTAGAACACCTCGAGCACCTCCTTGCTTGTGCTGCCCTTGAGCAGCTTGCAGTGCATGTCGAGACACTTGATCGCCTCGGTGCACCCCTTGGTCGGTCCCAGGTCCATCGCCGCGTCCTCTGGCGGGCAGTACTCGCGCGGCTGCGTCAGCGTTAGTATAATATGCTCCACCTAGACTTCCCTTATCATCAGCCCCAAAGAAAAAAAATTATGGCAACGCACCTGATTCATCAACACCTGTGTCCCCGCATTCAGCCCCGCCGCGACCGAATCGTCCAGCGCGTTCTCAAATCGCTTCTTTTCCCGCACAACCGCGTTCAAAAAGTCTGTTCGGTCAATGTGCTGTGCCTGCATTCGCCTCTGTTAGCCATAGCGTACAATGCCTCGGGGTAGAGACGACTCACTAGCTCCTTGTCGAAAAACACCTGCACCATAGACTGGATCGTGTCCCCAATATGCACGAGCTCAAAGAACTGGAGCAGCGGTGCGACGCCCTCGCCCGCCCCCGTCGTCTCCGCGTCCGCGGGCTGATACGCCGTCATCTGCTCCGTCGCCCTGCCCCACCATCAGCACCACCGTCACACTCGCTTGCTGGAATAGAATGGACGCACATCCCAAACCCAACATTAACATGCCGCCCACCGAGCGCCTGAAGCAGCAGGATAAACAGCTCCTCGATGGTGTCGCGCACGCGGTGCCCGTAGTGCCCTGGGTAGCCCGCAAAGGTCTCGACGCGCTTGAGCGCCTCGTGCGCGGCGTGGATGAGCTCGAGCGCAACGTCGAGCGAGAGCAGCAGCTCGAGCTTGTTCGCGGCCGTGGTCGCCGGCGGCGCGTCGAGCTGCACGACGGACGACGACGCGGAGGCTGGTGGGCGTTAGCGCAGTCCATAGTAGAACAAAATACACGCACTAGGTGCTTTTTCCACCACCGCCTCATCTTCGTCTCCATCAAACAACGTCGCGCCGGGCCCCTTTTCGAGCTCGAGGTTACGCGAGTAGCCGTTGGTGAGCGTGTTGCCGCCGCCCCAGCGCTGCGGGTTGAGCATGGCGATGCCCTGGACTGCAGCATTGCCGCCGGTCATGAGCGCGCTGCCCATGGCGCGCGGGACGATCGTGACGGGGAGCAGCAGTACCGAGGTGAACGATGCGAGGACGTTGCGCTTTACCTGCGCGGGGTTGTGCGACGAGAGGAAGCGCGTTGAGGCCGCGCCGCGCGTCGCCTGTTCCGCCATCTGCACGCCGTTAGCGGAGAAATACAAACACGCCGCAACGCACCTGGCGATCCCACGTCTTGCACGTCACCTCGAACGCCTGCTTGACCGACTCGACCTCCTCGTCGAGGTACTCGTCCATGTTGATCTCGAACATCTGGTATCTGCGTTCGCATGAGTGGATAACACGCACACCGCGCGGGCACTCACACGACGTCCTCTGCGCGCGTGCGCTGGATGTTGGCGTCGGCGCGCTCCGCGGCGGCCTGCGTGATCGCGTCGACCATGCGCCACGCCTCGCGGAACGTCGCGGCGGCGGCCTTGAGGTAGACGGCATTCGAGAGCTCCCGCGCGCGCGTGAGAAGCGATGTGATGTATTCCGCGACGACCTCGTTCGCCACGCGGTCGCAAAAGGAGATGAGCACGTCCGAGGCCGGGGGGAAGACGCGGACGGCGCGTGAGCCGTGCTCGATGATGGCGCCGAGGATAACACCCATGAACTCGTCCATGGCGTCAAAGTTGAGGAAGCCGTCGGCGGTGAAATTGTCGAGTGGCCTCCACTGGCCCTGCTGGTAGAAGATCTCGCGCTTCTCGGCCCAGACCTTGCCCATCTCCCAGTCGCCGTCGCCGTCCCAGACGGCCCAGCTGGACTCTGCGGCCTCGCGCATGGCAGACTCGTCGCCGCGGCTGTCGGCGGCGTCGAAGCCTGCGAGCGCGTTGGCGTCGAAGCGGTCCATTGCTGAGCGCAGGGACGCATACATGGGGTCCCATTTGCGCAGAGGTTTGACGCGCGGAGAGAGGAAGCGCGAGAGGAGGTGCAGCGTCAAAGATTCTTGGCGCAGCGAGGGGGATGACAGAATAGACGAAAGCTCGGTGAGGATGACATGCGGCGGGGATGCGAGCGCGGACGTGAGTGGTCTCAGTAGCGAGTGGGCGCGCATGTACATGGTCCTATACGTCGGCTTGGTGGGCGTCGTCGGCGCACGCGGGGTCACTGGCGTCCCAAACTCGCCTACGAAATCACCCATTTCTTCCAGCGACGGCACAGACAGCACATCCCCCGACGCAAAGTCACCAAACTCGTCGTCCACAGGAATAGTTGGAGGCGCAGCAGCTCTCGACGCTGCCGCCTGGCCGCGCGCCCGCGCTTCGAGATCATCGAGCACAGACCCAAGGTTTTTGGATTCGATCCCCAAAGCCTTCCAGCGGGCCTCCCAGATGCCCTCTGCACGGCTGAGGCCTGCAGTTGCATGGGCGCATCGAGCGTACGCGGGAAAGTCGGGAACAGGAAGGTAGTCGAGGATGAGGAGGTGAAGGTCGGACGGTAATCGGCCGACGAGCGGGGGAGTCGCGGGCGGTTTCAGCGGCGGCTGGGTGCGCGAGAGTAGGCGAGCGCCAGTGGTCGCGGCCGAGTTGTAGAGACGCACGGGCTCGAGCGTCGCAAACTTGTCCATCGCGGTGACACGGCGGGCGGAGAGTCTGGATTGAGGATTCGGATCACTGTGGCTGTCCTCCGAACCACAAAATTCAATGAAAAATACAGCGTAGAATAATTCTGGATTGAAGATATACTAGTGTAGGAGGCCTCAATTTTCGTCAGGTATACGGATGAACTCGTGATGCGAGGATGCCGAAATTTGAACCAAAGTTGTACATTTAGGGGAAAGCGAAAAACGGTATGAATTCGGGGCGGATAAGAATGCCTGAGATGAATGAGAGTCTGTTGCATCGACTGAATCCACAATGGAGTCAGAATCCGGTTCTCAGAGACCGGGTGGAAGTCATACTACGAAAAATGCGAGGTCAAATTAATCGGACTCTGATGGCTATATGGAGACGCAACACAACGCACCTCGAAAGTGACGGAGACACGGGAATGGCGGGCAAGCTTGCGAGGTGATATCTGTACCAATAGCAACATGCGAAAATAACCAACATGGACTGCCAAAGGAGCACGCGGCATTCAGAACAGAACGAGGGTGCAAGGAGATGTAGATTCGACGTGAGACGTTTATGTTGAGGGGTAAGACGGACGTGATTCCGACGCATAATGTACAAGAACTGACAACGCTTCAAGTCTTGGCCTGATTGAACCAAATAAGCGAAAGCTCGGGGAGAGATTGGGAACCACCCGTGAGTTCATCGACGCGCATGGGATGCATAGAAGGGAAAGGCTGAGTATAGTAAGCCATACGCGTGCCAGATGTGGAACACAAACATGGTGGAAGTGAATTCAGAGTTGTGGGAATTTGATCAAAATTTTACCGGCGGCCAAGAAATTGTAAGACTTTGGAAGCGAGACCTTTTGCCTTGACTGAGGCTCGGCCACTCTTCCACATCCAAGTATGTAAGTACCCGGATGTGTGTGATGTAGCGAGGAATTCGACCTTGAAATGACCTTTTGACAAACTGGGTGAAAAGTAAGTGAAAAAGCTTAGAATATCGACGGATTCCGGAGGTGCGGGGGGAGTGTTTGGAGTCTCGCAAAGAGATATTCAATAGATAATTTGCTTGGGATGAGCTGCTCAGTTATGGTTACGCTCGACAATGGACATCGGTGCCAGGTTGGTGCCAGGCGAGTATTTTAAACGCCGCTGAATTGCAGTGGTCTGGAGATGAGTAGCATAGATTCAGCGCATAGGGAGCCAGGGGGGATACATAAGTTGTGGTGGCGAATGGGAGCGGGATGGCAGAGGATTGGAGTTACATTGGACCTATGGTGGGCGCTGCACGTGGCAGGCACGTGGGGCCCTTCCGTTTTCGGCTCGTAGCGGTAGCGGCCCAATTGGGATGTCGGGGATCTTCGGCCGCGTTTCGGCCACCATGCGAGCGGTTCCTCGCGCAACTCTCGCGCTCCCCGCGATTCTTGTCAGACTGACGCACTAACCCTTGTGAATCCTACATACGGCTCCCCAACATTCTAGGGGGTCATCTTGGAGTCTTGTCTCAGTACGGCGCCACTGCGCACGCACGCGCACCTCGACCCGTTCCTCTAGCCTCGTCGCTCTCGCTGGCGCCGACTGCTCCCTCCACGGAGCACGGGATTTGAGCCGCTCAGACCCCAGATGTTTGTGTCTGACTCCTTGAACCACAGACACTGCGCCGCGAGCAGACGCGATCTTCGCTCCATTGCTCGATGCTCTTCTCTCCGCTGAAACTGGAAATGCGTACAAAAATCTGACGCCTTCCGCATGCACCCGGACGCCACCACATACATGGTTTCTCTTGGCGACCCCGACAGAGTGGTTCTCGCGGCCCTTCTCGACGACCTGCCTCGTGCAGGCTTCGCGGGGTGGGCATGTGACATAAAACTCATGTCCAGGACCCTCTTAACCGCATACGCGCTGCCCTCACAGGCATTCTTTCTATCCTCATCATCGATGACATCGTCCCAGGGGCTCGAATTCTCTCTCCCCCGTAGGACTATTCCACCATTCTGCCCTCCCTCGATACCACGATCCTTCAAAGTCGATTTTATCAACGTCTAACCAAAAAAAAAAAAGTCAAAGGAATCGTCGACGCAATTATAAAACAACCCCCTCGGTGGACATGCTCGAATCCCCAAGTTGCGGTTTCAAGTCCCTCATCCCGATCCCTGACGTCGGTATCCCTACAGTATGTCGCTGGCGATCTCCTCCTAATCCCCTTCTATCCGGCGCCGAAGACACCCCCCCATCTCTGTTCCATCCAATACAGCAATTCCAATTATCCGTTCGCTTATCGAGGAGGCTATCTCACAATGTCACCTCACCTTCGAAACCTGTCCATCGGTTCGATTGGGTGACAGAATGGCGCTCTCGATCCAGGCGCCTGGATCGAATTTCTTCCTGCCCAGCAGCGATACGATAACACTTTCCTTGTTCAAATCGGGTTCCTCTGCCTTGAATCCATGCACTGGGATCGTTTCCTTTCGTCACCCGACAGCGTTGTGCTATGGTCTGGTCTCCTGACCATCCCATACACTACTTCTAATTTATATGCAACCAAGCGGGTGGTTTCGTCCGTGAAACTCCCGCCAAGACTTTTCTTTGAATTCCCTTGTCCGCAGATGGGATTTTCGAGGCCGAAAATCGCAAATCCTGGCATTCTTAGGCGAAAACTCGGCAGTTTGGAGCCTTGAGGAGGCTAAACACCGAAGCTCGAGGCGCTCGTCGAATGAGCAGCAATACATCAAAATGGCCCTCGAAAGCGAAAACAATGGGGGAAAGTCGATTTTCGGACCCTCCAGGTGACAAGCCCTGTCTGGTACAGAATTTTCGCGGTCTTTTTTCGAGAGCTTCACGGGGCCTGGCTAGACTCCGGTACTGTGGACACTAATTTCTTGCAGCCACAGGGACTCGAATTCGTGGAAGGCCTTAGGCATGATATCCACTGGAAGATGTGACGTGATATCACGACTCGCTGGGACTATATTGTGAGTTCCCGGTCGGTTAGCCATTATAAACGGATAGGAACCGTAATCGTCGATGCAATTGTAGAATGAGCTCAGTAAGCCCGCCCGAAATATCCAAGCTGCGGTGCCAATTCCTCACCTCGATCTCCAATTTCAGCTCTCTATGACCATCTCCTTCAGCTCCGTTCCATTTTATCTGAGCAGCACCGGAGACGTCCTCTCGTTTCGTTCCATCCAGGTAACGTCGAACCTTCGAACTCTGTCCATCGATATGATGTGTGAGACCGATTTGCGCTCTCAACCCAGCCCTGCGGTTCGCCAATCCTTCCTCCCGCGCAACGATAGGACAAGGCTAAGCGTTGCCTTGTTCAAATCGAGGGTCGTCTGCTTGAATCCGTGCTGGGCTCGTTTCCTCATTACCACTCGTCATTCCGCAGCATTGTACCATGGCTGGTCCCCTGACCAACTTCCGATTTGTGTCCAACCAAGCGGGTGGATTCTTGTCCAACCAAGTGGATGCCATCAATTCTTGTCCAACTTTCTCACCGCCACCAAGTTTCCTCTTTGGGTTAGCCTGGGAAGTAGCGCGGTAAATGTGTGTCTGCGTTTCTGCTGAAATAGGGAGAGCTGCATGGCCACTCGAAATGTTGACAGAACGCCCGCCGTTTGGGAGAAGGACCCATGACTTGGTTTGTATCGCGGATTAATCCCGTAGATTCCCTGGCACTCCTCGTTGGAAGAAAAATGTCGTTGGGCCAATCGGTTGCAAAAAAACCTGGCGACGTGCACTCGTTCCGTGGATTTTTGTGAGGAACTTGGGATCGAAACCGAGAATTTGTCTCACAGGAGCGCCATGAGCAGCGTGGTCCTGGCTGCATGGGTAGCTCCTCCCAATCATTTAAAGGGAGGTCCAATCTACCGTGCCAGGCGCAGCAATGTACGCGATGCTCCCCTTTTTTGCCATTCTCGCCGTCTTCCTCCCTGGCGTGGTCACCAAGTCCACCGATGGTGACATCATCGTCACCGTAAACAACATGGTCCTCAACCCCGCGGACGGCCAGGACATCAAGCTCGATAATCTCGGTGTCCCGACTGGACCCATTCTCGTTCGCGGCTTGCATATGGGGCTCGACATTGATCCATCTACCCTCAATCTGCTCAACTACACTTTGACTGGTCGGTGCATCTTTCCTCTGTCAACGACCGATTTTAACGCGCTTTAGGTTTCCCGGACGATCGGCGCATCGTTGCAAAGCCTACTGTGATATTCAGTTCACAGACAATCAGTCTTACGAAGACGCAACTGGGAACGATCAACGTCAGGACAATTGAAGTCAAGGACGACAGCGCTCTCGTTCTCTTTGAAACTTCAGGTATGGGGCCCGAGTTGTTATAACGCCAATATTGACGCATGTCATTACAGCGGGTAAGGTTAAATACCAGATTAACGATGGCGCGTCGGGTAATTTAGCACGTCCTCGGTAATTCTGACTCTGACGCTCACGGAATTATATAGGTGGAATCCTTCAAATCGAAACTGAATTTTGTCAGTAGCTGGCAATATCCCACCATCTGAGGTTACTTACTTCGCCCGCCATGAAGCATCGAACATCGAATTCGTGCACAAACTCGGACCGGAGTTGTTCTATTTCATAAACCCATTTACGAACAAGACAAACTGTAAGTATTTCATTGAATCCGCCCTTGTCACTTACTCCAACAATTAGTCGGTGATGGGCTTGGTGCCGTCTCGAAAGCACAAAATGCTACGGGCTTTCACACAGTGCGTGCACCTCTATATCTCTTCCATCCCGGGCCCTAAATGTATATGGATTTGGACAGATGATCATTGGCAAAGATAGCCCCCAGGTCGCTAACCGGACCTTCCAAGATGGCGCCACCTCGCGTTGGTCGGTCGCCCCAGGCGGCAGAGTTGGGATTGTGTTAGGCGAGGACGCGACCGAATTGGGTCCTGCGGCTTCAGACTGCACGTCCATGTGCCAGGCTCAGAATCAGATCCATGGGTCCCTCCCTAATCCTGGCGCACCTGAGGGCGTCCCGTCCTTACCAACTGGCGGCGACGATTGATTGCCCCAGCTGATGTAAAGCATTCCTTGTTTCGTTCGATGTGGTTTTTGTCCTCCGTCTGTACGATCGTATATGAGTGATCGGTTTTTATCTCAAATGTTTGAATTTGCCCTCTTCCTCTTTTTGAGTCTGCATTGAAATTGTATGTTCATGGTGAACTTGATTGCACTCTTATTACGTTACATAAATTATCCCGAAGGATAACTATTCACACTGGCAGTGGGGAAACAACTTTCATCTGCGCCCGGGCATTCCTTGGACAGTTAATAAAAGAAAAAACTCATGAGAAACCCCGATCACTAGGAGAGCGCGCAATAGTAGTTTTTCGGGTGCTCCATTCTTCGACGCACCCAACTCTACCCAACTCCCGTATGGCACTACGGGGAATCGATCCCCGGCCTCCAGCCGTCGAAACTAATCATCCGGCAGGCGATCTAACCACTGATTCATAGTAGCCACGACGAAAATAAATTTTGGGTGAATATAGTATGGCTACGCCCGATTAAAGGTTTTACTCAGTGTGCAGATGCATGGCCGAGCCCAACTCTTTAAGGTGTAATCCTCCGCAACAGAATTGCGTTGTCGAACTTGAATTAGCCAAGGACTCCACAGAACACGGCCTTTATAGCAGTTTATAGTAGTTGTCCTTATGTAGATCCGCGGAATCAATCTTCGGGAATCGAGATCAACATGACGCGTCAGTGGCAGTGCCGCTTGATCTTCTTCTGCCATGCTTCCTCTTCTTGCCCTCCGACAATCGTGGTGGTTGGGATACACCTAGCTATGAAGACCGCCGTCCTGGCCTATATCAAATCCCCCGACTCCTTTGTCCCTAACTTTCCTTTCCTGCACCGGTCCGAGTGGGCCCATCTCGCAGATGAGGTCAAGCAAACCGAGGGTCACGCTCGCTCGGAAGCCGGAACGCGCGACTTGATGTACCTGAAAGGCAAGGCCCTCTTCGATTTCGCTATGTTTCTTGCGCTGGATGATGAGTTGGCGGGAAAGCCTGTGGGGTTGTCCACGGTATGAAAGTCATGCCAGCCTCAAACTACGCGGTTGATGCTCACCCAACCCGCTCAGAGTGTAGAGACATGTTTCGCGTCAAACGAGACCCTCATAAAAGTCTTCAAGAAGATCGACCCTCGCGCGGTCAATAATGTCAAAAAAAGTCGACAAAGCCTTCAGGGCGTTCATAGGCGCTGTCTGGGTTAAATCCGGAAAGGACACTGCCTGGAGAACCGACTGGGTCACCGCCTTACTCTATCCGCTCATCAAGGTCGCGGTGAAGTCTTATCTTTCGAAGTGTGTCGGCGTGTTCGGTTAGCACTAAAAGACTGAGAAGAAAGTTGCAGTGCGAAAGTGGTGGCACCTAGACGGACCAGCTCCGCCAACCATTGGGCGACCGAAGGTATGCCTCACACTGGTTTTCATTCTCCTCTTTCGAGGTTCTAATTTGCAAATAGACGTAGTATTTTTCCAAAATCTCGAACAGATTCAGTCGCGTGCACAAGTCTCCGAACCTAGATGCTATCCCCTCCCCTGAGATTGTTACTTTCCACTTTCATTATTTGCTGCCGGTACTATCTACTCTTGAACTGCGTTCCGGCTGTCCGTTAATCATGTCCTAGTTCCAGGATCCGACTGATGGTTTGCCACAATCGCGACCAGAGATGAATCACGTACGCGTTCTCCATTACAGTCCAGTATCATGTAATCGCACCAGCACAGGAGTACGAACTCGCATTGCGAGTTCGTCGTTTTTCACGTCTGTGCTGTTATGAGTTAATATCGGTCGTCCAGTATCACCCATTCGCGCCTCCGTCTTTTTCCTAGTGAAATAGAGCATGAGCTCCCGCCTATCCCGCTGGTGGTACGTTGTCTGCGTTGCCGGAATAGGATCACAACTCACCTGATCAACAGCCCCGCCCATACAGCCCGCCGCCGTTGCCGAGCTCCCTTGAAAGCCTAGGCGACGCCCGTAGATCGTCAGGTACTTATCCCTGCGTCCCCCGATGTATTCGAGATTCTAACTTTCACAGCTACCCTTTCCTGAGCGTCGTTCGGTACCTGACACATTCCGAGTTTTACTCTCGATTTACATATTCATAGTTTATCCAGCGGCCAGCAGCGGAGTATAACGGCAGTGAGAGTAGCAGCTCCGCGCTACAGGTAATTCATGTACGTGATTTTTCATGAATTCTAACATTCAGGAGACCAACATTTCTCAAAGCAGTCGTCTCCACGCTGCTCGGGTGCCAGCACCTCCCTGCTCCCTGCGGTCCAAGTAACTTATCTTTCGTGGTCATTCATCGCTTGTGCTCACGATTCCCCCCCCCCCCCCAGACTCGCAATGCTACCTCTGCGTGCATACGCACTAGAGACGAAGGCGTCTCTTCCCGCTACTTAGTTAGCATACGCAGCTCCCCCGGTTCTTTGGTAACTATTTTTTGACCACTTACAGCAGCGTACTGAAGTTTCCTTGTTTTTAGATCGACGGCAAACTTGGCAGCCCAAAATCCCGGCGCCCGCTTACGCCGCGGAGCTCCGACAGTCTCCACATGGATCCAGCGTCCCCGAAGGTTCAGACGCCCCCGAACGCTCAGACGCCCCGTGAGTCGAGTCGCAAGCTGTAATGTGAGAATTTTCATCCCATAATTTCGCTGACAATCGGTGTCTTACATCGCATTCCCTCGCATTCCTAGGTCTCAACATCGCATCGAGTTCGAGTAACATCATATGGATAGTGTCTTGAATAATCAACCAGGCTGGTGACCACTGACGAGGTTTATCTAACAGCATCATTTCGATATTCTTGAATAATTAGAGCAAATGTATAGCTAGAGCCATAGAGAAATTGTAGCGATGGTACACGTTCTGTTTTCAGACTTCGCGGTCATGCCTGGGCTCGATTTGAATGAGATTCTACGGTTGTCCAAGGGTGTAAAGTTTTGTGAATCACGGAACATATGTCGGTTTTTTATTTTTCGACCCCTGCCTTGGACCAACCAACCACGTCATATTATGTAATGTCCGAATAAGGCAATTATTCGCGTGATCGCTCGCGAGGACCGAGCGGAAGTCGTTCGCCGAAAGGTTTTGAAACCATTTAGACCGCTTTTGTTCTGGGATAAATATCCACCAGAGCTCTAGTCATTTATCCGAGCCGTAGTGGAATTTACTGGTGTGCTATTTGGCCAAATGACCGAAAGATGAAAAACCTTCCGCTCTGTTTACTTCGCGCCGCGACGACGTTTTGAAGGGTCAGCTGAATGCTCCACCAAACCCTTACAGGGCTCGCAGACCCAGTTCTGATCGACACTGCCCACCTCCAAGCACCGGAGATGTGCCAAGTACTATCCAAGTCCTCCGAGTCGGGGGTACTACCCTGTGGTTAATTGTCAGGTCAGTTCAGATGCTTCGGGTCCACCCGCCTTTCCTCCCGGATTCATAGTATAGGAACGTCGTCAGGATCGGCAAATTTTTTCATTTGATTTTCAAATTATTTGTGCATGATATGCTAACACCCCGACCGAATCGGGCGATTCAGGCCCCTGAGCGTCAGAGTATCTTAACCAAGGCTCACTGAGCACTATTTGAGAGTATTGGAGGTCGCATTTATCTCTCAGAACATTCTCCGGGCCTAAAAATATGGGGTACCAGAAACAAAAAATCCAGCCTGACGGCCGAACCAACCAACCGACACCTGGTCCGGCATTCACGGCCCGGCACACCCTTGCGGTTGTCCTGAGTGACAAAGAGGGAAAAGCTGTGCAAGTTTCATCGCTCGCGTGCTGATCTGATGCCGGCTGTTTCCGATTCGTCTTTCTCTTGCCTTTCTCCCTTTTTCTTGACGTCCTCTTACCTGCAGTCAACTCCAAGCATGAACGCGTCCCGGTATTGCGTAGTCACCTCCATTCATGGTAGGCCTTTTGACGCTGCGGCGAAGGGTGACGTCGGCGACGATGACGAGATTCATTTTGAGCGTGAGATATTACTGAGCCGTTATAGCATGAGCAGCGGGGACAATGACGAGCAAGCAGGTATTGTGTATATAACATACAATCCCTGCTTGCTCTTCATTGTGCGGCTACTATAACGGCTGGTAACGAGCCTAGTTGCGAGCCCCAGGGTAAAAACTAATTGATTTTATCGAGCCCACGTTTGCCACATACAAGTCGTGACGCTGTTCCCTTTCGCTTTTTCCGTGCTCCCTGCACGAGTTCGCCGCCGGCTTTGCACCCAGAAGCCCTTTCTCCACTTAATTTCTTTTTTTTTTGTGGAGCGAGAGGGCGGGCTGATTTGATCAGCTCCCGACCCCGCCACTGTTCAATCTTCTATGACTATGTTTCCTCTGGCTAGCCCATCCTCCGATGTTGGCGGTGCTCGGAAGGCCTACGACCGTGTTAGACTTCCTCTCTCGGCCTGAAAGTCCCATGTTTGTGCCTTCTCTGAGCGTACTTAGGTGGGCCTGCCGGCAGAAATGATGTCGCGTGCATGGCTCGGCCATCTATCTCTTCGGCGGACTGACAGAATCTTGCCTATAAATACAGACACAGTCTGAGAGACGACATGAAACTTTCCCTCGACAGACATGCGATCCCCGGACGTCCCAAGCACACTTGTTATATGCACAATCGTGATCATTCTGACAACGCTGTATGCGGTTCGTTTGCGTATTCGCCACCGCAAACTACCCCTCCCTCCAGGTCCTCCCAAGTTACCTCTCGTGGGTAACCTTTTTGATGTACCGTCCACCCTCCAATGGAAGTTGTATGCGCGGTGGAGTAAACAATACGGTGCGTTCTGGGCTTATTGCCCGCACCGCCAGTACTGATTGCAACAGATTCTGATATCATCCACCTGGATCTCGCGGGGACGTCAGTCATTGTACTTTCGTCGTTTGAAGCAACGGACGCCCTGTTTGAGAAACGCTCCTCCCTTTATTCGGACAGGTAAGCGTGCCGAAGGAATGCAATGCTGTATTCATGACTCTTTTGTCAGAGGCGACTTCACGATGGTTAGAGAGCTAATGGGGTGGGACTTTAATGTCGGTACGATTTTTTCTGCCAGGAATACATGAGATAGAAGCTAACCTAGCATTCTCTAGCGATAATGAAATACGGTGCGTTGCACTATCTCTCGCTCGACTGACGATCTCAAAACTCATAAAAATAGGGAACGATTGGTGCGAAGCCTATATCTAGGATCCTCATGATATTCACTACCATTCAGGCGGAAAAATCGCCGATTGCTTAACGAAACATTCAACGTCAAAGCGGCTCGAAAATACGAGCCTGCGGAATTAGCTGGGGCCCACATCCTTCTTTCCCGATTGACAGTTGCCCCAGAGGATTTCATGGATCACTTTAGACAGTGCGTATCCCCTGAATCTAGGATTCACAAGCTCATCATTGGAACAAAAAAAAACAAAAAAAAACAAAAAAAAAACAGAATGGCGGGCGAAATCATCATGTCCATAACATACGGGATCGACGTTCTGCCTTCCGACGATCCGTATGTTACTCTGGCTCACAAGGCCGTACGTACGTTCGCCTTCGCAGCTGTCCCTGGAGTGTACCTCGTTGTCAGTTTGATACCTGCCAAAAACACTTATATAGCACTGACTTTGGCAGGACACCTTCCCAATCCTTAAACACATTCCGCGATGGTTTCCTGGGGCTGAGTTCAAGCGCCAAGCAGAAGAATGGCGCAAATTGGCGCAAGACATGTCGGAGCTACCTTACGCAGAGACTAAAAGGCAGATGGTACGTTAGCTCATACTTCGAATCAGAGTGCTACAGCAGACACCAGGATGCTGGGATAGCCCCGCCGTCGTTCACCGCCGATAGCTTACAAGCCCTCAATGATCCCGACAGGGAGCCATATTATCAGGAACATCACGTAAAGCACACCGCGGGGACGATGTACATTGGTGGGGCAGACACGACCGTTTCCGTCTTGGGTACCTTCGTCCTTGCCATGCTCGCGAATCCGGAAGCACAGAAGAGAGCCCAGGCAGAAATCGATTCCGTCACCGGCCGAAAATATCTGCCCACCTTTGAGGATGAACCCGCTTTGCCATACATCTCAGCACTGGTCAAAGAGATCATGCGGTGGGAGGTTGTCTCTCCATTAGGCGAGTTCATCTTCGTCGCAGATCCCATGGTCACTTCTGATTGTTCCTCCGTTCAGCGATCCCTCGGCGGCTTGCAGTCGAGGACGAGTATCGTGGGTACAGGCTTCCCGCAGGTTCCATTGTTGTGGGGAACGCATGGTGAGTGGGTTGATTTCGGCTCTTCTCTGTTGATTATTTTCTTAACTAGGGCCATCTTGCACGATGAGGTTCGCCCCTACATCTTTTCGCGCGCAAGGCCCGACCTTTCCTGACCTAAGGTTTAGAGGCTGTATCCAGACCCGTACGCTTTCAAACCGGAGCGGTTCCTGCTTGATGGCAAACTCAATCCAGCCGTGAAGAACCCCGAGGCGGCTTTTGGATTCGGACGGAGGTACGTAGCATAGATTCATATCTCTCCCGTACCCGGAATGAAAATGGGCTGCATAGACTCTGTCCCGGGAGACACATGGCCCTCTCTTCGATATGGATCAGCGTTGTGTCCATTCTCGCGACTCTCGATATATCCAAGGCCGTCGACGAAAGAGGAAACGTTATTGAGCCGTCGTATGATTATCTTTCGGGTCTAATAAGGTAAGCTACACAATTTATTTCCCTCGTGGGTCGTGCCAATTATTACTCCAGCATGCCAGTTCCCTTCAAATGCTCCATCACACCGCGATCGCAGGGGGAAGTTGGGCTGATTCAGGCAGCAACCAAGGAGCGTCTTTAGTTAAAAATGTTGGATCTTGTACCAATACTCAGAAAGCACAGAAAAAGTTCCCTTGGGGGCGAGGGTTGCGCCAGTCTTGCGGGATCTGCAGTGTCGTCGGGTACCATGCAGATTAGGTGGAAAGCGATTCACTGAGTTTGTGCTGCAAACTTCGACTTACGTTTCATTAGAGTATGGGAAGTGTTCTTGGCTTCGATTGAACCATAATTAGTTAAATTACATGGATTGTGTTTTCAACGCTACGACCATGTGATCAAGCTCTTGAACAAAATATTCTTCTAGCGTCAATTGCGAACTCCGAAGACAAAATAACAAAGATATAAGCACTCTAAGATGAACAGGAATATTATCATTAAACGCTAGCGCTAGCTTCAATGGTTCAAGGCAAATTCAACCGTGTGACTCGATTACCTAAGCCGAGTCCATACGCCCAATGAGGACGGTGAGATAGTAACAGCGTCAAACAACGACTTGCTTCCTCTTCCATGGTGCGTCCACCCGCTCATCGCTGACCGTCGCTGATTGTCGCTGAGAACTAGGCATCCGAGCTGAGGTACACCGCGAACACACAGCTAGAGCACCGTGAGTGGTCCAGAATTCTCGCTGCATGTCAGTTGATGTCATTTCTTGTTAGTGCACGCTAGGTATACCGGCACCGGTGCGTAATTTCCTGCCTTTCTTTTCGCTCACTTATTTTTCATACCTTCACCTAGGGCATGCTGACTTGTCGAAGCAGTAAGCACCCTCACAACTCTCTGCGCAAAGCAGACTCCTGATGTACTACAGCGACTGGGTGACGCATCAGCACCGCGACACGCTCGCGTCGATTGTCGGACACCCCACACTGACATCATTCCTGGCCATTGCGGACGGCGAGTCATTGGGCCGTATCAAGTTCGAGATGACCGAGGTCAGCCGATGCGCGATGCTTTTACTTTCGAAGATTAAATGCGGTGCTACAGCGGATGCTCCAGCCGTGCGGGCCCCCGCCCCAGAAAGACGACGATTAGTGTGCCGAATGACTCGTATGCATTTCCGGCGCCTTGGGTCACCAATGAAATCCTCGTACGAGCTGCTGCTGTACAATGATCCACTGAACCACTGGCACAGCATGATATGATGCACGAGCGCCCAATACTCTTGGCAACTGCTTCGACTCTTCCTGCAACAATGCGACTCCGTTAAGACCATTAACCACAACAATCCCTCGACGAGGGCGCGTCCCTGCTTTCCCCTTTACCCCGCCGGCTAACGTTCATGTCAAATTTTGCCATTCGCGTCTGGGATGTTGACGCTGCATCAGAGTTTGTGAGACCTCTCCCTCGAAGACGTTTCTCAAGACAGCTCAAGACGTTTCGGCCTACTCGGTTTCGTCCTACTTATTTACTACCGGTTTCAGCGCGATTTTCTCTTTTCCTGTTTCTTGCCTGTATATACCATCGTTACTTCTGAGGGTGTGTTTACATTTTTGAAGGGATTGCAGCTAAGTTGAAAAAGATAGTCGTATTCACCCAATGCAAATTCTTTGTAGTAGGTCAGCGCCGGGTCGGTTTTTAATTAAGGCCTTCAGCATTCTCAGTCTGGACCTAACCGTGACGGACCGACCAAGTCATGGCTCAGTGCTCAGACTCGAGCAGCTCTGTCTCTGTTTATCTTTCCCGACGAACGACCTTTGACGCGCCATTTGTCCTGAACTTGCAGTGGTCTCTCCATGCTACTCAACAGGCTCGACGAAAGCGTGGCTTGGATGTTACTTGCGCACCGGCCGGCGGGTTCCATTCTACGTGCATCGAAGACATTCCCGTTATCCACGACAAAGAAGGGAATCCAGCAAGAGGAACCTGGACACTACCGAGCCTCCGATCTGCCAGCCTTACTAGGCGGTTGCTCTGATTCTCACTGGCACAAGGATATAAACGGGCTCCCGCAATCCGCCTTTCGACACATAGAGATGGATACGTCGAGCTGATCCATGCAAAAACTAGATGTACAACAATTACATGGGTTCGGTGAATGTGCTAGCCGGCCGCAGATGCTGTTGGGCTGGGAAGTCAGGCGTAACATAGTCCTTGAAAACAAGAGAAGTGGAAAAAACGCCGTCCGAGATGAGCTGGAGGCCTGCCACAGTTGCCCCCGATGCATCCATGGCCCAGACCGACACCGCGAGAGTATTTGCCGACTTGCGGCGCAAGATACTAAACAAGGTCTTATAAGATTATCCACGCACTAAACTCGGTCCACATACCTCGCTGGCAGTACAAACACAGTTTGGGGCCTTCAAAAAGATGTAAGTTTGTTATGACCAGAGAAGATGTAAGGCTCTCCCACCCTATACTGTTGACATATTTCCCAATTTGCCATCCGTTCAAGTATATCTGCAGGCGGAAGT
This sequence comes from Mycena vulgaris, assembly GCA_029204335.1. Classification (NCBI taxonomy): domain Eukaryota; kingdom Fungi; phylum Basidiomycota; class Agaricomycetes; order Agaricales; family Mycenaceae; genus Mycena; species Mycena vulgaris. The sequence goes on from JARGYA010000067.1 coordinate 161,979, forward strand.
TCGAGACAGTGACGGCACTTCGAGTCACTGATAGTCGGACAGGAGCATCAAGGCCGGCCGATACAGGCAGCTTGAAGGTCGTCCTGTAGAAATTGATGCCGGCTTTTGAGACGCCAGATAGCGGGGATCCGGACGCCCAGGAATCATCCGGGAACCCAGGGAGATGGGCACCAATCCTTTCTGCCCATATACCTCCTTCGTTCAGGTACCCGCGGAACGTATCGGGAGTGTTGGCTGCACCGCCCTGGAGGAACATGTTCAATCATGATCGAAAGTGCCGGTAAAGCTACCCACCTGATTTCCCTGCAGTGTCCAGGAGTCGAAGGTTGTGTTGCCTCCTGCCAGAGCGTATCCTCGGATTCCACGAGGCTCTTTCCCGCCATTCGCTGGAATGTGTTAGGATGGTTAAAACTGGAGGAGAGATTATATCATTACTGTTTGTTTCACTAATGCTGCATTATGATAGAGGTAAGAATTCGATCGGTCATACAATCGCAAATCATACCCCGTGTGGTCTGCATCCAGTGTGAGCAGTGCGTCGTAGCGTGATCGGAGGGATTGCACGCACCCTGGAATACAACGAGAACGTTGGTTTGATTCACTCTCAGTGTGCCGCTAGGGATAGCCCAGGAGTCAGTCGACAAACTGATTGTTGCGGTGCCCTGGCTAGATCCCAAGAATACGCCGTTCAGCCATGCGGTGTAGCCGCCCGCAAATCCGTATTGGACTGTCAAATTGACAGCAGTTTCTGCGCCGGAGGCATTGAAACGACCGCGGAAGATGAGGTTTCCTCCATAGAACCTGCACTTCGCGTTTAGGTACCTATCTACGTAGGACATCAGCCTTACCCATATTGTTGCGAATAGAGAACCTGGCTCCCGGCCAAAGGTGGTAGATTCGTGTACTGCAAAGATGGTCGTCAGAGGATGCCTCATAATCCCAAGACATTTACATTGGTCGTAGTCAAGTCGGCGACGGTGAATCTTGAATCGTCGAAGTCAATATCGATCTCGGGAAGACTAAGCATGAATGTCAGAGGTTTATCCCTTGGGGCTTGGGTGCCAAAAGATCTGACCTCCCAGATACCTTCCAGTTTTCCAAAGTCGGGAGAGCGATCGTGTGCGTAGCACCTACTTTCGCTATGAAGGAACCACGTGGTGTCTTCGTGAGCGCGACAGGCACGTCGTTCCACAGAACTTTAAAGACAGATTTGGGAACAACTACTTCAATCGAAGTTGTCCCGTTCAGATCACCGACCTGGTCTGAAATCAATGTGGAATCATATGTATATTTCAGAGAGAATCTGACCAGAGACAACGTGTTTTTGAATATCGCCGCGGTACGCAACACATAGGGACCGGAAACGAGTACCCTGCATTGCGTGTTAGCAAGTACAATCACCCTACAACCTGTCCACGAACGTTTCATTGGTCCCGATGGAGAAGAAGTTGCCGAACGGCCCAGGACCGGGGATGATAGGTGCGTGCCACTGGTTTGCCGTCGCCTTGTCTAGTAAGATTACAACAATGCTGGTTTTACCGAATGTAATCGGGACAAAAGCAGATCCGCTCAAAGTATAACTGAGGACGAGTGTGCCATTTGAGAAGCTGGCGGTCACGCCGGAGAGGCCGACCAGATTGACATTCGGCGCAGAGTCGAAGAGGAAAGACGTCTCCCCCGTTTGTCCCAAGGGAGCGTAGAAAATGATGTAATCTGTTTTATCGATCCTGTCGCAGTCTAGGATGAGTAGATGGGTGGAATTCAATAAATATGCGCGTACGTCGTCCACGTCATGATTCTGGATCGTGTCAGATGCGATAAAGTGAATGGAAAACATGGACGTACTCGGCCGTCGAATACAAGATGCTTGTCGTGCTTTTGCCGAAAACATAGTTAGTGACGATTATCTGGGACATGACCGTCAGGCGTCGAGTATATCTCGGGGTGGCATCTGCATGACCTTGCTTTCGCGGCCATTAAAGGTTAACGTTCCATTTTGCGGGATGAGAAGTAGGCCCAGCTCGGAGGTTTGGACGGTCACTTGGGTAGTAGTCAACGCCGTAGACCTGAAAAAATTAAACGGACATCATTTTGGATGCGTAGCACCCACGGTGAGCTGTCGTGGCGCATAACATAAAAGCCTGCCCCAGTGTCGGGGTTCCTCAGCTCCGCTGTGTGAATCAATGGCGAAGTCGTGTAATTCGTTCCGTTCGCCAAAAGATTCGCAGCAAGGAAGTCGCGAGAGACGCGAAGGAATAATCCTGGGGAAGGTCAACACGCGACTAATAAATAGTAGAAGCCCTGACCTTGAAGCCTCATTTCGTTCATTTTAGGTCCCGCAATACGGTTTTCGTTGATTCCTGGCACTTGTTCTGATATGATCGTGTGGATAGTTCCGTAAAACTGACCTCCTCCATAATCATACGAAGTGTATGAAACAGGCGCAGCTGTTTGTCCCCAATTTGTCCCACCGAAGAGCACTAGGGTTCGATCAATTTGTGCTGTTCATCTCTCATTTCAAGGACGGAGCACTGACTGTAAATGCCTGAGAGAGAAAAAAATGTCAAGATCAGTTGTGCCTGAAAAAATCAATCACGGACTGAGGATAGTCGCTGTCTGTGCACTTTTTGCAATTGGTTCAGCCTACTAGGGTAGGCTCCAGAGACTACAACTCACTAATTTTCTTTGTAAAAGACATTTTCTGTACACAGCATGACGTCATTCGTAACTCGAGCAGAAACGTCGACCTACCGAAGTCCTGATTCGTCAAACCAGGGTTAACACCTATGCCGCTGGCGATTAGCTATCTCACGATCGTGGTAGATGCACGACTTGCTGTATTTTTCGTATCCAGTTCCGCCAAAGGCAGCCCCTCCCCAATTCAGCAAAAATCCTCCTCCGAACTGTGAGAAAAATTGAGATTATGGTGATGACCAGTGAAGCCAGCTCGATTACCTCGGCTAGGCAAAGTGGGTTCGAGGGTGCTACTGCCTTGTGGGCCGAATAATAGATGGCCTGGACTTGTGCCCAGCTGTTCGCTCCTTGTGGATACGAGTCTCCGCTGATCGAGACGTGATGAGTCCTGCTGATGGCAGCAATTTAATACGCCCACCAGTATATATTGACTGCGCCGGTTCCGGGCAAGTCGGGGGAGAAGTTCCTAGTATCTGATCAGTTTTCCTGACTATGGGTGGGCGGCCAAGCTCACCCAGCTTGTCCAGAATGCTGGTCATTGTGGGTTATTGCTGTTCAATTGTTAGTGAGCGCAACCTAAAAAAAAATATAGAACTAACGGATGATTACTCCATTGGCACGGTAGGTATCGATGACGAGTTGCATGTACGGGCTGCGTGTGGTACCTGCGCTGAATTCATTCTGGATTATATTGGTTCGAGGTTGACGGCAAGGGGATTGATTTAAAGCACCTCTGCCTGAACCAGAATAACTGCAGAATGGGAAAGGTTATTCAGTGCGCGGGAGTGAAATGGTGTTATAATTACTGGGACCGCCGTTGGTGATTTGATTCCTCGCAATGATCTTGGAGATAGCGGTCATGTAAGGAACCCATGCTTGGGGGATACTTCAGTTTCAGCTCATCCTTGCTAATGGAGACGCACCTTCAGTGTAATTTGGGTTGTTCGTCCGGAGATCCCCTATGAATTCGAATAAGGTGTGGTATGCGCTTCCGCGAACAGATCGGGCACACCTGCGACATTACCAACCCAGCCCGGAAATCCGCCGCCAGTCGTCTCCGCGTCTGTGAGGAGGTTAGGAGAGGAATTCAAACTGATTCGAACTGACTGATGTAAGGACCAGGTCTAAACGGAGATTCAAGTTCAGAGGTGAATATATATTCGAGAAGTGTGCAAACCGTGCAATCAACCACAATCCTGCCTCTTTCGCTTCTTGAATGAAACGTTCGATGTCCCGGTAAGTGCCGGGTTCAAAGTCGCCTGCGATAAAATGTGAATCTTCTACAAGATGCGGAACTTGATGCACGTCGTACCCTCGCCACCATTGGTATCCGGCGTCGGGAAGTGCAATGCCCAGTTGACGTAGAACGAAACCTGTTCCGGTTGAGGTGGGTTTCATTCAAGGCCAAGTGGAAGGAAAGCACCGTATTGAATCCGTTTGCCTTAATTTTCTCGAAAACATCGGCCCAGATGTCGGGGTTCCCCGGGAGTCTCCAAGAGTGCCACTCAGCAGAGAGAATGAACACCCGCTGGCCATGGATGAACAACGAATTTGAATCCCAAGTCACAGCATCGGTCAATCCCGTCGAATTTCTGCGCAGCAGGGACTGGTCATGGAAAGCGGCGAAACAGGTTGAGACGATGAGTAACAGCGGCGTAAAGAGTCGGGCCAACATCATGGCGCGGTTCGAATTGTTCGTATCCAGTACCCAGCTTTATACCCCCCATCTTGCGCGTCATCCGACCAGCAAAACTGTTTAGTTACTGCGAAAGAAGCATGATATACCATGATCCTCGAGAACAGGTGACGGAGCAGGAGAAACGACAACGGTCCGGCCCTTCGACATGGCGCGGAGAGCAGATCATTTCCCGGTGCCAAGGAAAGCGGCCCGGGAGCATCCATTCATCTTCGGACTCGCATTATATTGGTGACCAAAGTAAAATAATGGTGGTCCTCCAGCGCTCCAGCACTATAGAGGGAAGAGTGGAGCGGAGTTTGAATGAAGTGTAGTTTCTGAGTCGCTCGAAAACATCGTCAGATGTCTTTCTCCACCTTTACGACACTAACAGGTCAGCGCGTTCGACTCTCTCGACTTCACATCGTAACCTCCGGCCAGGTTTCCTGCTTCCCTCTGTACACTCTGCGCCCCCGTTCTTCACGTCAGTCTTCGGAGCATCTGCTTCAAGCCGATATTCATCGCAACACACAGGCAGCAACCCCACCCCGACACAAACTCGACGGTAACCGAGCAGTGGATCACCCTCATCCTCACGTATGCACGACATCGGAAACTGTTTGTGCTGCGAGTGGAGGATGCCGAGTTAGCAGACAGCGAATGGCAGGAAGTGTTGCGCAATGAGCGGATAAACCGTACGGTCATTGCCATCTACTCATTCATCGACTCACACAACTTACAGGGAAACTGCTGCCTTCATATTTATCTGCGATCATCGCGACGATGGTATCCAAAAACTTGGCTACATACGATCCACCGGGGCAGACTCGAACTGCTCTGCTGTATTGGCGACTACCCGACGAATGGGCCGAAGTATTGCACGGCTGGGTATGCTTTTTGCGCCCGGTTATTCGACCATATCTCACCTCAACGTTTCCAGGCAGTATCCACGGGACAATTGAACACAATACTAACGTTCTACGAGATAGCAGATCCGCCGATACCGTCTCCGCTCTCCAATATCCCTATGAATCTGTTGCGGAAGGCCATTGCCGTCCTGGCCAAGACAGGTCGTTCCCAGTTAATCGCTGTTGCAGATGGCGAGGGCGTCAGATTATTCCAAGGCACAGGAAAGTGATGAACTAGTCCTTGTACTTTTATGTGTAAGCGGGTAGCTTAGTAGAGGCTCCCCAAAGATCAATAGCATATTGTACATTATTCAAACTGATTGGGCAAGAAATTGGCACTGTTAAGAGTATTGGTTCATCCTAACATTTTCCTGAAGTCGTCCTGGCCCTTGCCCTTGACGGGAGCAGAAGGTGGGTCGCGGGACCCGCTGGCCACTGGGGCCGCAGCCAATGCGGACGACCGCGTAACTGCTTTACGCTGCGCCAGCCCAGCCCTTGGCTTGGTCGCGCGCGGGACGAACAGACCCTCGCTTTTCAATGCCGCCGCATCGCTACCTTCCTCAGACAGCTTGAGGGTGTTCCCGTTGAACACCACGGGTTCGGGGCGAAGTAGTAATTTTCCCCGCTTCCTGAAAGACCAGTCAGGCGCGGTTCGTTCCAAAAACTTGTAACTAACCGCAGCATTCTCTAGCTCGATGACCGCCTCTTTCAGGTCGACAAACACCTCGACTCGTTTGACCTTAGCCATCTTCTCAATAACCTGCTGAAGCAAACCTTCCTGCGTTCCAGCAGGGAGGTTGCGGACGCGGACTGAGCGACTCCGCACATCGGCCCTTTGGTTGAGACCGCTTTCAGTCTCAACAGTCCTAGGACTTGTTCGTAAACGAGATACCTATACCGGTGAATGCGGCGTACCTAGTTTTTGCGCGTGCCCGCGAGTCCGCCAACGTTACAGCCATACGGCGCTTTTTGAGCTCTTGATTGTTGGCTGCCAGAGCGGCTTGGGCTGATTTCTAGACCCTGGGTCAGCCCAAGCTTCGCTGGTAGTGATAGCACGTACTTCATCGTCGAATTCGACGAATGCCAAGCCCTTCGATTTGCCGTCCTTGTCCGTCTCCATCCGCACGTCTTTGACGCCACCGTACTAACATTCACTCAGCAATCGTGGGCCAAGAAGAGAGGAAGCGAGGCGCTCACAGCTTTGAAAAGCTTCTCCAAATCTATTCTCGTGGTGAATCTGCTCAGCCCCGCGACGCATATTTCTCGTTCATTTGCATCCTGATCTGTCCGCGCCTTCTTGCGCTCGGGGTTCGAAATCAGCACATTCAAGTTCAGCCCTGGTTCCAGCTCGCGCCCATGCAGCTCAAGCGCGCTCTGGGCAGATGCCTGTTACATCAATTAATGAGAAAAGGTATCAGGAACAAACGATCACACCCACCGGTGTGGTGTATTGGACATAGCAGAATCGCCTGGTGTTCTTGAACTTTTTGCTGGGCCACCGAACGTCGAAAATTATGCCGTACTGGCGCACATTCAACTCATGTGAAGGGCACCAGAAACTGAAACCGCGCACCTTGCCAAACAGCTCTCGCATCGAGGCATCATCTGCGCCTTCAGGGAAGTTGGTAATGTATAAGGTGGATTTCCATGCGAGGTGAACGGCGACTTCTTGATCCCGAAGCCGTTTTTTGTCCTTCGTGAGGCCCGCAGGAACACTGTCCTAGACAGCAGTGAGCCGACCAACCCAAACTGAAGCCCGCATGAGCTTACCCGTTCGAAAAACTCGACGGTAGCGACTACGGCACCAGACAACTCGGTGATCTTCACTTCCCGAACTTTCCCGCACTGCAGAAATGTCGGTAATTATCTGAAGAAAATGGTAATCAAACACACATCTTTAAAGAGAGCTGCCAGCTCTTCCTCCGTGACGCCGGATGGGAGATCCGCCACAAAGACTGTGCTGTTCTCGCGATCCCTAAAGCAATTTGAGATTTTTTACTTCCAGATACAATGTTGCTCACCTCTTGAGCGGCGCAGCTGGCTTTGAGTCTGACGTAACGCATCAATATACAGCCATAAATATTGGAAGATACTTTACCCAGTCTCGCTTTTTTGTGCGCCTCCTCCGGGGCACTGTCCTCCGCTGCTCTCTTCGTCCCACGAGGACCGGAATCAACGTCCATGGGTTCCGCAGGGGCAATGTCGGGCACCGGAGCTTCGGCAACAGGCACAGACGCCATATTTTCTGCTGCATATTGTGCAGCCTGCTTTTCTGCCGCCTAACGCACAATGAGCAATTTAGAGAAAAACATCGTGATCATCTTACCTTCGCGCGTCGTGTATTGACGACATATTGCGCCTTCTCGATTTTGTCTCCGCACGCTTCAATCTGCTGCACCGACCCATGCAGATGCTCGAACGCCAGCCACGCCTCCCAGATCGCCTCGGGCCAATCCAGGTGTTTGAGATGAAGGTCCACGAACGCCTTGCGCGCTGTCTCGTGCTGGCCGTTTTTTTCTAAGGGTAAGTTCAACTGCACTGCAGCGGACAAAGTACGAGCAGGAAACGTACATCAGTGCGTCGGTGTAGGAGATCCAAGCATTGTAGCTTGTTTTGTAGTGCTTCGCCGCCTTGTGCCACACTTCTATGGCGCTATCCTGCCATGCTTGCATTCGAGTACTGATTCTCCAAATCAGCCCAATATCTTCTAGGAGTGACAGTACTTACGACAATGGCAAGATACTTTTCTAACCGGAGACGCGCATCACCTGTCGGTGAAGCTAGAAAAGGTGAGTTGAAGATATGGTAGGTAGCACAACCAGATCTACCTTTGTGCACCAGTTCGATCCCAGTTTCCAGCGCAGCAACCATGGTCACAAACCGGTCTTCGTCTAGTGGTACATTTGATCAATCGGACCGTGGGCGGATCGAGTCGGATACACACCTCCGTCACTGGATTCATACCGCCGCCTGTCGTATCCCGCACGAGCCAAAAGGAGCGGGACAATCTGCTCCACATCCGACTGGAGTAGGTTGATACTGAGCGCTTTGTCATAGATGTCTGAGGAGCAGTCAGTCGGAGTATACATCCCTCGAGGGGAGTCGTACCTGAGATGCTTTGAACTGACGCTTCGTCTTGGTCTTCCGCGCGTTCCTGAACAGTGAGGTGAGATTTGTGGCAGATGAAAGACAACACTAATCTCACAAGACAGCGTATATACCGCGCCCAAACTTCGCCCGACCCAGGAACACTGCGTACAGCTCTTTCCAATATTTCCAGCTCCACGATGATCCCGGCTTCCAAAATGCGCTGCAAAGTGAAATGAGAGACAGCGTCAAAAGTAGGGACATGACGAACCGAGGTATCGCAGTAACCGGCCCAAAACGCTCTCAGCGTCTCTTCCGCGCCCGGCTCGGCGGAGAACCGGCGCTTGGCAACATCAGCGATGGCGCGCTCGTACAGGGTACTCAAGATGGGGTAGCTGGGGGTTTTGGCACGACGTTCGGCAGAAATGTACAGAGCATATGTCTCGGGCGAACTGGTTTGAGCCTAGGTTGCACGTTGGTATGCAAGAGAGACAGAGAGTAGTAAAGTTACGCACGAGGGAGGTTTCCCAACTCTCCCGGCGTTGGAACGCTTTGACGGCCTGTCCGCGAATTTTGGACGCTTTGATGAGCAAGGATTCGTACTCCCCGGATGGCTTGTAGTTCGTCGTGAAGGATGAGTAGGCCTGTGCAGTTTCTTCCGAGTCTGGAACATGGTCAGAGTCAGTATATGTATACACGAAGGAGTCTCGCGCTTACTGGCATGGGGCTGGCCGAGCCGGACGAGAAGAAATTCTTCAACATGGGCAACCGCGTCCGCCCTTTTTAAAGTTAGAGGTGGGTTTGGATGGTTATTTGAGGACCCACTTCTCTGCTTCTGGCGCGGCAGCGAGGATTTGGAGTTCCCAGTCGCGAAGTTGGTCCCATAGTACGTGGCTCTACGCAAAGTTCAGGGCCGGAATAGACAAATACTCGGCGCACATACCTGATTCAAGTGCCAGATGCCTTTGGTGACGACTTCCCCGAGCGCCGTCCGAGTCCAGTGTACCGAGAAAAGGTCTCCCAATTCTTGAGGCTTCTCATTCTCCGAATAATGCTCGCAGCGCGCGAGAATGAACTCGACGTGTCGCTTCAGAATAGGAATCGCTGGAATGTCGGTCAGCACGTATGTAAGACTCGAATAAATTCATCGCGCACAAAAATAATCCTGCTCGGCGCGCTTATACAGAGCCAGAAGCTCCTCGACACCATTTGCCGTGTCCACGTCCAGCGTTTCCTCTTTCGCCTTGATGAGAGCTAGCCAAACGTCCTCCCCGGCGGCGAAGAAGGATGTCATCATCTCCATGGCGGACAAGGTATCGTCCTGCATGCCCTCCAGCGACTGAGTGAGCCGAATGTGTGTAGCATGCAGCGCCAGGTCGAAGGGTTTCCCTTCCAGTTCACTGAGGACATTAGCGAGCGCATCGAGGCTCTGGGACTCGTCCATGAGACCGAGTTTGGACGCGGGAGGAGAGATGCGCGGTTGCGCTATCCCCAAATGGAAGGAAGTCGACGCCACCGTGACCATGAAATGCACTCCCAAGACGCGTTAAACTCAATCCACCAGCATGGCGCGCCCACGCTAGACGAGACCAACGCATTCGATGGACTCTGGCAGAAAGGAGGGCAGAACTTTGCAGAGAGCTCATACCGCACTCTGCACCCGCCACTTCTCCCGAGGCCTCCATTCTCAGCGGAGTCACCGCTTTCTCGGATCTATCTTGCCTTGCTTTTGTGTTTCCGGCGTTGCGCTGTCGACGAACATATGGCTCATATGGCTATTCGGGCTTACCCCACAAAGCAATCCTCCTCCATTCTGATTCCATTGTCTCAGGTGCTACATAAGAATGAAGGTCTCGCTGGCCGTTTAAATCACATACGATGCCTTCTCCTCTGCGACGTACCCTCGGGCACTCCTTTTCCAAGGCTGTCTCGAAACTGAACTCTCTGTAGGTACCCTAAACGCGTACTCGTGAAGTCTGCTTATTTCCACCCAGGTTCCCGCCCAGGAACCACGCCTACGCGCCCTATGAGCAGGGGTGGGGGGCGGCGCGCCCCCGATGGAACCTGCGTGTGGCCCGCGTCCATTTCATCCATCGCCTCCCCGCCGAGATCATCGCGTGGATATTTGTCCTCGGAGCAGAAGACGACGACATGCTCCCCGTCGCGGTCTCCCACGTCTGCAGCACCTGGCGCACCATTGCGCTCCAGACTCCGTCGCTCTGGCGCCGCATTTCCCTTGGCCCGCAGGAGCGGATGTGGAGGGAGCGCATTTACCGCGCAAAAGCGTGCCCCCTGGACGTGCAGCTTCTCCCGTGGCGCACCACGAGTCCAGGCGGAATTGTGGCGCAGCAGCGCCTTGATATTCACATCGTTCAGACGTGTATGCATCTTGTCGCGCCCTTCATACACCGCTGGCGCTCGCTCGAGATTATTCTCCCCGAATACGAACCCTTCCTAGCCAATGCCGCATTATCCCCATGTTGTCTGCAGAAAAAGCGAGCGAAAGCGTCGCTGCTGCAGGAGCTGACGCTCGTCTATCGGGCCAATGACGACACGAAAGAGTTCTGCCTCTTTTCTGGCCACGCCCCTCGACTCCGCCGCCTCACCCTCGACGGCCTGCGCTTGACGTGGCTGCCGTCGCTCTTCCGTAATCTTACCTTCCTAGACTACACGCATCACAGCTTCTCAGCAGGCGACGACGCCGTGGGCGAACTTCTCTCCATGCTCGCGGTATGCACGGCGCTGCACGAATTGCGGATCCTCTTCCCGCGCAAATCCCTCGTGCGGCCCCCGGGCCCATTTCACACGATTATTCGACGCGTCGCCCTCTCCCGACTCACCTGTCTGCATCTGCGCGTCGAGACGCGCGACATCCCGCTCGAACTCGCGCGGCTGGTCACATATCTCTCAACGCCGGCACTCACGTCTCTGTACCTCGCCGACATCGGGCGCCGCCGTACAGCCTTCCCGAGCCTTACACGCTTCATGCGGATGTACCCCATGTTACCGTCCCTCCATACCGTGTACCTAGAGCATGGATGGCACGGTTCTTTCCTTCCGCGGCGCCGTGGGTAGCCGCGGGCGGCCCGCGGCCCGATCCGGACAGGGGCTTAAACGGTTTGATCACGGGAGTGTGTGCTGCATTCGACCTTGCCTCCCACCATGTCCGCGCCTTCGAGTAGTCTGCAGAGCCTCTACGACCTCACCGGCCTGGTGGCGCTAGTCACCGGCGGCGGGACGGGGATCGGGCTGATGATCTCGCAGGGTTTGGCGACGGCCGGCGCGAAGGTGTACATCACCGGGCGGCGCAAGGACGTGCTCGACAAGGTCGTCACTGCGTGGAATGCTGATACGAAGACCGGGAACATGGTCGCGTGCGTGCTTTGTCGCGTTATGTCGGCGGGGCGGAGCTGATCGTGGGCGATAGCGTGCAGATGGACGTGACGAGCCGCGAGAGTATCATGTCGGTGAAGGCGCTCATCCAGCAGGCGGAGGGGAAGCTGCATATCCTCGTCAACAAGTGCGTTGCGCGTTTGTTATGCTCGTCTGTACTGCGCTGACGTTGCTCCAGTGCGGGCCAGGTGGGCCCGACGTCGCCGTTCCTCCAGGACGCGGCGGCCCCGGAGCGCAAGGATGCGGAGACCTTGGGGCAGGCGCTGTTCGACAACGAGGCGCCTAGCGGATGGGCAGACGTGTACGCGATCAACACCTTCTCCATCTTCTTCGTTACGACAGCATTCCTCGGCCTGCTCGACAAAGGCACGCGCGAGTCCACGACGCCGGGCTTCTCCTCCAGCGTGGTCAACATCACGAGCATATCCGGGCTGATCCGCCTCGCGCAGGACCACGTACGCGGTCTTCCCTCCCGCGCCGGTGTCCGCATCTAATCGCGTTACTGCGGGCAGTTCGGGTACAACAGTTCCAAGGCCGCGGCGTCGCACCTGACGAAGATGCTCGCGACCGAGCTCGCCCTCAAAGGCGTGCGCGTGCGCGTCAACGCAGTTGCGCCCGGCGTGTACGCTTCGGAGATGACTTTCGATGAGATCACCGCTGAGATGGTCGACAACGTCGGCAAGGGTGTAATGCCCGTGCCCGCAGCGCGCTCCGGGACGTGCGTGCCCTTCTTTTTGTCTCTCATTCGTGACGATTTATTTTGTTCGTAGGGCACAAGAGATGGCGGGGACGGTGATCTACCTCGTGAGCCCAGCGGGGTGTTATACGAACGGCCAGGTGAGCGTGACGCTCCCGTGCTGTGGATTTTTACTGAACGGCTGCCTAGGAAATTGTTATAGACGGGGGATATGTGGCGGTCAACCCTTCATGAGGTGTAGTATTAGAAACAAGATTGTGTATGATTTAAATGGGGGTACGATAGTTGCCGTTGGGGCCATGTTTATCGTCGTTTTGTCTCAGATTGGCGCCTCAACCGGGTCTTCCAGAGTTTCCAGCGCTTGCAACGCCGCATGCATGACTGGCACCCTCGTCGAGCTGAGGCTCCGTTATTCTGGCCATCCATCACGCGGCTCCCGACTCGATCCGCCGTTCGTCGTCGTTGTAAATCTCCTTCCTGAATATTGCCGGAACCTCGCTCAGGTTCACGAAGTAGACATGCAGTAGCGACACTCACCATTTGGTCGGCAAGGCGGGTAGTACTTGGGATGTCAAGACACTTGGCTTTTGGGACGGACTTGGCCACAGTCGGGCCAAGAAGCTGCATCGTCAGATATTCATAGTACTGCGAGCGACCCCACGCGTCGACGGTTGGAATAGCTGGATGACCCTGGAGGAGATGCAGCGCGCAGGTTTCGCGACGGAGCATTGGGTTCGCGATATGCTTGGTGACATGTTGTTTTTTGAGCACGACGGGGGCACCGGTGGGTGAGACCGCGGAGTCGGTGCCTGAGACTCAGTTAATTGGGAGAGGTGGAAGAGAGATGGGAGAGAGTACCCAGGCCGGTTTGCGAGGACGGCCTCAGCTTTGTACATGATAAGTATTGGAGGCGCTCCTAACTTTGGTTACCAAATTCGGAGGCAACTCAACGCTAGCTGGCAATTGAAAAAGGTTTTGCATGGCCCTTGGTGACTGGTCGCAACATTGATTCGATGTGCATCGAGGTGTGCGTGATACATTATCTCGGATGTACTACTACAGTAATAATATAATGATTCATGACGAACCCTTGCCTTTGTTGCGCCGACTACGCCGAAGCTCGCCCTCCTTCTGCGGCGGCGACTCGGATTCGGCGACCGACGTCTTGGCTCGCTTCTTCGAGCCCGAACCGCCACGTGAAGCGGCGGTAGTGCCTTCGGACACAGTAGCTGAGTCGTCGACCTCCAAATCTCCGCGGGCGCGCTTCAAAGATTTCTCGACAATGCGCTGGTGTAAACTAGGAGGTTGGGGCTTCGCCTTCGGCTCTGGCTTGAAGGGGTCGACGTGAGGGACGTGGAAAGGGAGAGCCTTATCATCGTTAGGCCATCCGGGCGCTGCCACTTCATCATTGAATATGCGCAACACTGCTGCGTGGGTGATGGTGACCGGGTTGGAAGGAATAGCATACTTCGACGTCCCGACCGTGGGGGGGTTTTGGGCGAGGGCGGCGAATCGCAGGCCTTCCGCCAACTGGAACAGCGGCACCTCGATGGCGACGGGCGATGGATCTAAGAGCCAGCCTTGTTTCAATTTGAGGGATGTGCGAATGCTATCAAAAAGATCGCTGCAGGCGAGGTTTCCACTGGGGTGTGTATGCGCAGTGTGTCGGAGTATGATCCAGATAAGAAGCCAATAAAAGCTTTCGAGGTCATGCCCAGCATTATGGCGGACCGTGACTGTCTGCCGCATTCTTTCAAGGGCCAAAAATGGAAATGTTCCCTGGGGAAAATAAGTTTGTGTATAGGCGCATTGAAGAGATAACACACCGTCATGTCCTTTAGACTTTTCTCAATATTGTCATATCTCACGTTCGCTTCCGTGCGTTCGGGGAACCACCGATTGAAATTGTCCAAACCCTCCTCGGTAAACTCGGCGTAGTCCCAGTCGACGAGGAAGGCCCTTGGGTCCATCCCTGCTTCCGTCACTTCTTTGAAGAGAACGTTTCCCTCGCTGACGTCGCGGTGTAACACGCCGGCCTCGTATGCAATCTGGTGATCTAAAACTCGTGTTAATGTCGGCCATGAAGAACGCACAGCAAGACATACGTTCAATGGCAGTCTGGAGAGCCTTCGCGAGAATCTTGGTGGACTGGAAGTTATTGAGCGCGGCGCCCACCGGAGTCAACAGAGATCGCATGTGACAGCGCTCGAGCTCCGCGTTCTTGTGACTATTCGAGCAAGTTATATGCAGATCGGGGCTGTGGCCGAGTTGCTTCGTCGCGACCGACAAATCGAGGCTCCCGTGGCATTTAGCCATCCCTTTCTCCACCATGTCGATCTCATGCTCCTCGCAATGCTTTGCTATCACGTCATAGAAATCAATTTCGGGTCTGCGACACGCCTGGCGCCAGGCGTCTTTCAAGGCGTAGATGGTGGGGATACCTTTCTCGGCGTCCTCCTTGAGGATGACGCGATATACGAGGGTGGCACGGCTGAACAGTCCGTCCGAAGTCGAAAGGGGGGGACCGATGGTAAAGCACGTAACGACGTCGGAAACACGGCTGCCGTCCTCCTCCACGCGCGAGCGGGCGGCCTTGATCCAGAGACTGTGCTCGGTTGCTTCCAGCAGTGGTAATAAATCTTTGTACGCGCTGTTTCTGCAAAAAGCGGCATACATCTGTTGCTTCTCCGCCTTGGATGGGGTTGACACTGTCTCGTCCTGGCCGTACATGGCGATGTCACTGTCTGTCGGGTTGTATAGGCGCCAGAAGAACGTCGGAAAGATCGTATTTTCCTCAATCCAGTTGAAGGCGCTGCTGGCTCTGAAACCAGCACGATCAAATCGAAATATGCGAGCGCGGTCGAACGCAAAAACGGCGACAGTATACACAACGCAGCTTCGGGATGCCATTAGCAAATTCCGGCCGCTTTTAGCGAGCTGAACAAGCGCATCCCGAGACTCGTCGGACTTCTTGATCGCGCCTTCGTCGTCAAATACGTCGGTCCTGTGCTTCAACTCGATGACCGTCCCGGCGTGTTGCCACCCCCACTTCTCCGGGGGCGCATCCATCCCAGGATGGCTGGACACGATGTCCGGTTTGGTGTAGTGAGCCTCATCGAGAGCGTCGAACTTGGTATTGTGGGTGTCCTCGATTAAAGGTCGGTTGCTGTCGTCGAACCCGGACACGACCACCTTTAGGTATTCAATCTTCGTCGAAACATGATGAGCACAGAGGCAAGATAGATAGGCAGTCACTTACCAAGGGCTTGGACACAGCATTTTCATTCTTGGGGGCATTGCGCAGTTTCTTAGCTGCTGTTGTGGCAGCGTCGTGCAGCTTCTCAGCTGCCGCCAACTTCTCGGCAGAGGCTTTCACGAGCTTGGTAATCCCCCTCTTAGTTTCAGTATCTGGCTTCGGCATATACTTCTCCAAAAAGCCGACGATGGGTGTTACTCCGGCAAAGTCGTTGCTGAGCATCTCGATCCAAACACGTTGTGCTTCAGGGGCGTCCTCCTTCCTCGACTGCCGGTTGTTAGACTGAAGGAGCAGCGTATGGCCGGCCTTTCTTGAATGAGGGGTACTGAGGGACTCAGTGGCGGGACGACTGGGTGGCGTAGACGGCGGCTCGGCCTGGCCACGCGAAACGTTGGTTGGAGACTCGGGGTCGTGAGGAGGGAGAGTCTGGGCGGTGTCGGGGGACGACGGGCGCAGGGGACTAGAGTGGCTCATGTTGGCACGAAAGAAAGAAAGAACCAAGCCTTGACTTACCAATATACTGAGTACGCCCACAAACCAAAGCGCGGTCTCTGGGAACAATGCGTGACCCAGGCCACCCATCACTGCATCAGTGACTGATCGCGTTGAGTTGCCCAAAACGGAAATTGAGGTTCCCGCTTACACGTTAGCGCGTTCACTCGTGGCAGAAATCACCCATGGCCACGAGCTGGGTACGTACGGATGGTGGAAATTTCCCTCGAGTTTTATGCAAAAATCCGACCGGGATTTGAACACTCTAAGTGCGGTATCACCAGAGCGCATTGATGAATGTTCAATCACTTTAGCAAAGCGTCGAGACGAGGCGCTAGTTAATGAGGACCTCTCTTGTTTCTCCACGAGTTTACGGACATTTTCAATCATGAACTCTTTACGAAAGGTTGAACGTGCAAAAGGAACGTTCCTTCACCGTTGCTGGTCAAAGTTTGAGGAAACTGAGCTTGTGTCTAGCAGGATTGCAGAGCAGAGGCCCTCTGAGCCATTCTATGGAGTACAAATTTATACAAATGAATTCATTTATCGAGTAGCGGCTTGGTAACGGCGGAAAGTTCATGGGGCACACGAAATGGGTGTTTTCAAAATCAATTGATTGAGTGGCCTTGAGCTTGAGCTGAGGATGATTTTTGGCGTAATAGTGGTGGGTGGGAGACAGTGCAAGGTCTAGACCCGATGTTCAGATTCTTTGAGCTTCAAGTTCGCGGCAACAATTAACACGCTCACCGCCACCGTGACCCATCAGTCACGGTGACCGATCGCGTCGAGGTGACCGGCCCTCGGACCGCTTTATTGGAACTCCTAACTCTTACCGTCACCAGCTGAATCCTCCAACCATATCGTCCTTGTTGATCCCCCCCAGCGCCCCGCGCCAAGCAGATCCGGCGCTTCCCGAGCTCGAAACCACCGATACTGTGGACATTTACCATCCAGCGGTCCGCGAGGGAAGACCCATTCTTGCCTTCCAAGCATACCCCTCCGCGCCAGGCCGCGATGATTTCGGCGTCCTCTTGGGCGTCGTCCTCGACGGCTGCTACGTTGTGTCAGGCAACAAACAGGGACACCTTCGCCGCTTTGACTCGCCGAACGAGCCGGTCACTGCCAACGATTCCGACCCGGATGCGCTGCTAGTGCAAGGAGAGTATATTTTCGTGGTCGGGACGGAAGAGTACGCCGTCAACGCGTTCCGGATTCTGCCTCTGACATTCTCAAAGGCCGTACGACGAAGACTACCCCCTCTGCCCCTCCTTTCCCCACTGGATACCCCCTGTCGATATCCCCGCCCATTGGAAGGGGCCAGTGGTCGCCCTCGCTACACTCTCGTCGATCAACGCCCCCGACGTCAGCGTGGCGGTCAAGACACAAGATGGAGTTTGTATCATGACGGGCGCTGCCACGGGTCTTGAGTCGAGCCACCTGGTGCCCAAATCGGAATCGGACTGGGTACGTTCCGAGACCGTTGTCGTCGTTCGATACTCAAATCTGACCCGGCGCAAATCCTAGTTCGAAAAGCACTACCGCGTGCTCAAGAAATATGAAGGGACTGGCGCTATGGACCTCGATTCTCCGCTCAACGCGGTGGCGCTCCGTGTAGATCTGAATGGGGGGCCCGACCAAGGCCACTTCGTATTCGCACCATTTGGACAGTGTATCCTTTCAGTTTTCCTTCAGTCCACGGGCCGAGACCTCACGCACATGTATCACCTCAAAGAGGTCAGGATGCCGGCGCGAATCCGCCGCGGCTTTCTCTTCGTACGCTTCGCTTGGAACGTCTTCAAGTTCTCGGCCCCTGGGCTGGCTGCGGCTGCGGCCGCGATCGACGCCCGCACGGCCGGCGGAGGCTCCTTGAAGCGGAAAGGCGCCGACGAGGCAGGCGGCCACGCAAAGAAGACCAAGATGAACGGCGATGGGAGCTGGGAAGACGTCGCATGTGCCGACGACAGCGACGACGAGGATAGCCTCCCAACCGAGGACTGCGGCGCCGGGAAACGGGAAGACGTCGGAGGCGCCGACGAGGAGGAAGCGGACCTCGCTATGTACGAAGCTCAGGACGCGGCGCTCACGGGTGAGTACCGCCTCTCTCGCTCGACCGACTCACGAGCCTCCGCACAGCTTGCGGCTACCTCACCGTTGACGATGTGGCGGCCGGGCGATACCCTGGGTTCTCCAGGATCAAGCGTCTTGCGTTGGACTACCGGCGGGCCCACCCGGAGGTCTCCGCACGGGTGAGCGGAAGAGACGGAGGCGAGGGAGCCTGAAGGTGGCCGTTCAGCGGTCCTTTTATGTTCCTCGTTATTTCGGTGGTATACCCGCAACCGCCGCCGGAGTGTCTCTCACCATCCGCCGCGATGAATCAGTCACAATACCATACATAACGCAACGCGCAGAACCCAAGCCTAGGAAATTTATAGTCGCTCGTTCTGGACACTTGCGCTCTTTTCACCCAAACTCTCTCACGTGTTCCTAGCTGCATTTTTCCTCGCCTTTGATTTCGCATTTTTCTTCTGTCCTCTTGAGAGCTTCTGTGGGGGACTCGTAGAAGGCACATTTTCGCCGCGTGCAAGGCTGGTAGAAGGGTCTTGCGCAGCCGACGTTGGACCGACGCGGGGGCTGGACGCTTCATTCGGCACAGCCGGCGTCGTTTCGAATGTGGGGTAACAGTATTCAAGGACTTGTGTGCTCTTCAAGATTATCCGCGTTATAAGTAGTCGATCATCGCCACGCAGGGAAAACAACACACCGGTCCTTTCAAATTCCTTCTCCCCAATCGCTTCCAGCTCGGAAAGTCCTGCGGTTTCGCGGCGAGGGTCTGAGCCGTTTTGAAAATTTCCGAGTTTCGCCCATTATACAAGGCATAACAGTCACAGCAGATCTCCTCCCATTGCCTCGCACTGGTCGCATCGCCGTAAAACGTGCATAGCTCGAACGCTTCGTGCGCGCGGGAACCAACTTCGGAGGTGAACCCTTCCTCGCAGATGATGACGATCTGCATTTCCAGATCTTTCAGCACCTGGAGGGGGTTCCGGACGATAGGAAGCATGGAGAAATGGAGAGGGAGGCAAAGGACAAAATTATTGTAGGCAAAGATGCGCTGCCTAGATGCGTATCGCTCTGCAAGAGGGCGAGTGCATCCTTTGCAAGAGCACTCGAAACCGAATTTTTTGGGAAGATAGATTGGAGGATCTTCGTAATTGGCCATGTTATTCGTGTAGGAGACCTCAATTTCCTGCCCCTCATGAATTTCCTTGAGGGCGCGGAGTTCTGAGACCACCATGATCGTCACAAAACGATTGCAAGGGGCGAGATATCCACGTACCTTCTTCCTTCGCGCTCTCGTTCCAAATGTAAACGGCATTTGGACTTGCCTTTGGAGAATAGCAGGTGTGATTCACGCGGCATATCGTCGGGCAGAGGCCGAAGACGTCGTCTCCGCAGGGCGTAAAGTGCTTGAAGCGTCCAATAATCGGATCCTCATCGCGCGCGCAGGGGAACGACAGCAAGAACAATAAATCCGCTTCGGTGAGACGAGACAAGGCGTCGAACATTTCATTATTGGCGGGCATAATAATGAGCGGCTTTTCTGAGATGATCAACG
Source organism: Mycena vulgaris (assembly GCA_029204335.1). Taxonomy (NCBI): domain Eukaryota; kingdom Fungi; phylum Basidiomycota; class Agaricomycetes; order Agaricales; family Mycenaceae; genus Mycena; species Mycena vulgaris. Next base: position 181,797 of record JARGYA010000067.1, read on the forward strand.
TGCCGCGGGGGATTCGTTCATTAGCAATGACGCCTTTGCCCTTGCCTGGAATGTCGACAATGGAGATGTGGGGGAAACTGGGGCCGGGCATCTTCGCTGGAGTCAGTGGACGAAAGAGGGCCGGGGCTGGACTATTGCAAGTGTGCCTGCAGGCTCAGAGCTGGAGTTCTGAATATAGTACGAGCTTCAGCGCCTATGCGAAGCATGTCACGAGCCGGTGGGTTGGAGATAGGTCGCCTGCTTTTCAATACAACATTCTGAGAAGTCGGCATAAAATCGGTCGCATTGGCAGCGGCGATCTCCTGGATTGATTCTCTTGAAGCTGGGGATTTGCCCTAGACGGCTCTTCTTGTGAGACTGGGAGAGCACATAAACTTCGCGTGAAGCAAAATGATTCAAGCCGGGAAGGGTGGAGTGGGTGAAAGGCTGATACAATTTCTTCAAACGCCGCCGTCAAAGCGACGGCTTGTTCGCGTGTTGGTACAAGTGCGTGGAGATCACGTGCAATCTCACCTTGCCGAAGCATCCAAACAGGACCAACTAACGCGACGCATCTTCAACGATTGACGCGCCGTGCACCTACTGGACGCATGCGACGGCGGGGCCTAGGCTTTTTTTCAATCCTCCGTATGCAAAATTCAGCCCGAATTTATTGACGTGACGCGCATGCGTGGGTAGGAATACATTTACAAAATTACGACTCGCGTGACCTGACTATCACGACGTCGCGAGCACCGTTACACCTGAACTCTGACCTGTGTTCTTAGCCGCTTCTTTCTTCGCCTTGGCTCTCGCATTGTTCTTCTGTCCTCTGAAGAAATGATACGTGAGAGCGAAACACTAGCTTGTTTGTTTACTTAATGGCCTCCGTTGACGCTGCAATTTTAGGAGGGGGGTGTGCACTATATAAAACTCCCATCCACCGAAGGAATTACGGAAAAGGCTCGTATAGCGCTCCCCCGATTCAATTTTTGCTTGCACTGTTATTTGCCGCAGTCGTCGGACGCGATCTGCATGATGCCGTGCAGACATGTCAATAGCGGGTGTTTGAGGTCTGTGAATATGAATATCAACACCCAGGATATCCAAAATCCCTGGATGAGGCACAATCAGTTATTTTGTAGTAGTAGTAGTGTTTCGCTCTCACGTTATTTGACCAAATTTGGCCTCTCAGAAAGAATGTGCTCGTTCTCGACGACGACACCATGGAATCACACAATTCATTGTACGCAGGTAGCCCAGACACAGTTCTACAATCCCAGATAGATTTTCCGAGCCAATTGATGTTGCGAGACTAACGTAACCGCCATTGACACCTTCCTTGAGCGTTTCGTTAGTGGGCTAGTGACTGTAAACCAAACGAATTCCTTCTTACTTTTGGAAGCAATTAAATTCAGAAGGACGAATAGGCCGGCGGTTCATCATTAGGCAGTCCCTGGGCCCAAGGACTAGCTTCAGGTGCCTCTCGCCGCCGCGGCGCCCTAATCTGGCCCTCCATCATCTTGATTTCTCTCACTTCATCACTGTCTCCCCGGGAAGCCACGGTAACAATCGACCTCGATGCCGAGTCCCCAAGCGTCAACTCTTCCAGCTCCCGGTTGATTTCGTCCGTTTGCCGCTCAAGTTCCATTTGGCGGGCGTGGCGCAACTGAGACTTGATCCGTGCTCTCTCGGGTGACGAAAGGGGGGAGGCAGGAGCAGGATAGAGCGGTTCATCATTAGAATATCCGCCCGCCGACATCATGACTGCGCCGCTGGGCAGCCTGGTCACAACCGTGCGCAGGTGGGTACTGCTTGGGTCCGGTGCGTATTGTGACCTGTGTTGTTCAATTGTGGGAGAATGCTGGGCGAGATCGTTGGGCAGTCGCCTATGACGCCCGTCCCGACGACGACGACAGAAACCAAGCATACCAACGGCTACAGCGAGCATGATTACTCCACCAATGATTATACCCGCAAGCCCACCGACGGGAATGGAGCTCCTGGTTGAGGTTGATGGAGGTGAGGAGGAGCTTCCGGCGCTAGCTGTTCCAGCAGAGGTTGTAGCCCCACTGGAGCTGGAGGGTGCACTGGAGCCGGAGGACAAACTGGAAGGTGCAGGTGTGACAGCGGAGGGCTGATCTTTCGTCGCAGAACTCTTGGCGGATGAGCCAGTTCTCGAGGAAGAAACTCCACCCTTTTGACATGCTACAGCTCCATCCGAATCACGAACTGAAAAACTCATGAGCCGAGATTGAAATCCGAGTCAAAGAAACCACCAACAGCATGACTGGCCAGTTGCTTCGAGGTCAAGGGAAATTAGATTGCACTCAAAGCCTCTGTACAAATTGACGTACGGCAACAACCATTGTCATTCGGACAACCTTCGAAACCTGAGGCGCATTGTTGGCCTGATCCAGTGCAGGTCTCTCCCTTTGGACAGCACCCTATCCCAGCGCAGAATGTGCTGAAGGGGCCGACACAATGAGCAACCTCGATTCTGTGGATCACCGACATACCCTGCGGCACAGCAGCCTCCACCTACATCATCATGAACAACATGAGAAGATAGAGGGGCGGGAAGACGGACCTTCACAGCAGGTTTCCTCGGTGCTGCAGCACCCGGTCTTGTTGCATAAGTTGAATCCAGCCCTGCAAGACTGGGGGGACTGCCGAGAGAAAAGGAGACCGCGAATGATCGTCTCCCCGGGCCGGGGCCGTTGAATGAAAGGCTTGAGCGGGGTCAGGCGTGCCGCAGGACTCGAAGTATCCTTTGCACCACAGGAAGAGCCCAACAAGAGCGCCGCGAACAAGAACATCCGGGGGAGGGACATCATTTGGGAGGGGTCGTTAGGTACATCGCTATGCGCGCCGCTCTTAAAGCTCCGATCGCTTTCAAGATATGATACTTAAGCTTGCTGCTCAGCGCATGGAGCGTTACGTGGTAATTACATTCTTTTCTGGATAGCTGTTAACAGACCACTGGGCGAAACGGAATATGGACATATTGGCATCACCCGAATTTCACTGGAAGATTTTTATCATCGTGCAGCGTGATGTCGCCAGTGGTATTACCGCACCCAAGCCCAAGCCCAAGCCCAAGTTTTCCGAGCTCGTGAAACAAATTAGGGAAAGTCAAAGCGGTCAGGACGGACAGATTCTGGCTCGAGTCTCAACTCGATTTTCGGATCGATTCTTGGTCGAGAATCCGTCGAGAATCGACGCTGAAGCAGAATCGACGAGAATCAACGTTCCTCCTCTGGAGGAGGAACTGCATCAGAATCGTCGATTCTCGCATCGATTCTTGCCACATCGATTCTGATAGTCAAGAATCGACGCCAGAATCCACTGCAGAATCGAGTGCCGAATCAGGTCGGTCAGAGTTGGGTGGATTCTCATCCGATTCTGCTCATCGATTCTGACAAGAATCGAGTTCAGAATCGAATCAAGAATCGGCCCTCTCTGACCGCTTTGACTTCCCCTAATCCTGGTCCGAAAAATGGACCTCAAGAATGAAAGTTCGAAAAAGAGATGGTGCTGAAGTACAGAGGTGCAGCTGCAAGCGGGAAGGAGCGCTGTCTTGAAGCCGAGAATCATTCGCCAGCGGTCCGGATATCGATATCCAAAACATCATTCCTGAGGTGAGATGGACGTCTTGTCGAAATAAGCGCGTTCAAAGTCCAACAGCAGACGAGAATCAGCAAGACAAAGCCCGCGCGGCGTATCTCGTTAAGTTAATGGAATCCCTGTCCTTGCCAGGATGCCGTAAAATATGCCTAGCTGTCGTAGTAGGGCCGTCAGCACGAAGAGCGGTAAAAAAGAAGAGAAAAAAAGGGAGCGTAAGATAATAATGAGCATCCTTGACATCCGAGTTGCCTGGATCGCGCTCAAATCTAACCCGCAAAAATTCGAGGATGGGGTCCAAGGTGGCTCTGGTCAAGTTTCATAGTGGTTGTGATGAGTTGTGATGTGAATCTAATCTAGTACGTCATGCTGTGGCAGGCTGTGGCGCAGTCAAATTACAACCACCGCTTGCTTCTCTCTCCCATGAAACGCACGCCCGCCCAAGGCTACGCCCCGGTCCCCAGCACCTCCACCCTCGCTGTCCCCTCCCCAAACACACCCACCGTCTCTCCCCGGAACTCCATCCTAAACAGCGTTGCAACAGGCGAAATCGGCGCAGGATATGGCCCGTATTCCTATCCCCAAAACCGTGACAGTGTCTTCAGCAACTCTCGCTTCAGCAATGCTGCATCCATAGTCAATAGTGCGGCGTTGACCCGCTCAAACACACAGTCGGTCTCGCCGCAACTATGGGACACAGATCCGGACATCGACGACGCCCTGCATGACCCAAATCGCAGCGACCGCTCGTGGACCCCGTTTTCCCTCCGCGGCTGGGCGAACGCAACCGCACTCATTGTCATCGTCGGCGGCCTCATCGTCCTCTTCGCGGGCTACCCTGTCATCGCCAGTTTCAGCCTGGGAAGCTCCACGCTCGGCGCATTTAACCTCGGTGGCATAAACTCGACGGGACAGGTACCAGACCTGCCGGGTATGCCGTTGCTCATCGACGCGGACACGCCCACCTCGGCATACTCGCGCACAGGCATAACCGACAAGAAGAAGTACAACCTCATCTTCAGCGACGAGTTTAACACCGATGGACGCTCATTCTACCCCGGCGACGACCCTTATTGGTGTGTTGATATTCTATGGCATTAATCTCCCCCCCTCACATCCTCCAGGGAGGCCGTCGATCTGCATTACTGGCCAACAGGGGACCTCGAGTGGTACGACCCTGGGGTACGTGCCTAAAATACCCGCCAACAAAATACTCACACGTTCCAGGCTATAACCACCAAAGACGGCAAGCTCGTCATCACCATGACTGAGCAGCCCAGCCACGACCTCAACTTCCAGAGCGGTGGGTCTCTCGCGTCTCGCTTCGGCGTCTTCTGACAGCCCCAGGCATGCTCCAATCCTGGAACAAGTTCTGCTTCACCACGGGTTATGTCGAGGTAGCAATCAGCCTCCCGGGCACCCCTCTGACCCCCGGCTTTTGGCCCGGAGCGTGGACGATGGGCAATCTCGGCCGCGCGGGCTACGGCGCGACGACCGAGGGCATGTGGCCGTACACGTACGATGCGTGCGATGTCGGGACCCTCAAGAACCAGACCGCCAAGGACGGCACACCCGCTGCGGCTGCGACGGGCGGGAAGGGCAAGGCGCTCAGTTTTTTACCCGGCCAGCGCGTCTCGGCGTGCACCTGTCCCGGCGAGGACCACCCCGGCCCCGACGTCTCCGTCGGCCGCGGCGTCCCCGAGATCGGTGCGCCCCTTCCCTCCCCTCCCCCCGCCCGCGCTGACTCTTCTCCGTGTAGACATCATCGAGGCGCAGGTGGACGTGTCCCTCTTCGAAGGGCAGGTCTCGCAGAGCTACCAGGTCGCGCCGTTCAACCTCGACTGGCAGTTCGTCAACACGACGCCTGCGACGAGCTTCGTGGATGCGAGCAAGACGTCGTTCAACTCGTACAAGGGGAGCAACCAGCAGCAGGCCGTGTCCGCGCTCACGTACATCCCCGCGACGGCGTACAGCGGGGACGGGTACGCGGTGTACGGGTTCGAGTACTGGTCGGACCCGAACAACCGCGACGACGGGTACATTACGTGGGTGAGCGACGGCGTGCAGAGCTGGACGATGGAGGCCGCGGCGATTGGCGCGGATTCGGCGGTGGAGATCAGCCAGCGACTCATTCCGGAGGAGCCCATGGTGCGTGCTCTCCTCCGTATGCCATATGAAGTGATTGGACTGACGAGCGCGAGCAGTACCTGATCCTGAACCTGGGGATGTCGCCGTCGTTCCAGGCGCAGGACTTCATGCACATGACGTTCCCGAACCAGATGCTTGTCGACTATGTAAGGGTGTACCAGCGCGAGGGCGTCTCCGAGGGCGCGACGTGCAACCCGTCAAAGTACCCCACTGCGGACTATATTGCAAAGTACGTTCCGTTCCGTTCCCCGTTCCCTCTTTGCAGCAAGCATACTGATTCATATCTCCGCCGCCAGCCACCTCGAGGCGTACAGCAACCCGAACTTGACGGTGTGGGCCGATGCCAACTTTACGTTTCCCAAGAACCGGCTGTGGGACGGGTGTTAGAGAAGAGGGCGTAGGAAGGAGTGTGTGTAGGCGCAAGAACGAGTGTGGGCATGCCACGGCGGCGGACGAGTATCGAGTCGAGGGCGCGGACGAGTGCCGAGTCGAGGCGTTTGTGGCGAACGGGTATATCGAGTCCCTCCGCGAACGGGTGCTTGGCACGGACGTTGACTGGTGTGCTACAGATATGACTTACTTACGACTGAGACGCACGGATATTCCCTTAATTATCACGCATTAGCATACCATAGAGGCTTGGGTGTATGTACGCATATGGACACGAGTGACGACAATTATGCGGGAATGGATGGTGGACCAGAAGGTGGATGTTTTGGGAAAGGCGGCGCGGGCGCACGTCATTAATTGGCAGCGTGATACGCGAGCATTGCTAAATTGATCCCATTCCCGAGACCTCCATCGCGTGTCTGGTACACTCACTAAACCATCCAAAGGCTAATGACTTTAACAATTGCAACTACGGAAATCCGTACGATACACCCCCGCATACACCCCCACCCACTGCCACTGGGCGGCCCAGAGAGTGAACTCATATCAAGAACAACTGTACCCCAAGTCAGAAGGCGCCTCAACGGTTAAAAAGAGCACTGACATGTGAGGTTTTGTTCGCCTCCGCTCTCCAGTCGCGGTCCAAAAACGCCGTCACTCTCTTCTCGACGGCGGCTTCCGTCATGTGTTCTGGGATGTAACTAAAGCGATGATGAGACCAGCTTGCAACGAGTAGGATTTAAAAACATTTCGATAGGGTGCGTCATAGCGTCTGCGATGGCTTTCTTGAATGCGGGATAATCCCCGGCGAACACGTTGTACACGTAGGGCGGATCTAGCTCGTTCAGCGCCGTGTTTTGCGAAAGCCATCTATTTCTATTGCTTGGGTCGGCAGAGTCCCACTGTGGAGTTGGTTAGTGGCGGTTTGACGGGCATGTGCATTGAAAACGTGCACTTCTGATCGGGTTGAGGACCGGGACTCCCAAGCACAGCGCTTCAAACACGAGTGGTAGTCTGTGCACAGGGTCAGCGGCAGTTCAAAACGCGAAGCCATTCGTTCGACCCTCACTCTCTTGGATCCCAGAGGCCTACGAGCAGCTTGGATTTGGACATCTCCTGCAGGACACCCTTCTCCGAGAGCTTGCCGAGTTCGACCAGATTGGATGGCACGGATTTTATGCCTTCAGTCTCTGGGTATAGAATCAGACGGCCATCCACCGGATCCAGTCCCGCGACGAACTGGGCCCCCGTTTCCTTCCCAGCGTCCTCAAAATACTCGGGAGGCCATAAGTTGTGCTTGCGGAACAGGTATGTCTCCAAACCCGCCATGATGAACGCACGATTGAGGCGTTCTTCGGGATCGACGTACGGCGTCGTCGAACGGCACGTCTTTTCGAGGCTGAATCCGAGGTATGTCTCGCCGTTGGGGAACTTTTCGGCCGCGAGAGTCCAAGCGTACCCAAGCGGTGACGCGGGCTCCTCGTCTGGCACCTGGTTCCAGCTGAACATCTTCCACGCTGGGAAACCCTGCAGGTTCTGCGGCGAGCGCAAGCACCCGCTGATATCCTTGAAGCATGCTTTCAAGTCGTTGCGATCGAAGATGACGGCTTTGACCTGGCTCGAGAACAGCGCGTACACGCTCTTCGCCCACTGCACATCGCCAGGGCTGTGTATATACGACACGTCGAGACGGTCGAACACGCGGAGAATGGCGCCCTCCTCATTGCGGATTTCAGCCGAGACAAGAATGACGACTGAATGGACGCGTGAATTTCCATTCAAGAACAAAATGTGTCACGTACGCCTCGGTCGCGGTGTGCAATGCGTGTCGTACATGCACCGGGTCGTGTCCAAAAGGGCCTTGCGGTTGTGCTCGAGTCCTTCCTTGGCCGAAAAGGTCTGTATCAGCTGCTGCACGGCAGCAGTCATCGACTTATGGTCCAACATGGCGTTCTGACTTTCGGTTTTGTCGTGATATGGCGACTTGGCATTCGCTGATCCCTCTTCGAGGGTTGCGCTGGCAGCTTCTCGGGATGGCTCCGCGTCCTCCTTGTGTGGTTCCGCAGCGTCGATCATGGGGGTGTTCGCACCAGCGGTTTCGTAGGATGGTTTTACAGCGTCGACTATGGGATTATGGGTCGAGGGAGGGAAGTTCCTGTGGGGAGGTTCGGTTTGCAGTGGCACTTCGAGCACCGCTTGCGGTTTGCTGAAACGATGAGCCGGCGAGAAGGAGCCGGCATCATTGGGCCTCGTAGATGGACCAGCTGTGTACCAAAACAGGATGGCGAGGCCTGTGAATAGGCCAGAATAGGCCGCGAACCGACGGAGTCGAGCAGGTGCCATCGCTCCCAAAGACCGCTGTTAAATATCCTGAGCGTTAAGGTAAGAGCTCGAGCTCTCGAGCTATGTCTTGGGTACGCGGTTTCGATCGCGATGAGCCCCTCTCGATCTAGTCTCCCAGAGGCAGAGTAGATAATTCTCTTGAACCCTCGTGCCTCGGAATATTCCTGATCTGACAGGTATCCTGAGTTTGCGAAAGTTGACCCTGTCTACTCTGCCTCAGGGAGACTATCTCGATCTAACACTGGGGGTTCTAACAACTGGAGACACTACCACGTGAGAGGACGACATAGAAAAATGGCGTGGCTACCGTCCACAGATCCTTTCGCTCTGGGATAGAGAACGTCCAGCTTGGAGCCCAAAGAACCATGGAAGTGCTACTGTGCGTCGGGTAGCTTCGCATGCGCGTCGAAACTTCTGGGCAGAAACATGGAGCGAATAAAAACTGCTAGCTGCTATCGCTGGTGCGAAGGATAGTGGCAGAGACTCCAAGTATGTAGACCAGAGTAAATGTTGGTGGAAAAAGCAAGTTACTGATCCGATCATCTTCCAAACTCATGAGCGTCCGTCTATCCTCCCCGGCTGACTACGAGACCTTGCTGGATAAGTATGATACCTGGATGTTCGACTGCGATGGAGTACTCTGGAATGGGGATCACCTAGTCGAAGGGGTGGTCGATGTGCTGGAACTGCTCCGACTCCGAAGTGTGTCTCTGCCTCTTCAAGCCACTCCAACCCGGAGCTTTGATATGTGCCGCAGAGAAGAAAGTCTTGTTCGTTACCAACAATGCCGCAAAATCTAGGAAAAGCTACAAGGGGAAATTCGACCAGCTTGGGGTTGAAGCGCACGTTGTGAGTAGACTTGCATCGAATCTCCGGGACCAGAAGTGACGCCGACTCTAGGACGAAATATACGGGTCGGCATACGCTTCTGCTGTCTATATTTCATCTGTGATGAAGCTGCCGAAGGACAAGAAAGTCTACGTGATTGGGATGAAGGGGCTGGAGGAAGAGTTACACGAAGAAGGCGTCAGTTTCCTCGGGGGAACGGTCAGCCAGTTAAAGCTGGAAAAGTGACATACGGCTACTGATGACGCACAGGACCCTGCTGATTGTACTCTCGAACCGTTTTCTTTGGCCAATTTTACCCTGGACCCCGACGTCGCAGTTGTCCTAAGCAGCCTCGATACCGCTGTCAACTATACGAAGATGTCCAAGGCATTCCAGTATCTTACTAGAAACCCAGGCTGTGTCTTCCTGGCGACTAATGAAGACAGTACGTACCCGGCTGCGGGTGGGATTTTGCCGGGTGCTGGGGCCATGAGCGCTCCGTTGCGATACGCGCTCGGAAAGGATCCTTTGAGCATCGGGAAGCCCGCGAGCACGATGCTCGACTGCATCAAAGCAAAGTACGCCCCCATCCTCATACCATCGGCGACCAAGTGTTCAATTACCGGCAGAGTCGACTTCGATCCCAAACGGACAATCATGGTAGGTGATAGACTCAACACTGACATCTTGTTCGGCCAGAATGGAGGACTTGCTACGCTCCTCGTTCTCACCGGTGAGAATTGTGCGTTGGAGGTGTACCCGGCTAAATGACTCCCATAGGCATCACGACAGAGGCGGAGATCACAGGCCCAAATGCATCGAGCACTGTTCCTGATTTTGTAACGGGGTCCATCGGCGATCTACGCATCCTTGGCAAGTGAGGGTGACTATTAGAGGTACAGAGAATTTAGTACTACTCCGGTTGGCTTTTTAGTTTACCGAGAAGACATCAATTTGAAGAGTTTCAAGAAATGCGGTGACCTGCGAGATAGAACAAATTGTTGGACACCATAGGCTGTTATATCTATCATGAACAGTGGACGGAAGGTTCAGCTTCAAGTGCATTTCAACTGGTAGAAAAAGACCGGCATATGTAAACGGTGCGTTCTTTTCATTCTTTTTAATCAGTTATTCGTAAGTCAAAATACCTCGTCCCCGCGATATCCAATTGCTCTCGCCACAGCGGCCTGACGCTGTCGAATGCGGTGGGGCAACTGAATACCATACCCAGCACCGTATGCGGCGAGTTCAGCGACGTTCAAGGCTTTGATGTCGTCAAGGTTGCGCAAAGCGGGGAGGTTGTGCTAGTTGACATGAGCTAAAAACTATCAATTCTCGAAGTCGGCTTACAGGGGTCAGAGTAGGATCTTGGAGTGCAGGTTTCCCGGGCGGGTCATTTTTGAAAGGAAGAATCTTGAAAGAAAACTTGCGGCCATCTCCAAGGGAGAAGTTCTCGAGCTAAATGTCACTACATAAATAAAATGAAACTAGAACATGTGGGATACACCAACTTTGAGCTGGTCGACCCTGATGTCATTAACCGTAGCATGAACCGTAGCTACGGCAGTGTGTAGTGTAGCGATAGCATTGAGAATATCTTGCGCCCATAAGGGGGCGACGGCTGCAAAATATAATTCGGAACAGGAAGGGGATGAAGAGAGGCGACGAACCTGCGGGGTTGGACGCCTCTGCCACAGCGTTGGTTTTCGAGAGTCCGGCGCTGGGGGTGCCAACGAGGACGATATCGGATATGGTTGGAGGAGGCGCTCAGGCTGGTGAGCCGTGACCGAGAGTAGTATAGGAGCGCGCCGGAGGATCGGTCCGAGGACCGGTCACCTCGACGCGATCAGTCACTGATTGGTCACAGTGGCGGTGACCGATGCGTGTTCTTTTCCTAACATGGCTCGCACTGTCTCCCACCCACCACTAGTGCAGCTACAAAGTCGGAACGCCTGCGCCAAGAACCCTTCGCAGATCCTGTCCAGGACGACTCTTCGACTGCCACTCGACTTTTCAGCTTGCCACCGTGGTCCGTTACTCGTTCAAACACGGAACGATATACTCCACGAGAGCTTTGTAAAATTTTAATAACATCGCACTTCCCTCCAATTGAAAAATAGCTGACTCAAACAACTGTCGCCTATCGCCATCGAGTTGCCGCTGTTCAAGCTGGTCTCTTGTGTCGACCATCGGGCAGCACCAGTTTCTACCATGCCACGGTGTTCAATGGCGGGCGCAGTCCAACTTAGCTGTGGACACGGGATCAACTTTGTAAACCACCGCAGACGTGGGCCAGTCCGGCGTCTATCCATAATCCAACCGAGAAACCTCCTTTTACGAATGACCAAGTCTGTGAATTGGCGGCGAGTCGATGGGTCGGTTTCCAGGTCAATGCGAAGACGTCCTCTACCTCTCTTCCGTTCAATACAGCAATAGGCAATTATCCGTTCGCTTATCGGGGGCAGGCTGTCTCGTAATATTGCCGAACCTTCGAAACCTGACCATCGGTGCGATGTGGGGCTCTCACAGTCGGGCCGCGAATCGACAATTCTTCCTCCCCAACATTTCCACTCAGCGACGATCGTTTTCTTGTTCAGATCAAGGTCGTTTGCTTGAATATTCGTGCACTGGGCTCGTTTCCGCTCGTCACCCACAGCATTGTGCTAAGGTCTCATCTCCTGACCAAATTCCGATCTGCGTCCAACCAAGCCGGTGGATTCGTCTCCAGCAAAGCGGTTGCCATCAGTTCCTGAAAGTTTAAACCAAATGTTAGCTATCACAGTGTTGCCTCTTTGGATTCGCCTGAGAATTAGGCAACACGGTAGCGGTAAATGTGTGCGTGCATTTCCGCTCAAACAGGGACAGGTGCATGGCCGGTCGAAACGCTAGCAATACGCCCAAGGTCTCAGAGGAGGACCCATGACGTTCGCTTGCCTGGGTCGAAACAGAGGATTTGTCTCACAGAAACGACATGAACGACACAGTCCTGGTTGCATCGCAGCGCACTCCCAAATCATTTAAAGGTCGGACCATCCTCAGGCTATTCTGCCACGCGCAGCAATGTATACAATCCTCCCTTCTTTCGCCATCCTCGCCGTCTTCCTCCCTGCCGTGTTCACCAAGTCCACCGATGGCATCGTCACCGTCAACAACATGGTCCTCAACCCAGCGGCTGGCCAGGACATCCAGCTAGAAAATCTTGGTGTCCCAACTGGACCTATTCGCGTTCGCGGCCTGCGCATGGGGCTCGACATCGATCCAGCTACTCTCAATCTGTACAACTATACTTTGACCGGTCGCCGTCGACTACCACATTTAACACGCTTTAGGTTTCCTGGACGATCGGCGCATCGTCGCAAAGTCCACTATCGTATTCAGCAGGTGTGCAGGTGGCGAGGCTTGCGGCAGTGGAGTTATGGGAGCCGAATGTAAGTCGGACGATGAGCTCGAAGTGGTTAGCAATTTAGCATACAAGGAATTCAAGCCTCGAATGTAAATGATGGTAAAAACAAAAATCTAATCAGCCTTCTGCCATGTTCGCCGCCTGCTCGGGGTTCAGTAGCTTCTCCTCTTGCTCATTCTGAACGTGGTAGCCGATGCTCCTCTTGCACGCAGTTGAGGAACGTAGAATATGCGCGCTTGCGATTCAAATATTCACCATCACGGCAGCTTTCAACTAAACGCTTGGCTCACTCTTGGCTCTGCCTCATCACAAGCAATTATCACTATGACCCTCTATCTGTACGAGCTTCCTACGACGGGCGCGGTCTCGTTTTCCGATTTCTGCACAGATGCGAGCTCCGACAAGCTCTACACTAGCCACATCTCAGAGGCGACCCAATCCCGCGCCAATCTGCGCGCCGTGCTAAAGGAAAGCAAGCGCACACAGGACGGGGAGAAGGATTATCTCAAACTCGTCAAGATCCTGGATGACTACCTCCCCAGGCTGCGCGGCATCATGGTCTGTGTCGCCCACAACGAGATCGAGCTCAAATCGGAACCCAGTACGCCTGCCGTTGGCCGCTCCATTCCGCGCTGATGCGATGCACCCAAAGTATTCAGCTGGCGGACGACGCTGTCCGCGAACCTGTTCCACACCTCACCCCGCCAGTCGCTCCCGTCTCTCCACGCAGACTACGCGTATTCTCTCCTCACCCATGCCTTCGCGCTCTCCAATCTCGCGCGCTCCAAGGTCGCTGCGCTGGGCGCATACGAGCTCGACCGCGCTATTTCCGATGCGGACCGCAAGGCGAAGGAGACGCAGCTGACTGTCGCGGCGGACTTGCTTTGTCGCGCGAGCGGGATATTCTCGTATATAAGTGACACCGTGCTCGTCGACTGGGAGAGCGCGACTCCTGCGCCCACGTTTGCTAAGCCGCCTGATGTGAGCCGGGAAGTCAACAATGCGCTGGCCAAGTGCGCCTAATCCTTCCTTTCCGCTTGCTCCACTAACCCACTGCCCCAGATCCGCCCTCGCCGACGCGCAGACCCTTGCCATCCGCAAGCTACTCTCCAAGTCCGCGTACGACAGCAACGTCGCGCCGGGGCCGCCCCTCCCGAAATCACACCCCTCCCCCGCGCTCCTCGCGAAGCTCCACCTCGAGTGCGCGACGCTCTACTCGTCTGCGCGCGCCCTCGCAGGTGAGATCGCCGCGGACCTGCGCCGGCACCTCGGCGACGCGAGCGCGCTGCACGCCGCGCTCGCGCGCAAATGGCTCGGCGTGGACGCGGGCGAGGGCGACCGCGGCGGCGACGCAGTGGGATTCCTCGTGTGGGCGCGCAAGGAGCTCGAGGACCTCAAGGGGCGCAAAGCCGAGCTGGAGGGCGTAGGCGTCTTTTTGAAGCACTATAAAAAGGTCAACGACTCGGTGCGTTTCCCTGGTTTGGTTGTGCGGGGGGTGCGCTTACGTTTTGGTGTTGAATTTGGCAGCTGCATTTCCAGCCGGTGCCGACGCAGGCAGAGCTGCAGGCGCGGATACCTGCGGGGCGCCAGGCGCTGGGAGCGAAGGCGTTCGTGCCGCCGCAGCCTGCGTTTGGGCCGGGATCCACCGAGGACGTGCGGCGGAGAGCGGAGGCGCTCGAGTTGGACGGGGAGGACGGGGATCAGGGCCCGCGAGACGCGCGGAGTGCCTCTGGGACGTATGCGGGTGCTGGGTCCTACTTTTGAGCACCAGTCATTTAGATTGTATTTCGTCTCCGCACTCTTGTATCAAATACGCTGTATGTATTCTGTGGTACAATATATAGTCAGCCGGATCGAAACGATTCCTGTGGACTCTCGTAGAGCGGTACATGTACGCTGAGGACATCTACGCAGGCTCTTAATCGTTCGTTCACAAGTCTCGTTTGCGGGAGCACTTCAATACATAGTTGCACAGTAGATGGTATCTAGTCGATTATACAAGAGATGAGACATTGCAAGGACAGTCGAATGCGGAATCAAATCCCCTGCCAGTGATAAAGCACCGTGCCCTAATATGCGCGTCAGTCGTGACAATCGAGAGCGCGAAGAGGCCACGCACCGTGCTGCTGTTCTTCTGCACGACCTTGCGGTTGACGAGCGCGATGAGGCACTTGTTCACGCGCGCCTGCGACAGGTCTGGCGGCGAGATGAGGTCCGTTACTGCGCGCTATTAGCGCGGATGGGAAGGGAAAAGGTTCGGGCGGCACACGTTTCGCGGTTTGGGCGGGGGCGTTCAGGAGCCCTTCTATCACGCCTTCCATGTTTCGGCGGAGGTTCTAAGAGGCGTGAGGAGTGGGCCGTAAGCGCGGGATATATACGCACTGGGTCGCTGCCGCGGAATTCAAGCGGTAGGCAGGAGATGATTTTCTCGATCTCAATCTGGGAGAGATCAGTCTGACGTTCACAAAAAATGGATATAGGCAACGCACGCTCCGCTCTTTCTTCTCCTTCGCCGTGAGCTTGGGCTTGCCGGGCTTCTTCTTCGCGCCGGGCTTAGACGACGGCACGGACGCGTTGGTGGTGGTAAGCCCCGCGTATGTGATGTCCATCTCCGTCTGCTCCATCGTCTTGGTCAGTTCAGCCTCGCGCGCGGCGGCGGCGGCAGCTTGCGCCTGCCGCATTGACTCCATCGCCGCTATCGCGTCGCGCTCTACAGCAGAAGTCAGCACGCCGCAGAATTGTCCGGCAGGGCACGAACATGCCTGCTCGGCGTTTCGCCAGCTCGAACGACGCGTCTGTCGGGGCCTGCGCGCAGGGTCAACCCAGCGTTCAAAGACAGACAGGCGACGCGCACCTGGGGCCAATCGGCTGTGAGCGCGTTCATGTTCATAACGTAGAGCCAGCTGGCGAAGGACTCGTTGAACGTCGCCAAGGACTCGCTGAGTTGCTTCATGCCCTCGACGTTCGCCTGCAGCATCTCCGTTTCGTCTGCGAATTCGGAGACGGCGGCGTCGAGAAACGCGAGACCAGACGACTGCTCATCCGGGTCCGACGCGGAAACGGCGAAGAGGGAGCCCTGAGAGACACGCCGTAGAGGCGTTCGGGGCATGTTGTGGTTTGAAATTTGAATCCAAAATTATTACCTTCCCGATACAGCAAGTGCAAACATCATATAACATGCTTTGACCGATCAACACAATATTAATACAAGTAGCAGCACTTCCCCAGTTTATGTAGCAGTAGCAGTAGCAGTACTCGACGCCCCGACGGCTTTGGGCATTTTCTTGTCCCCCGTCGCGAGCTGCTCGAGGTCAGCCGGCTTGAAGTAGTGCGGCGCAACTACAAGCAGGTCAGACCAAGGAGATAAGGATCGTGCGCAGCAACGTACCTTCGAGCAGCCATGCCGGTTTGATTTCCATGACTTGTCTATCAGTGAAGGATGAGTGGGGTGAAGTCAGCAGAGCCGCATAACATACCGCATATATGACTTCGAAGTCATCACAAGCTCATAGTACAGGAGAGTCTTGACCGGGGGCTGGAACTGGAACAGACTTGAAGACGGGTGTATGTACACCGTGTGGTTCGTCTTGAGCGTCCGATATGAGTCCCCGCTCTTCTGCAGCTGCGCCTGTCACCGCTCATCAGCAACGACCAACGCAAAAGAAGAAAGGATACGAACAGTGTTGTAGAAGTACCCCGCCGTCAGCGCCTTCTGTACTGGCATAATGTCATTCGAGTTGGGATTCGACTGCACAACGACCTCGACGCGCTCACACAGCCCCGCCAGCTGGTCTCGGATATCCCGCGCCCGGCTGATGCTCTTAAACTGCAGGAACTGCTCGTAGCAGAACTGCTGCGAATAGTTTGTTTCCGCCCACTGCTCCCACACGTTGAGCAGGGTGAAGTGGTCGCCTCCGGGACGGATGAAATTCTGCCGCGCCTGATCTGCATGCAGCTTCTTGTCCTTCGGCCGATAGAACAACGACCCTGACTCAGAGAGCATCGCGATGATCGTCAAAACCTACGCGTATCATTAGCCCAGGTTTATGGGGAACGTTGGGAACAGCCTACCTCGTCCGTGCACACATACTTCTCACTCGAAATGATAGCCTTGGACAGCATAGGATCCACCGGAAATTCTGCCATCCGCCGCCCGAGCTTCGTCAGTTCGCCTCTGTCGTTCAAGGCCCCCAACGCATACAACAGCTCCAGCGCACGCATGAGGGTCTCCCCCGGCGGCGGGTCCAGAAACTCGAACCCGATCAGGTCGTTGATCCCGAGCGACTTGAGCATCAGCACCGTCATGCCGAGGTTCGTGCGCTGGATCTCGGGGACGGTGTTCGCCTCAAGTTCGTTCGCAAATGCCCACTTCGTGTACAGGCGGAACGCTTTCCCAGGCCCGACACGCCCTGCGCGACCAGCTCTCTGGTTCGCGGACGCACGCGAGCACTGAAGTACGTCAGTTTCTTCGGCTGGTTGAAAGCAAAAGATTTACTGACCGGGACGACCACGAGGGAGGACATCCCTGTTCTCGGATTGTACGAATTCTGCTTCACGAACCCCGGGTCAATGACGAACACCACTCCATCGATGGTAATGGACGTCTCCGCAATGTTGGTGGCCAAGACGACTTTCCGCGCGCCCTCTGGCGTCGGCTCGAAGATCTTGGCCTGCATTTCGCTTGGCAGATTAGCGTAAATCGGACAAATAATCAGTTCGGCGATCTTGTTGCCCAACGCCCGCGACGTCTCTTGTAAATTTTCGTGACAAGCTTCGATCTCTTCTTGGCCCTGAGACAAAAAAAAGTTAGAGATGATATGTCGCGGAGGTTATCAAGCATACCGTCAGGAAAACCAAAATATCGCCCTTTGGCTGTGTGGTGTGTATCTGGAAGACAGTGGTGATTGCTGCGTGCAGGTAATTGGCCTCGGGCTGAGGGGTGTAATGGATATCAACGGCGAATTGACGTCCGGGAACTAGACAACAATCAGTCGCGTACACAACAATGCAAATCCTTCTCACCATAGAAGGTCGGGGCGTTATCAAAGTACTCGCTAAACTTTTCCGCGTCTAGGGTTGCGCTCGAGATGAGCAGTCTTAGCTCCGGCCGGAAACGGGCGATATCCTGAATCGACCACATGTCAACGATCTAAAATGCGTGTCATGAGCGCGGCGACGAACCTTCACAAGGGCGAAGAGGATATCCGTACTCAGCGTTCTTTCGTGCGCTTCGTCAATGATCAGCGCGGAGTACCCCGCCAGATCCGGTTCAGTGAGGAACTCGCGCAACAGCATGCCGTCTGTCATGTACTTCAGCACGGTCTTGTCGCTCGTGCAATCCTCAAAGCGGATGGAGTACCCGACCTCGTAGCCGACCTTGGTCCCCATTTCTTCCGCCACACGCGCGGCGACTGACATTGCAGCGACGCGACGCGGTTGTGTGCAGCCGATCTTTTGACCGTTGGCGGTATATCCGGCTTCGTGGAGGTACTGGGGGAGTTGGGTGGTCTTCCCCGACCCAGTCTC
Organism: Mycena vulgaris; assembly: GCA_029204335.1. Taxonomy (NCBI): domain Eukaryota; kingdom Fungi; phylum Basidiomycota; class Agaricomycetes; order Agaricales; family Mycenaceae; genus Mycena; species Mycena vulgaris. Next base: position 200,038 of record JARGYA010000067.1, read on the forward strand.
GGCGACAACAATTAGCACCTGGTGCTCCTTAATCGCCTGGATGAGGCCCTCCTTGTACGTGTAGATGGGGAGCGATTTGCGCGTTTCCTCGATTGTCTTGGCTATACGAATCACAATCCAAGTCAGTAGAAGGACCTACGGGTGGTGCAGCAAGCTTACCCCGTTTTTCTGCGGCGTCGATTTGATCCTGCAGCAGCTTCTCGGCGGCAGTCATCTTCACACCGGGCATGGCGGTGTCCATGACGAACTTGATCGTCTGGCTCTCGTCGAAAACGTACTCGTACTCGTCGTGTACTTCCGCCTTGTCCATCGCCCCAGACTTGAATGTACTGTGGTGGGTCTGACTGGCCTCCCATTGATCTACGTCGGTCACGAATTGGTCGTCCTTGGGCTTAGCCTCTTCGTAACGTCGATACAGCGCATTCTCCTTCTTCTTCTTGTCGATTTTGCCCTGCTCCGTGATATAGTCTTCCGGAAGCTGGTAGCCGTCCCACTTGTCGTTGATTTTCAACCGCTCCTCGACGAGCTTCAGTAGCTCTTTCTTGTGGTCTAAGTCGCGGCGCTCCCGTTTCGAGATCTTCATCCCGCTGAAAAGGGCCTCGTCGTCGGCTATTTCCTTGCGAAGCAGCTCGATTTGTTGAATCTCGCGCTTCGTCAGGTACTCTTGCCGTGAGTGCTGCCGCAGCGAAGGCATGGCGATTCCGCGGGCTTCTGCATCGTCCGCCAAGAGCCGCCGCTGAGCGGCCTCTGCCGCAGCGCCCTTGTCCTTTGACGACCGGTCCTCCACCACCTTCTTCGTCCGCTCGCGGTCTCGATCTCGAACCCGCTCCGCGAAGGCATCTCGGTCCTTGAGATCCTCCAGCCGTTCCCGCTCTCTCCGAACGTCCTCATCCTCCACGGATTCCATCTCCTCGTCAGAGCCGGGAGCTCGGGCATCGTCGTCGGCCTTCCGTCGCTTCCTCGCCTTCTCCTCCTCGTCGCTCTCCCACTCCTTGTCGTCGTTGTCTCGCTTTCGCGTATGCCGTTCCCGCTTCTCCTTCCCACTCTTCTCCTCCTTTTTGCGCTTCTCCTTCTTCAGCGGCATGACATCGCTCGGCCCCGCGTCGTCGTCGAGCAGGAAGCCGAACTTCTGGGAGCTCAGGGCCTTGGCCTCCTTCTCGGACTGCCGCCGGGAGCTGTCGACAGTGGTGCGCTTGTGCTTGTGCTTCCGGGGCGCCTGTCTGAATACTTCGTTGATAAACTCATGTGCATCGGGTGTGTCTGGCAAACCGGAGGCGTTGAGAGCAGAAAAGAGGCTGTCGGGGGTTTTTGAGGAGGATGCTGGAGAGAAATTCAGAGGAAGGGCCGTGCATGAAGCTGGATGGGACGGACCTGACGCTAATACATAGTCGATTATTTTACGATCTGCGAGACCGAAGAGCTATCCAGACAAATTAGCCCCATTCCATGTACACAGGACAAGGCTTACTCGGAGGGAATTGTCGCTGATGTATCGCTCGAGTTCAGCAGACATAAATTCAGGCAGAGTCGCCGCCGTTGTTGTCCCGTGTTGACGTGCTGTTATGTAAGCGCCATTCTCCTTTCGAATTTCTTTCGCGTCTTTCTTCGTTCCGCCACAGATGTCCCGGGCTTTGCGTCCCAGAAAATCAAAACCAAGTTATGCTGCTGTGTTTGAGCTGCTTGATGATGAAGCAGATGGCCAGCCTGTCGCCGGCCCATCCCGCAAAAAAAAACTTCTAGACGACGAGGACAGTGGTAGTGACTTTGCGCCGGAGAAAGAGGCCGCGCCTGTGGATCGCGACGGCGACGAGGACGAGGCGTCCGCAGATGCATCCCATGATGACGAGTCTCTTGATCTGGACGATTTGGCCCCGATGGAAGATGACGTTGTGGTCTCTGCCGCAAAGCCCCGTGCAGCACCGAAACCACGGGCAAAGGCATCCAAAGGCAAGAAAGTTGCGCCCGACGTCCTAATGCCGTCCCTCGGAAGCGGCTCAGGAATTACACGTACCTCGAAACGCCAGATTTATGTTCTCCCTACGCCCAGCGTCCACCACCGGCATAGAGCCGTTCCATTGTACTCGCGCAAAGGAAGCGTTGAGCGACTCTGTGCTAAACCTGCTCTGTTTGGGCCGCCGGTAACGGCACCGACCAATAATTTCACCCATAGTACTGCAGTTACCAATCGCGTAAACAAGGGCTGGGGGTTCAATGTCGGGGCGGGACCGCTCTGGGACTTGGTGGAGGATCGCGGGTGGTACAAAGAGGCTATGGCTACGGACGGCGACATGGAAATTGAAGCCAATCGACGGCCAATTACGCACAAGGGGCTGAGAGTTAAGCCCGATTGGCAAGTTCTCACTCGCGAGTACGAAAATCCCGCCAAGTGTTGATTCTCTGTTGACATTCGGTATTTAGTGAAGCCACGCCTTATCTGCCCACTGACACTGTTACGACCGAGGAAGGAAACCTCAAACCTCCTCCTCCCATTCCCTGCTCTTTCGGCCCGTTTGGCGACCAAAAGCGCCTCGAAGTCGAGATGTTCGAGAGTCTTGAAAACTGTCAGTTCTCTTGCTCTAGACGCCCCACCCGCCTCATTTTTCGCTACAGCCCAATTCTTTCTTGAGAGTAAATCACACACCTTCAATCCTGGTGCCCCGGCATGGGGGCTCGATTGGTGCCCAATTCACAATGACGACAGGGAAGGTAGCGTTCCAGCGCTCTCCAGTTATTTCATGGTCCCAATCATTTTCAGGCCGATCCTATACTCAATATCTAGCCGTCGCTCCCTTCCCCACCGCCTCGCACTCCCCTGACATTGGCGTCAAGGTGCAACGCCCTGCGCTTGCCTGCATACAGATATGGACTCTCAGTCCCACGAAGACTGTTTCAAATAAGAAGGATGCGGGGGTGATGAAATGCGCCATGGTTCTTTGCATCGACAGCGGGCCCGCCCACGACTTGAAATGGTGCCCGCTGCCCTCACATGATTCCGTCAGCGCACACCCAACATCCTAGATGGTGCCCAACTCATTCTCGGACGATTTAGATGAACGACCAAACGACGCGCCCGCGGAAACTTGGTCTGCTTGGTGGCACGTTTGAGGACGGCACATTCTGTATTTACGTTGTCCCCGACCCGTTGGATGTGACGCCCGCGGGCCACGATCCGTCCAGGCCTGTGTTTGGTATGCGGATACATTTCGTCCGTGCGTATGAAAATCTTAAACCTCGTGCTTTCAGTGAAGCTTCCAGAACCGCTCATTCGCATCGAGTTGGAAGAGACAGCGTGTTGGTCCTTTGATTGGGCGAACAGTGAATTGGTTGCGATTGGAACTACGCACGGTATGTTTTTCGTCAAGATTTTGTCCATTTTCTAATGAAGTTAGGTACCATTGCGGTGTATCATCTTGGTCAAATCCTCAAAGAGAGTTGTGGGCCGAGTATGTCGCCCCAGTTTCGGAATCTATGTCTCTCAACGCTGTTTAGACCCGCCACTCCCTGAGAGTATTCTTCCCTCCCACTATCTCACTATTCATCAATCTGCGATACGCGCATTGGTGTGGATTCGCGCCCCTCCCAGCTGGCCATCAGGGGGACCTCGCGTAAATGCAGATCCTACTGTCATTGTCAGCGGAGGTTACGACGGCTTAGAGGTTCTCACAGACATTCGCGAAGGCCACGGCTCGATCATGAATCGAACGAGAGGTATCTTGATCCTCCTCCTGGCGTTCATAAATGCACGTATTTACCGTGCGCAACAGATGTGATAAACACCATGACTTACTCTCCATTCGGCGGAGGTCCAATCACCATTGACCACGAGAACATCGTGAAGGTTTACTCGGTGTCACCCAGCATGCTTGGGCGGGGACACATCCTGATGGAGCCTCAGGGTCCAATTTGGGTATAGCAGCCCTGTCAATCCGCGAATGGCGATCTTACTTGGATTGCAGAGCTTACACGCCTCGGATTACCACCCTCAGCTCGCAGTTGGCTCGGCCGACGGTGTATGCAGTACGACTAATACGCTCAGGTCTACGCGTCGAGGCGGTGCCGTTGTTCGTTTGGCTTTCCTCGCAGTGGTTTACAAGTCTTAATCCCGATATTATTACTGCAGCCCTTCTTTGTGCACAAGATTTACCAGCTCGATTACAGCCGCAAGACCAAAGAGTTCCGGATGCTGGAACATTTCTTCCCCTTGGTGCGTTTCTCGCTATTCCACCTGAACCCTCGTTCTGATTTTGTCTCCAGGAAGCACAGGACCGTCCGACGCAAGCGAAGGCAATAAGAGCCGAAAAGGCCAAAAACAGGGATACGACATACGTGGCACCGACTAGCACTGGAGTGTGGCCGAAGGAGGTCGGCGTCCAGCGTGTCGTTTGGAACTGCGGGAACGGCCTAGGATCTTCGTCGCTGCTCGCCTCTTCCACGGGCTCTGGACTTTGCAGAGTCGATGTGGTCTGGGGCAGATGGCTCAACGACAGAGTGCCTTATGCGTCGATCCCAATTCTGAGAATGGAAGTGGAGGGTGATGCGATGGATGTCGACTCGGACGAATCAGCCTGACGGCTCGCTCTTCATATATTGCTTCTTGACTAGTTTCTTGGGCTGAAACCAGGGCAACGAGTTGATATCTTTCGCTGAATCGTTTTTACACATAGAATACAGACAAAAATTGTACAATAGTTCATCTTGGGGCCTTTTCGACCTTACTCAAAAGTGACCTTGTTCTATTTGGTTGGGCGTTGAGTGCTGGATATCCAGATCGTACTTGAGCGCTGACTGACCTTGTAGAACGCGACGTAACCCTTGATGTTTTTGGCTTTCTCAGATGTGTCGGGGTAGTACCACGCGACGTCCTCTACGGTCTTGCCGTCAACGGTCGCGTTGTAGTACGACGCTTTCCTGGCAGTGGTGAGCCTAAGGCTGCCGCATCTAGTAGAAGTATGCATACCCTTTCCACGGGCAAATAGTACTGTGATTTTAATGGTTTGATGAATGAAGACGCATCTGGATGCTTTGCTCACGACGTATTGGAATCACTGAAGAGCTCGGACTTGACCGAGGCAGGAGGGAAGTAATGATTGTTTTCGACGACGACTGTCGCGTCTGAGTCCGCAAGCGTTACTCCGTTCAAAGTGGCCTTCATGCTGTGGTTGTTTCTTGGACAGAGTGGTGGTTCGGAGCAGGGAGTGGTGCGGCCCAAGCGTTATTTATGAACTTGCAGGGGTACACGTGATGAATTAGCAAGACGCGATTTGGCTCCCGATCGGGTTCACGTCAGTCGTAGATTTATACAAAATTTCGCGAAATGCGATGTAGTTAGTGGTAGTGAGTAATTATGTCTCGTAGCCGCTGTCGTCCGCCTCGGAGACACTGTCGGCGGACTGACAAGCAACTCGTGAGTAGAAGTCGGCAGCCCGCAATTATTCAGCGCACCTGGCCCTTCCATCTCAGCATCAACTCTCTGGTTGTCACCAATAAACCAAAGCCCATATCGTCAGCCTCTGACCCATAGCCGGTTTGCTCGGTGAGCAGACAACACCCTCTCGCCAGTGTTTCCTGTTTCCGGCCAATAGCTGCAGAGATTTGCCAGTACTCTGTGCATTCAGCTTTGTATCGCTGAAGGGCAAGCGCCATGACCGCGTCAAATCGTTTCAGCTTGGCTTCTGCCTGTTTAACCGCTGTAGTAGACCGTTCATCCGTAGACGAATCGTTCGCCTCCTCCACCAGTGTCATCACCCAGGAGTATGGTTCAACGGGGGCCTTGGGAAACCGATGGGACCAGCCATCTTGGTGGGCATCGACCGCGGAAATATATTCATCGATCAGGTGGAAGAGGATGGAAAAGAGTGTCCTGCCGGTCGCGACTTGAACTTTGGCGTAGAGAACGTTCTACGTGTGGATTATACACGTCAAAATAACGCGTCATTTAGGTGCACGAGCACGCACCTCAACAGCAGTGAACACAAACTCATACCCGCGCAGCCATTCAAGGTAGAGTTCCCCTTGCAGCATCTTTCTTTTGCCTTTCAAGTCGTGAGATCTCTCCGCGACGTCGTTTTTGACGCGCTCGATTATTGACTGAACCATTTCAATCATGCTTGGTGCTTGTTCACTGCCTGAGGTGGAAGTGAGAAAGGACGATTGACGCGTCGATGGACTTGGACGCGTACCAGAGGCCATTCCCTTGAGCGCCTTCACGGTAGCATAATCGACAGTCCTTGCTAGTCGTCGAAGGAGCTTATCCAGGGTCCAGGGAGATGTCTGCGACTTTGAGGGGCTGTCCTCTGCGAAATGGTTAATTTCAGCCGTGTTTCTGGACGCGTCTAAGCACCTTGAGGACGCGCTTTACGGTCGTCGGAACATTGCTTCTTGCTAGGAGATCCGCCAGCAGAAAGATGTGCAGGGGAACGTTTGAGAGAATTTGTGGAATCGGCAAGAACTGAAGCTGGCATGGTGGGAGGGAGCCTGAGAGTTACACCGTGTCACGCCGTCGCGTCTTAAACAATCGCGTCCGGACCTGCCCTAAACAGTTCACGTGCCACTCAATTTTCATGTCGTCCGCCGATTCAAGCTCCAAGCCTCCAGAGAAACTGAGTGCATTTGAGCGATGGCGGAGAAACGCAATGCTCGCCACTGGGCTCGGTGTCACAGACGACGAGAGGCTTGATTACCTTGTGGAATCGACTCGGCGGGCTTGCGAGGAGAAGAAGCTACGATTCATGGAACGAAGTGCGTTGCATTTCCCTTGCGCATGAGCTCAGCCGACCCCCACAGGTTCCGCGGTGATTTTTATGCTCAAGCATCTCAAAGCGGCAGGCTGTGAACTTCCACCATCTAACATGATATGTGCACCTTGCGACCGCCGATCCGCTGGCGGTTTCAATCCGCAGAAAGGCGTTATCGTTCTGTGTCAGGGCGTTTACTTCGGCGACGCTCACATGGAAAACGCAATGCTCCACGAGATGATACACATGTTTGACCAGTGCCGGTTTAAAGTCGACTGGGATAACCTCCGGCACCATGCATGCAGTGAGGTTTGTCGTTTGTTCTCTTCCCGAAGACATGAAATAAACTGGCCCTTGAAGATCCGCGCCAACAGTCTCAGCGGTGACTGTAGATTCTCCCGTGAATTACGCATAGGTTCTTTGGCTTTCACCAAGCACCATCAAGTAAGAGATCCCCTGGCCTTCGAATCTTTTTACATGGTTATCTCATAGGATTGCGTGCGGCGACGATCAATCACATCTGTGTCCCGCAACTTGATGTGTCCAGACAAGGCGACTGCTGAGCGGGTCGTAAATGAGGTGTTTGAAAGCTGCTTCAAGGACACTAGACCCTTCGACGAGGTACGTGTCTACAATGTCCCTGTTCTCAGCTCTTAACGTGTTGCTCTACGCAGATCTATTAACTTGTTGCCCTACGAGCTGCTTACGACTGATACAATCACGACGGCGCAGATTATCATTATCTCATCTTCAAGTCTTAATCCTCGTGTATTTTTTATTCGGCATAGATAATTCATCAATGTTCCCTCTCTACACAGGGCAGCTATCGATTCCGAGCGGGCCGATTACAGCTTTGCCTTTGTCACCTTTCTGAGCTCTTTGGCACGCTCTCGCAACACCCTTCTAAGGAGCTTCCCGCTGGGGTTTTTCGGGATGGTCTCCACGAACTCTACGCCGCCAGCAAGATGCTTGTATGCGATCTTGTTTTCGGCGACGTGCTATTTGCATGCGTCAGAACCATGTCCGAAGAGTCAACTACTGAGCTCACTTTCAGTATGGAGGTTCTGATTCCCTGTAGGATGCTGGGCTCGCGTTCGACCCTGCTAGCTGTGTCTGCAGTCAACACGACGAACGCCAGCGGCACCTCGCCGCCTGTACGATCAGGATCAACAGCTGGTATAGGAGGGAAGAACGAACTATAGTCATCTGGGACGCCCACAACACACGCGTCGGATATGTCGGGGTGGTCCCTACGCCAGCGTCGCTTTAGTAGCTGCGTGACGGAATGAAATCGAAACGTACAACAACGTGCCCTCTAATTCGGCGGGAGCGACTTGGAATCCTCTAACCTTGATTGGGACGTTAACAATGACGACGCTGATCAATTTATATCAGGAATTCACCTTCATGATTTCTTTAATCCTGTCTATAATCCACAGCTCGCCGTCGGGTGTAATCCTCACTTCGTCTCCAGTTCTCACGAAGCTTGGGGAAAAATATGCGCATGAGGACCGTAATATCAAACGAGTATTTGTGATTACCCATCGTCGGTGAACGTTTCCTTGGTGCTATCAGAAGTGTTCAGTTGCGACTAAACATAATGCAGAGAAAACATACGCTTGCGGATTCTTGTAATACCCAAGCGCATTAGAAGGCGCCTTCACCACCAGCTCGCCGACCTCATTAAAGCTTCCCAGAGTCCCATCACTCTTGACCACGCGAGCAATGACTCCAGGGATAAGTTGCCCTCCACCTGTAAGCTGTCATCGACCTGCTCATCTGCCGAGAAGGGCCAACACTGACTACCGGAGATACCCCTCTTGCGTTCAATTGACCAGATACTGGGTCACTTCAGTTTTTTACGGAACCGCGGAAGAATAATGCCTACCTGGTGACGGTGCAGGTCTCGGTCATCCCATACCCTTGTCCTATATGAGCTTCGGGAAATAATTTGAATAGTTTCTGGTTGACTTCGTCCGACAGAGGTGCCGCGCCTGGCGAATGAATGAGCTACATGTTGTGATAACATGGGTAAAAAATACCGATCATGATATATCTTATTCCATTCAGGTCGTACTTCTTGACGGCTGGATGCTGAATTATCTTGTAAGCTGGGTCAAACACATTGCAAAACTGCATACTTTGCAGAGTAACACCGCCTGGGGTGGGACAATCCTTCCGCAAATATATGAATATTGTACATGGCCAAAAAGATGGGTAGGGCTTACATCAAGTGGGAAATGCGGTGGCGTACGATACTTCGAAGCATGGCTTCGAAATTGAACTTGGGCACAACAACGATGGTCATCTGTAAAAGTTAGCCTCTCATGCGACCATATGGAATGGTACCCCTACCGCACAATAAAGCAGAAAGTGCAACTGATAGCCTATAAGTTAATATACTCAATCCATTAGGGAGTCCTCACATTAACGACTAGACCGTAGATGTCTAGATCATTACATCGGCATCGAGATCACCAGGGAATAAGATAAAGTGCGCACGATAGAAGGGAAGGACTGAGTTATTTTAGATCAGTAGTATCCCTGTCATTGAGTGGCTCACTGACCTCCTATAGCAACATCCCCAGGACGATAGCGGCGGTCTTTCCATTCCGTCGTTTCATCTTGCTTGCTATGTGCATGAAGTTGGAGGACGTTGGCAATCACAGCAATGTGAGGTATTGCAACAGCCTAAAACGTGTATTTGTTGCCATAAATAAAGAGGAAAAATCTGTTACCTTCGGGGTCCCTGTGGTACCTAACATCCTGGTCAGATTGGACCACCTGGAGCATCACAAAAAAATACCAGACGAAAAGCTTAGGAAAGCAAGTTTGGTCTTTCCTTCGCCCGGTTTCAATCTGCGTTCAGGAACGGTTTTCATATGGAGCCCGCGCTTTATTAAATTATCCACAGTAACGAAATTTGGGACCGAAGAGTTTGGAACATCGAAAACTAAGATTCGGTCCAGGGGTAGACCTATTGCCTTCGCAGCAGAGATAGAGACATCCAGTGCGTCTGGATAAATTATCATGAGAGCGGCTTTGGTTGCCTTGAGTTGGAATTCGAGCTCCTGGCGAGAAAAATCCGGATTCGCTGGGGAAACAATAGCACCGAGACGGTGGGCAGCCCAGATGGCGACTGGATAGTCTACAAGAGATATATTTATACTATCAGAACATATTTGGTATGGAAACATACCGATGTGGTTCCTACTGAATAACAGGACTGGTTGACTGCTGAGATATTGGGCATAAATAAATAAAGTCTAACTCACCCACGTCTTCCTCCCCTAAAAACAGAATCATGGGTTAGCATATAAAAGGTATCAACCAGGAAGTTCGCTAAGTACCAATTGAATAGAGCAAAGAAAGAGCGTTCGTGAGTCCGTGCGTGCGCTCCCGGAGCTTGAGAAAATTCAGGAATATCGGAGTGGGTTTTGTCGAGCTACGCACCTCCTCGAGGTGGACCTGTCGCCCCGATGCATCATCTATTAAACATGGCGTATTCGAAGGTCTAGTTGGGCGCGCAGGGTCGCGTTGGTCGAGTTGGAATTGAGGAATGGTCACGTCATCCGGAATTGCTGGAAGCGTTCCTCTTGAGACAGAGTGTATGTCGCTCATGGCGGAGAGGTTCTAGGAAAGGCCCACAGCGCCCCGGTCCCCACGCCGTGGCGGCCGTGCTCAGCCGCAGAATCCATTGCCGTAAAGGGTGAGAAAGGCCCCGGTTATCAGTCAAGTGACCATGTCATGTGAGCGATCGGCGTCACACGCGAGCTGTCACTAAATAGGGGCTCCTGACAAGCTCCTGAAGTAAGCCATGCCTTTTCTCTCAGCGTCCGTCCAAGACGTTGTGGCACAAACAGAGTAAGTCGGGATTCTTAAGTTATTCGTTTCATTCACGCGATGAGGATGAGGAGGTGGAACGAATTGTGAACATAGAAATCAGATAAAACAATATGCTACAGTTTCGCCCGTCCTAGTTGTGCCTGTCGCTCTTTTACCTGCTCCCGCAAAACACGTCGAAGGATTTTCCCACTAGCGTTTTTAGGGATGAGGGAAATGATTTCAACGCCTCCTGTCAAGTGCTTATACTTGACCTTGTTGTCCGCAACGTACTGGAGAACGAGCTAGTTCAGAACTACCTCAGTCACAGATTCGCACCACAGATTTTACCTTCTTGATGGAGGCCTGAATAAGCTCCGGTTTATCCTTGGCCCTTTCTGCGGCTTCCTCCTTTAAAACGACGAACGCAAGCGGAACCTCGCCACCTTGGTAGTTATGTAGGGCGACGTCCTATTGAACCAATAACTGTCCACTTACTGTTTTTGTCGGGCACTCCAACCACGCAAGCATCGGAGACGTCGGGATGGTTTCTGCGTCCGTTAACCCAGGCACCGAACCACAAAGAGCAAACATACAAAATGAAGCCTTCCAGCTCGGCAGGCGAAACTTGAAATCCCCACACCTTGATGAGCTCCTGCGGATGGAATGTTCGTCTTCGGTGATATAGAAATTAATTTCGCCAACCTTGAGCCTGTCAGTGATCCAAACTTCCCCGTTCTCGTCAATTTTGACCTCGTCGCCGGTCCGATACCATCTCGAAGAGGGATCAATATTTCGAGAGCGTAAAAAAGAGCTGACGCACCCGTCAACAAAGGCCTCGTCTGTCCTGAAGGATAGGGCAAGATGAAAAATATTCAATCAGGCCCAGCGGAAAGCTCACGCGTTCTTGTGGTAACCGAGCGCTAACGAAGGTGTCTTGACGACCAACTCTCCAGGCTCGTTATATCCAGCTAGAGAGCCGTCGTGCTTGACAACTCTCACTGTGACGCCAGGAAGAAGTATTCCAACGCCTTTCGAAGTATGTTACTCGGTGGTGAACTGAATGAGGTAGATCCGACTTACTGCCACAAGAGAACGGTCGAGCAATCGGAGTCATAGTCAAGATACAGGCTACCTCAGTCAAACCTTTGCATCGCATGGTTGAGCAGGATACGAAGATGTAATGAATTGCTGTACCATAAGCTTGGCCTACTGTCGCCCGGGGGCACACCCGCTTCAGCTGTTCTTGAAGTTCACTTGTCATCGGCGCAGCGCCGCACTTATCCCGCGTAAATAGGGATGACGCACGAGGGTAAGACTCTCACCTCAATAAATTTAATGCTACTCAGATCATACTTCTTCACATCTGGATTCTGCGAACAAAGGATTCATGGAGATTGTTGGGTTTGTTAAAATCGGCCTACCTTGCATAATGCGACCACGATGGGGGGCACCAACCTTTGAAGAAAAGCTTGAGAAAAGCTTTCAGGCAGCGAAGCAAAATACCTACACAAGATGTTGTATGCGATGACGAGCGATACTTTCGAGCATGTCGGTGAGCACAAACTTTGGGATGACGACCAGGGATGTCTGCATATTTCTGAATACCTTCACACAGTTCGACAAACGATATGATACTCACTCCACAAAACAGTAGCCAATGAAGCTAATCCGGCGACGTGATGTGTTATTATTTCCGAGCCCTTGAAACCACCAATGACACACATTGAAAGCCAGTCCGGCGGCGTGGAACCATGGGAGAATAGCCATGGATATATCTCCGGGACGCAAAATCTGACGGGCATCCTGATTCAGAAAACTCAACTGGATCTTAATGAGAACCCGATCAGTAACCTGCAAAAGTTGCCGTAATGGTTGAAAACCTACGAGATTTGCTATCATGCCAGTATGGCTTATCGCGACGGCCTTGACATTATTTTTAATCTGAGTAACTATCCTATTGAGCGAATCCGTCTAACCTTTGGTTGGCCGGTGGTGCCGGACGACATGCACAGTGTCGCGATTTTGGTTTTTCCTTCCCCGGGCCCAAGTTTCCTCGGGACGAATCTTGGACCATGGATACCTTCCTCGACGAGCATGGAAACGGACGGCACATTTGTTCCGGGATTGGCATCGAGTAATATAACTCGGTCGGATGAGAGTCCAGCAAGATTCGCAGCTTTGGTTGCCGTCTGAAGGCTGCTCGAATGGGCTATGATCAATGTGGCATCGGTGATCTTGAGTTGATACACCAATTCGTTTGGAGTGTTGGCAGGATTCGCCCCGCTGGCAGTCCTCGTTCAGTAAAGTCCGCTCGAGCAACAGTAGGCTCGCCCACGTGAATATCGCGCCGAGGTATTGAGTAGCCCAGATGGCGACAGGATAATCTGACAAGACCGATCCGATGCATGGTTAGAAAGGTAAATTTCACGGATTGCATACCGATGTGGTTGGGACTACAAATAAGTACTAGCACTCCTATTAGCGAGTACCTCGGCAAGCCGGAGACAGCTTACCAACGTCTTTTTCGCCTGGCGTAGTTGAAATCCCAATAAGCAATATACCATTGGGATGCCCCGGTCGAATTTGACCCACCGATCTTATATTTCGCGCTCAGAGATTTGGCCAAACCCGACGTTCGATCGCGAAGCTATGGACGTGGTTAGAATATAGGTTACTCTACATATTTTATGCCCACTTCATTCAAAGAAACGCCGCGTCCAGTCGCGTTCTCTATCAAGCAGGGCGTCGCTCCTTGGTTAGGTCGCAAGGGGTGGCGATAATCCAGCATAAACTGCGCGACTGTCAGGTCATCCGGAACATGCGCGTCAAGTGCGGGGCCATGAAATTCAGCCATTGTCTTGAGATGATTGCTGTCAGGCGTAGGGGAGAAAGGGTACATTCAAGGTGAGTCAGTGGGGTTTTTTATATGTGCCTCTCGCTTACCCGGTGTTAACGGTTGCAAGCAGAGGCAAGCTTTAAGCGGTTGCCTCGGGGTTGATATGACTCTGAGGCGTCGGATTGTATCGGCTGTGAAATGAAACAAAGATGAGGCGTCGCGCTCGCTTGCACGCCAATCGCGCTGATGAAGAGGCAGACAATTTTCAAACTTCGCCGCAGGCTAATAATATGTAGCGCCACACTCAGCGAGAATCTCCAGGAATCTCCGCGGCCCACGGGGCAGAAGGGTGCAGACGCCGAAGGGTAGCGAATGGTCGCCGGCTGGAGCCTCTCAATTAAAACGACCGGCTCAAATTAACATATTGTGGTGCGTTCTAGAGATAAATCAGACGAAGCTGAAGACGTGTCTCCTTCGGGTCAAGGCCTCGGGTATCGCCATACCGTCACAAGCGCGATTGGAGCTGTTCAGCCCGTTCAGCCCGAGCCGTAATGCCGGGAGTTTCGTCGGCCGCTCTGGAAAACGAGCTCCGGTTATCGTACCACCAGCGCATCACATACTCTTTCTCGCGATCGCCTACCCGCTCTGAGACCTCCACAAACGTCGCATCAACCAGCTCCTTCGTTTCGCGACTGTCTGATTGCGCACTGCCACGTGTCGTAAGAATAGTCCTGATCTCCTCCAATACCCGTGGAAGGAGGTTCGGTGGGAGCGCGGGGACGACGGAGACGAGCGTCAGATGCAGGCGATGCAGTCTATCATCGACGGTAGAGGGGTTCTGGTCATTATCCCGCAGCGAGAACTCGTGAATGGTGGCCAACAGTGCGTCAATGCAGTACCAGGCAAGCGCGTACATGCCATCTGTGACATCGCCGCCCGAAATCGGGCTCTGAGCGCTTGCACAGGCACTCCGCACCAGCGATGCGAACGCTAGCCGGAGCTGCGGCGTGCTGAGCCTGCCGTCAATAGAGTTCTGCAAGAGCAAACAGAGTTAGGGGATGCTGCAATCTTGCCGCATCAATCAAGGCGCACCTCGATCAGACAATGGGCGTAGAACGGAACCATCCGCTCGGTGAACCTGGGCCCTTGAGCGACTGCGTCGGAGGAGGCGATATGCTCCTCTCCTGCCGCATGATGGTCTGCGTGCGAGGCGAAGATTGCCAAAACGACCGAGTGGCTGGATTCATAAACCTCGCGATGTGAAGGGATCAGAGAGCTGGCTAGGAACAAGAAACCGGGGCGTAAGCGGTCGAATATTGAATTGAGCCAAGATCAACGTACGGGAGGGCAAGCGGTAAGGCATATGATTGAATGCAGTCATCGGTCAACACGGGGACGAGTTGCTCAATGCATGTTAGTGCATAGGCCTTTTTAGTCTGTATATCTAAACCAAGGTTTGTGTTACATTCACGCGCTAGGACAGAGAATACGGACCGGAGTTTTGATCGTCTTTGTGACCTTGCCATTCTCGGACTAGAAAGGCAAAGCTCAGGCACAAATTGATTGCTCTCCTCTTCGCTTTTCGCGAGAATATCGAGAGCGAGATAAAAAGTCTCCTTCAACTCCACGAATCCCGGAGTAGCGGTCGTTGTGACGCCTCCGAATTGCGATATGACGAAAGACAGGTTTGAGAGTGTGTGCAGTACTGTCAGCGCCAATGTGGATGGCGTGGGCCCTACGACGGAATAAGCTGCTGGAGGGACGAAGACTGCTGAAGAGAGGGCCGCGTCTGCGATCATGATGTTGGCAAATAGAAGAGTCTTGAGAGTCGTCCAAACAGGTCCCTGCGTCCCTTCGTGCGGTCAGGATCAATACACGAAGACAAAAGGAAAACCAACCAATATTCTCGTCGGTAACAGCTTTCCCCCCTCGCATCCAATCGCTTTCTAAGCTCCTAGAAATGGGTCGAAGCGCTTGTAAGGTCGCAGCGGCGGTAACCATGCCTTCTGCAGGACGAGATTCACAGAGAATTGTCACAGTCAGCGCAGTTAATTTCGATATTGGAGCTATGAATTCCATGAGGGGAGAGTCATTGATAGTCCGGAGAGTGGGCGAAGAGGACTGGGGAGATAAGGTCAAGTCAGGGAAGCGAACATCAGAGAGACTTACAGTGGCTTCTCGAGATGTAGAAGAGGAGGCAGCGGACAGAAACGTCCCCGAGGCAAATACGGAGGCGACGGTAAAGGTGAGAAGGTCGGTGAGAACGGATAATGGGAGAGCTTTGAGCTTCCCAGGCACAACTAATGCGAGGGATTGCGAGGTTAGTATCAAGGCCAAAGTCATCGTATCAACTATGTCAAACGCAAGATTAGAACGGTCTCGGAGTAACCAGACAATGCTACGCACTGACCATCTCCAACTGGGTGGAATTCCGTCTCCCATCCTCCACTGCTCGGTGCATACGTGTCCATGGACTCGGCTACAGAGATGACAACCTCATCCTCTAGCTGCGATCGTCCAATCTCGAGATTCTCTGCGATTTTGAGGTCCTCCAACCCGGCAAGAAGGCCCCCGCAGCACGCCAATCTAAGAATCGGTTGACCGCCTTTGATTCCCTTCAATACTGCGCTACACCAGTGCTTCACGCGGGCCTTTGTGCTCATTGCGAACACAGAGCTGAGAGCAGACCGGTTCTCCGCATTCTTGCAGTCGCGATATTTCAGATGCGTCGCATGACGAAAAGCCGTGAATAAAGCCTGAAGCTTCGCGTGCGTAAATGGATGAATCAGAAAGAGGGGAGAAGAAACAGTTGATTGCTGCCAGAGGCGTTGGAAGCGGTGAGAGTTTGGCAAGGATGATGCGCAAGGGCTGACTGGATGGTGGGGAGGGGGAGTGAAGTGGATGGATTATGCAAATGGGTCAGTAAGTTGGCGTAGCCTGGGCTTGACATCGCTGGTCGTATATTAAGCTAACCCTGGCCTATTCAGTAGCCGGGATACAGAGTTGCCCAACGAATGTCCCTGGTCTTGTGACAGGGAGTGACGTGGCTTGGGCTTCTGTCACGGTCTTCCTCAACGCAACTGATCCGGATCCTCATCATCCTCGAGCTCGTCCATGTCCCACGTCTCTGCCAACTTCCAAGACGTCCGTCTCAAGCCCGGCGTTCAGAGGTCATTATAATAGGATACCAATCGTCTCTCAGATTCTGATTACCACCGCCGACCGACCGCTGACTCTTTAGAACGTAAATCCTGGTACGACAAACAGCGCTCACTACAGTCTGAGTGACTACACCTAGTCGATCTTAGTCTCCGCTGGTGTTCCGCACGGATTTGCTAAGCGGTTTCGGCTACATCCAGCCCCGAAGACGGCATCTCCGTCGTTCCGGCTGCCACATTAATTAAGAAGCTAGGGTCCAGGAAGGTCCAGGACAGGGGTCTGTTCGGCCTGCTAAACATCATAAATCGCATGGACACGTTCAACATTTTTTGATGGCCATCTGCTGCACCGAAGATACGTAGCGAACCGGAAATGTTTCCCACCTCGGTCCGCCAGGGTCCGCCCTTGTTCTGCGTCAATCAGCGACCGGCTCCTGACCGCCATCATAGATCACTCCCAAGAAACATAGACCGAAGCGGACGCAAGCAGGCTGTTGGACGCATGTAATCGCACCGCCAACGTGCAGTCAAAGCGCCGAAAGTACGCTGTAGCAGCGCTGTAGCACCCCACGACAATTAAATCAGTCTGTCTCGGAACTACTCGAAGCTTTCCCATGACGGGGTCTATGTCATGCGGCCACTGCTCCCAGGCTCTGTTCCTGGGGGAAAAAGAGGGCGAAAAGCTTTGGTTGGGTTGTGAGGTCGCTCGTCGTTGAGCGGTGCGAGGGCTCGGTAGCTAGTCTTACACATGGTTTATGTATTAGTAGGATTCAACGAGATGAAATTATGTAACGAGTTTCGGCCTGAGAAGGGGTTGTTTGTACAAGTTTACTGGCCTGGTCTGCGTTTGCTCGTCGTCCGCCCGTCGTCCGTGCTGCTCTCTCACTGTCGTCTCGCCCGTCTAGCACTGGTCCAGCGTGCAGGCACCTTACCTTCATCACACCGGGGCCCTGGATAATGCGATTTACATCCATTTCCACCTCGTAATTCCACCCGAACGTTACGAGCTCCTCTAGAAGCCGCCTATCTCGACATCTATGTTTGCGACCCCCTCCCAAAACAACCTTTGGCCGGAACAGACACCCATACCCGACCCCTCCTCTCCGCGGCTAGCCAAGCGGAGGCGAACTCTCAACTCTCCTCCACTCCAACCGCGCGGTAGTACTTCAAAAATGGTCAGACAGATTGTCACTGACTCCTCTGCCATTGGTGAGTCCTCTCATGGACCGAGGCTCCCGTCCTCCACGTTCCTAATCAGCTTTCAGATACCGCAAGGACCAACTGCGAGATCAACTCAGGAAATGACGTTGTGTCGTGTTTTCCGACCGCCAACACCGTTATACCCCAGCACCAATGGGCAGCATTTGTCTGTGCGTACTCTTCCTTGACTGCTGACACTCTCTCCTCACGGACGTTATCTGCAGGGAACTCCAATCTCCCGGATTTCACTCAGACAGAGCGAGTTAACATATTCCTCTTTCATGGCGACTCTCAGCAACAAATCCTCAAATTTGAAAACGTAATAAACCCCAAAGGGCAGGCAGGCTACATTACCGCCCAGGTCAACGACTCGTGGTGGGGCGACAGAGGCTCCAATTGGGATGGTGCCAACATCTCATATCCGTTCTTCTGGATCATGTCGCGGAGCGACCAATCGTTAGATGACGCGACTCAGAAACCGCAGGCAACGTTTACCGCAGTCCGTGAGCACCTGTTTTTTTTTCGTTATGTGCGAGTCATCGCACTGACCTCAAATCCTCAGAGACGACGTTCGCCGATTCGATTATTGCTTCCATGGCTTCAACTGCGGCATTGGGGACGGCCACTGCAGCCGTCTCAACAACGGGATCCTCTCTCTCCCTTCGCTCCACCATCACCGGGTCCGCTAGCACCAACTCCTTTGGGGCTACAGGCACCAACGGACCAGGTAGCATACAGTCTGCCAGCAACTCGAGCTTCCCACATTGGGCCATTGCTGTTATCGTTGTGCTTGGATTCCTCGCAATGGCCACGACGTGTGTTCTCGCCTTCTTCATTATTCGGCGGATACGTAGACGGAACGCTATCGAATCCAACCGAAACTCGATGGGCTCCAGTTCCCCGATGATGGCAAACACGGGCCATTCCCCAGCGTCGCCGCTCCTCGCCGGAGCCGTCGTCGCCGGTCGACATGCGAGCACCGCCACATCCCATGGACAAGGCGCCCCCAGTGTCGTGTCGCCTGACGGAGCTTCAACGATCTCGAGGGCTGGCAGTGCGGGCGACCCTGGGCCGTTCTCCGGCGCGGACGCTGCTATCATGGCTGATGCGTTCAGGAAAGCCCTGCGGAAACCCGACTTTGCCGGCAGACCAGTAGAAGAAGGGGAGAGTCCGGAGCACGACAACCCCGAAACCGCAAACGAAGACGAACTCCTTAACCGGGAGTTGGCAGATGAAGGCAGAGACATACGGAGTGTGGGATCCTCAAGAGGCGTCAGAGTGGAGACACTGAGCGACAGCGGGGACACTGCGCACGACCATCCGCACTGATTTCCCTCCTCTTCTCTCTGACATCTCCCTGGTCTGTTGCGGGTTTGTATCTTCTACTGTTCCATTGACATTATATAGTCTTCCGTGTTTTACTTATTCATTTCCCTCTTCGCAATCACACCCACGGACTGGCCCAGCCGAAATATTACCCATATTGCCCCCAGGTGTCCGCGAGCTTCACCCATAGCTTAGCATCCACTCTTTTTCACGCCTCACTTTACATCTAGTCACATCAACGCCAACTTTCCTGCCCCCCTTTCTTGACACTCCTCGTCTTGCTTCCGACGTCCAGCTCGAGCGTCAGTGCGCACCTCGTATCCCACTCCTTTATACCACCATGTCGATGCCATGCGTTAGCTGTCGGACTTTGGGCTAGGCCCATGGAACATAAACCGCTTGCGGGCTTGCAAGTTATGACTAGTAATAAAAAACTTTGACGATTTTTGTGAGACATTCGGGTGTTATGGAATCGAAAAAGGCTTAAGAGAGCAAATAAGTAGTACAACATCGACTGGTCTAAAAGGCATTATCATGGAGGAGTCCGGTAGAGATGCCGCATTAACAACTCATATCTGAAGCGCAAATGAGTAACGGACGGAAAAAAAGAGAAGACGACTGACGTTAACATCGTAACAGCACTGTTTGGAACGGTGCGGATGAGATTGACCGACAGCCCCTTGTATAAGCTCCGCCAACCCTCTGTCATCACGAGCTTTCTAGTCGTGTGCACGATCCCCCCACGGTCAATGCGATTGAGCATCCCATCCGACGACTCTGCCGTGAGGGGTCGCCGTTGGGTCTGTAGACGAGTCCGCACTACCTCGTGCGGATATGTCGCTACGGACGCCGTCATCTTCGCCACCGCAGAGCAGAGAAGGATGGACTGATTGGATAGGGGAGCTTGGGAACCAGCCTCTGAATCGCAGGGTTGGCATGTGTTTTCAGTACCACAAGGCAAAGCAGAACTTACGCGCCCAGAGCTTGAGTTGCTCATATAACGGAAATTGGACGGCGACGTGGGCGATCCCGAGGAGGCTGGGAACGAGGCCGCGGTAGAACGCGCTCGCACCCTCCGAGCGGTAGATGGTCATGGCAGCATCTAAGGTGTGCCTATATCTGACTTCTGTCCGGGATTGCGTCTGGCGGACGAAAATGAAAAGCACAAGAAGCACATCGTAAGAATTACTTCGGACGCGTCGAGATAGGAAATAGACTGCACCATGAAGCGCGTTTTGATTACCCAGAGCGGATTTGTACAGATGGTGCTTGCTGCACCAGCAGTCATCGCGGAAAGAATGTGCAGAGACCAAGGATGCTCTCGCATGACCGGTTGATATCCCTTGACTTGGGCAGCAGGATATAATCTTTCCTGTGCGGCGGCCCCTAGGGGTGCTTCTCCAAAGGCGGTCTTGATTCCGTCATAAACCGAAAAATAAATGGCCCATGTGGGTAGGTAGCCTAAAATTGTCGGACCAAGGCCACGATAGAAGCCCCGCAAGCCGTCATGTTTAAGAATGGACTTGACAGTGTCTGCTGGAAGGTTCAGCCTTGGTGTTGAGAACCAAGACGGAGCGGCGGAGCTTGCCTAAAACTCCTTCATAGCCACGGTGCCCTTGGACCGCCCGCTGCGCCTGTAACCTTGTCTTTACGACATCGAGCGGACAGGTCGCCACGCTAGCGATGAGGCCACCACCCGCGCCAGCTCGAATGGAGAGTCAGGCTCAAGAGAAGGCGAAAGTGAAAACGAATGATTCTCACCTATCATGCTGCGAGCAGACCATTTTGGCCGTGACTGCTGCATAACTTCGCCCCGCCGATACGCGGGGAGCTGACGGTCGGGCTTGCTATCGTTGGTGTCGTCTTCGGTCAGGATTTGAAGTTGGCTGAGGACAGTGACGATCTGATCACATCACGATTACATACAATTCTTGCGTGATTCATCTCCCGAGTTCGCGGAATTTTTGTATTTTCGTTCAACGGAATCATTGAAAAAAAAAAAAAATGCCGTTAAAACAATAAAAGTACAATCTCGGTATCGCTGAGGGCCAACGAGTCGACGCTAGCCTTCTCTAACACAATCTGCCCACTTGCTTTCCCATCGGCTCCGTCGAAGCTCTGACCGCCCCAGAAAAGCCCACCAGTCGCGTCCGCGGACCTGAATGAAACGACAGCATTAACACACCGTATAGCAATTTAATACAGGAGCGGACGCACGGGATAAACAGCCTCTTGAGATCAATCTTCCTGTTCGGAGTCTTGCCTCCAGGGAAAGCAAGCGTAATATGCTTAACACCGCGCGGCGCAGCGCCCCCGGCGAAGAACATCGTATGACTAATCAGCACAACGCGCTTCAGAACACCCCGCTCGTAGAACGCGTAGCCGGACACGTCGTCGTCGTCGATGTCGAGTTCAACGCTAGTGCTAGCGCCGGAGGCTCCGATCGCCTCCGCGGCGACCAGCGCTGCGTAGTACGCAGGCTGGACGTGCGGCGGAAGCGGTACGCTAAGGGGTGACCCGTCGATAGTCGAGCGGGTTAGCGTTACGGGCTGGATCTAAATCCGCAAATGTTACATTAGAAACTATTTGGAGATAAAGCGGAGTTTGACGTGCCGCGTTGTACTTGTAGCCTACGCCCTGATGAAAAAAGGCACGCGACACGCCAACTTGGGCAGCAAACAACAGGTAGTCGAGCGTCCAAGTTGCGATACCACCGACATTGCTGGTGTTGACGGCGCCATGCCCAAAGCAGGAGTTCGTTTCGCTACAAGACAGCGAATGTAGTTACAGTTTCGGATAGGAGAGATGTGCGCACCCTAGCACGTAATCCAGCCCATGCGAGCGCACGACGGCGATATCGGGTAGGAGATCAGTCAGGTTTCCGCGGATATGGGCCTTCTGCACGATGTCGGTCAGAATCTCTCCTGCGCCGCCTGTTGGAGTCGACTTCAGAATGGCGCGACCGAAAAGAAATTAACCGACACTGGTAATGATGCTGCGAGAATCTTTTTATTGGGTCTTAGCGAATGCCTGTCTGACGGGCTGGCACGTACGTCCGCAGAAGCGATCCCGGGGGCGTCTCTTGGATGCCTTGCGTGAAAACGCCCAACGCAGAGAACGATTCTGCCGCGTGTGAGACGCCGGCAAATGAAGGGCCAAAGAACTTCGGGCCTGGCCCAGGCTCGACGACGCCCGCAAGGCTCACGTTGGCCGCAAATTCGATCCACCTATTAACGCGACCTGAGATCGAGCTACACGCCGACATGCCGACCTACTGTGCCACGAATTTTTCAACGGTCCAGGTACTCGTGTTATAGCCCAGCTTTACATCCAAGATAAGTGGCAGAAATGCGGAGAGAAACCGACCGATACCTTATCGCCATATCCATCAGGCTCGTTCCCGACCTCGATGAACTCCAGCGTCACGCCGGCCGCCTTCATCGCATGCGAGTCAAATGCCTTTTTAATCGACAGAGCCTCCAGAACCGCGGCCGTCGTGTTTTTCGATCGCAGGTTAACTCCCCACACAACCCGGGTTCCTCGTGTCCATGGATCCTAAGCTAGCCGCGTATTGACAGACGAAACGAGCTCACCTGCAGGCAGATGGTCTGCAATTTGGTAGAAGCCGTCTCCGACGACGACTGCAGCGGCCTTCGCGTTACGTGAACTTCATCCACGCACGAGCGGTGTGGAAGACTACCTCGGGGTACGGGGTCGCGATGCTCGGTGTGCTAGACACCGTTTGGGAGTACTATGCAGCGTGTAGAACTCATCATTGGCTCCATTCTGCTTTCACCGACCTGGATATCTGGGTTGAAGTTCGTCCGATCCTCGGAGTCCGCGCCAATGCGGAACCACGGCGGCTCGCCCGTGCGTTGCTTTAAATTGTCGAGGACATTCGTCAAGAAGGTGTTGGGCGTGTCGATGCCGGCCCAGTCCGTCCAGGTGTCCTGGTCCCGGGGCCCGGTTAGACATACTACTGGAGGGCAGACGCGAGCGCACCTGTTCGATCGACAGCGAGAAGAGCGTCGGGCTGAGGGTAGCGGCTCCAGGGGGCGCAGATAGCGGCACAGAGACAGATAGCGTTTGCGCGCGCGCCAAAAACCCAAGTTGACTCAACAGCAGCGCCAGAACGAGTTTGCACATCGCAAGCAGACTTGGAGGACTTGCAGTTGCAGAACATTGCCGTTATATGATCATGGAACTAGACGAGGCCACCTGACATGGACAAGGCGAAGGAATCTTGGGCGGCCCGCACTAGACGTGAAGTCTTGAGGAGCGGAACGCGTCGCATCGATCAGGTGGTAATTAGGGTTCTCGTTCTAAATTTAGGAGCAAAGGTAGTCTCGCAAAACTGACTTTTATAGTTTTGTGAAGACACTCGTTCACACGTTAGAAGAAGGGCAGCATCGGCCACTCATCCTTGCTTGAGTCAAGAGAGTAGGTCGAGGTCTTCCACAAGGTCCAAAATCATTATGTCATTAAGTTCACTGCCAACTTTCAACTTATTATTTCTGGCGAGAAACATCAAGAAACTTGTACTTTACTAGTCAATAGTTAATTCAGGAAATAATTTGCTAGAGTCTCTGATCAATGGAGTGCTGTACGCCCTGAAGAAGGACGTGGTGCGGGAGGCAGGTATTTCTCTTGCTTGGCTTGATTCCAGAACCGCACTGGGTCCTGCAAGCTCTCGTGCCACAAGTTAGACTCCTTCCAACGTCTCCGGCGATGCATGACGCTGAAGCGGTCGTCAATGGCCTGCGCCGCGTCCGAGAGCATCTGCTGCTCTTCACCGTGCAGACGCGTTGTGATAACTACCTGCTGCAGCTTGGGCGACTTGATTAGCTGCACGAAGAGCGCCGGTGTGAGGTTTCTGTGAGAGCCCATGGCGATCGACGAGCGGGTGAGGTTCTGCAGCTTCGGAATGACAGCCCAATCCGCCCAGAGGGATTGGTCGAGGGCGCCGATGAAGTGCAAGCGCTCCAGTTGATTGAAGAAGTTGACGCCCGCGGGCTTTTTCATGAAGCTATTCCAGGTTACGCGGAACTCGATCATTGTAAGGTCGACACAGTGCGTGTGGGTGAGTGTCGGCGCGCTGCAGATGGAGTCGAGCAGGACCTGCGGGTGGCAGGCTAGCGCGCGGAGGTTGGTGCACGTGTTTATGATCTGTGCGCAGGCGTGGCTGATGCGACGAACGGCGCCAGGAGTGATGGTCCAGAGAGAATGAATGTGCGGGATCACTTCGGGGCGGGTTTCAAGATAATACTTAAACGCATCTACTTGGCGCGCACTTTTGACTAGATAACAAGCCGAGGTGAATGAATGGTAAGATAGATGGTCTCGAAGCCTCACGGATAACGGCCACACCGGGCAGCATCTCGATGCGAACCAACTCAGATATCCTTTTGTTGGTGAGGAGAAGTGATCTGTATGTGGCTTGAGAGCAGCCTGTTGCATAGCTCAAGATGCGCAGAGCAAGCTCGACGGGTAAGTCCGGAAATGTGAAAGGGCGATGAGCTGGGGCCAACAGGTGCTTGAATTTTGGGCGCACAACATGGTCCAAATTTGGGGACATGCCGGCAACTAGTGCGGAACTAAAATGGCCTTAATTTTTTTTTAAAAAAGAGAGAAAAGGCCAAATACTCACCTGGATTTTCGAACAGATACGAGGGCAGTGGGATGGTGGTTGAGATGAAGGAAACGACGGAGGAAATGACTGAGTCAACTTTCGCAGACTCGGACTCGGCATATTACGTAGCCACGATCACCCAAATTAGTAGCCGGCCGCAACCCAACCTTACGCGCCACCGCCACCTACAGGCTATACTTCTGGGACTCTTTCATCTCTGGGTCCTATTTCCTCGTCGCAGGATTTCACCCTGGCGCTCTGGAAATCAATCACCGGCCAGACGGCCAGACAGCTGCCTCCGGAACCTTTCGACACTCCGGCCTATAATATATCCCTAAATCTCAGCTCAATAATCGCATTTCCCTCTCGTTTACTCGCCCGCATCAGACAGGCGGACGACTATTTGTTCCAGGATGCGGTGTCCGCCTCTTTGAGCAGTGAGAGGGCAGCCAAGTCCAATCAATTGTCGGGCAGAGCCGCCAACGGCTCTGTGTTCCCTGGGCCGTATGGCTTCTTCTTGTCGGGATACATGGTTGGTATACTTGCTTTGGTGCGTGCCATCTCTATTCGCTATACCGGACAGCTCGATTAATTCGGGCCACAGGCACTTCTCATGCATCGCATCCAAAACATCGTCGTTCCGCCACGCTCATCTAGGCAGTCGCACCGCGCCTTGCACGGTCCAGGTCATCGTTTCTATGGCTATAACACTGTCAGGCGCCTCTATGCATTTGTACTCCCTCTAGATCTAACCCGGACAACGACACGTCTGGCCTTTCATCTACCGACCCTCTATTATTTGTGCAAGATGCTTGTCATATGGACGGTTATACTTTTGCAAACATCCAACCTCTTTCCGACCTGGGAGTCGGGATATATCTATTCGTTGGGCCAGTGGGCCCAACGCCTAGAGATGCACGATGTGTGCTGGCGGACGTTCTGTTCCATATGCGCTGCCTTCTCGATGGAATCGCTTGTCCGGGGCCTGGACGGGGGAGGCCTCATCCAGGTCAACGCCAATACATCCCCTTTCAATTTGGTTAGTGTTTCTGTGGCCTAAACCCTGTCTGCTCTGATTGCAAGCCAGATCGGTTATGCGTTTCTTTTGCACATATATTCGTCTCCGATTACCCACGTTTACAAACCTGTCTCTATGCCTTCTCGTCCCGATAAAAACGTCATCGTCACCATTGCAATTCCGCTCCTTCAGGTTGGTTATCTTGTTAAATCTCGGATCACTTCTCACGTGACGCCTGGTAGTTAACGATATTTCACGTTCTATCTATCCGGAAGCGCTGGTCAAACCACCGCCTATTTCCAACGGCTCTGGCCTCCGTACTGTCTCTCATCCACTTCCACATGACGCTACACTCTCACTACTATGCTCGCCCCGCATCCCCTCCCCCGTTGGGGCCTGCTTTGCAGCCCAACATCAAGCTGCCGCCAAGCATCGACCTAGTACCCTCCATCCCAACTGGAAAATTCCCCGCCCCTACTCCTCCACCCGCCGGCCCTCTCTCAACGTCCTCGCCTCGGGCGCTATACTCGCGCCCCACGGGCTCCGCCACCTTCCCGCTCCTCAACTACGTCCCCAACGCGTTCGAAACCCTCCTCATCCTCACCATCGCGCTCACCGTCGCTCTGAACGCCCTGACACAGCTTATCCTCACGGGGCGTGTCGCGCGCCCGCTCCTGGGCCTCGGGCTCACCTCGACGAGCGGCGCGTGGACGTGGGCCCCGCCGTACGACGAGGACTGGGGCGTCGTGCTGATGCGTGTGGGCACCGCGTCGCTCGAGGCGACGGGCCTGCGCGGATGGGGCAACGAGCTACCCGCGGTCCGCGCCGCGCCGTCACACCCCGAGTACGGCACCGCTCGCTTGGGGCCGAGCGGCATCGTACACGTCTCGAGTGGGTTCGGGGCGGGACGGCGCCGGCGGCGCGGGCTGGCGAACGAGGTGCGAGCGGTGGATGTGGGGGCCGGCGCGGGCGCGCGCACGTTTGGCGCGGATTTGATTAACCTGAGATGGTTGCAGGAGGCGTGGCGCTTCTTGCGGCTCGTTTGGGTTCTCGGCCGGGGGCTGGTGGGCGGGCTGTGGGGGTATGTCATGTCAGGGGGGAAGGCGTGGGGTGGGCAGGAGAGAGCTGTCGTCGCGGTTGCTGAACAAGAAACCGTCGATGAGGAGGAGGAGGAGGAGGAGGAGGATCAAGACGAGACTGTATACCGTCGGTTCCTGCAGCAAGAGGAGATTAGCGACGACGAAGACGACCCGGCGCAACAGTGGGATTTGGCAGACAGCAGCTCCGAGGACGAGGACGCGCCCGAGGGGGAGTTCGGTGACGCAGAGACCGTTGACTTGTACGCCGACCTCGGCCGGACGCTTACGGCCGCGCCGGTCCTGCTCGCACATATGACGCGCGACGAGGAGTCCCCGCTTACGCGGCGGCGCTACAGCTCACTTTTGGATTCCGGGGCGCCTCGGGTTGCGGAGCTCCCAGGTACGCTGCGTGCCGGCTCGTCCTGTGGCCCATCGTTGATCTACTGTACAATTATAGCACCGCCCGTACGTGCTCGTACCCCCACCCAGCCGCTGGACGAAACACGAAGGAACTGCGTCATCTGTACGTGTGATCCCAGGGAAATCATATGCTGGCCATGTCGGTACGTCGTTTGCTTCCTCTTATGTTGCATCATCTATATCTTAGTCTGTTACAGCTGTCTCTCGATGTGCGACGGATGTCGGGAAGTTCTCGCCTCACGTTCGTCAGCGTCAAAACACCGATGCCCGTGTTGTAGACAGACGTGGGTTCCCCCAGTCGATGCCATGCAGCTCTTACTGATCCTTCGCAGTGTGGAAGGGTACTCGCGGATATTTATCCCTTGATTGGTTGTAGATTATGTAGGAAACACCTTGTACGCTCTCTTCGTTGGAATCACAACATAAATTTGGATCAAGCGGCGGTTGCATGATAAATAGGGAAATACATTGGCGGCCAGAAAAGCCGCCTTTTATCGTACAAAATTTCATATTGCTATACGTAACCCCATCCGTTCTACAAGAGGTCGGAAGTGGTCGTCAGCTCTGAGGTATATAAGAAGACCGCCCAGGCTCACCAGAGTGGGGCTAGGCAACCCACCAGAGTCGCGACACGGCGGCGGCGGCGAGCCGCATGGTTTGCGCCTTGCGCCTGCCCATGGTACTGAAGATATAACCCGGCATTCGCGGACGAGAGTTGACGGATGTCGTCAACGTCGCGAATGGGTGGTAAGGCCGGACGGGCTTGCGCAGGAGGGGCGAGCTGAGTACGAAATAAGTGAGGTTCCTGGATTGGATATGAATCAACTGACAATAGGTACAGACGGCAATGTGCCATCAGGGAACGGCACCTCTTCAAAGGGGGTGCCTGCTCCTGTACCACGTTGTCCGTTGGCGATCTACGTGTGATGTTGGTCCATTTAATCGTCTAAACATGAACAGTTTGTGACTTACGATCACGAGTTTACGATCCATCCTGTCGATTTTCGTTTCCAGCCTGTTAATGGCATTGAGAACGAGGCCGAGGCCTACGAATGCGATAGGGGCTGAAAGAGGGTGAGCGAGGAGAAAGAAACCACCAGAAAAGATAGACGGACCTGCCACCGGGGCTCCTGGGATCGCTGCAGCTGCGAGCGCGGCCGGACCACCCGCAGCGGCGACTTGACGGGCCGCGAGGACGTCTGCCTCGAACATAACCGTCGCTTCGATGACGCCATCCGCAAGATCTGGATTTCTGACTACAGAAGCATGAGAGAGCTGTTTTGTTAGTTAGTCGCGTTCTCAAAAGAACTGACCGAGTTCCTGCACAACTTCGTACTTGAAACGGGTAGCGTCTTTGAGATTGGCCGGAGTGGGCGGATTCGCTACTGCCGCCGGCATTGCGACTAGAAGCCTGTGGTTGGCGGGAAGGTTCAAGACAATCGGGGGGGCAGCCATGTCAAGAGTTCGTAGTCACACCTCGGAGTCGACAACCTGGAAGTGATTGGCCTCGCGTCTCCTATGCAGAACAAAGACCTCTCGTTACCTTTTCTTTTCAACTGGAACTTAGTCTTGGAGCTTGTCTCAAGCCCCTGTTCCAAGTCTCGACGTCCCGCCGGATCAGTGTGATTGGATCGAGACCGGCATGTCCGGGCCGACTCCCGGCTGCTCTCTTGATGCTCTCCCACTTGCTAAAACCAAACTTGAGGTTGAAATGCAGTCTCCGAAGACTGAACACCTTGAGCAGCCCCGGCCCCGCCATCTCGTTGAAGCGTTCCTATCTATATGTCCCTTCGTCGTCTGACCGCATGCTTGAAAAGTCCCTCTCCACCAACTCGGACATGATAATCTACGACCTGGAGGACAGCGTGCCTCCCTCCGCAGTGGATAAAGCTACGTCGAGAGCCCGTCTCTCGGCATTCCTTGCGGTACTTAGCATGCACAACTCCACTGCGCGCTGCTTTGAGCCTGTCGTCTAGCGGGGAGACCTCCCCCCACGCGAGCGCGTCGCCGTGCGCGTTAACGACATCAGCACGCCGTTTTTCCTCGATGATATATCCAACATCGTAACGAAAGCTCCTCCCTCTCCTGGCGGCGTCCTCATTTTTTGTGCAGGTTACGTCGAAGGCTGTCGGGAGCCTCGTGCTTCCCAAGGTGCACTCTGCCGATGATTTGCATACCGTGTCGAGGGCGATACACGCTGCCAACGGCACGTCGTTGAGCCTCATTGCCAGTATTGAGAGCGCGCGCGCGTCGTGGAATATCGGGGCTATCGCCAGCTGGAGATCGGACTTTGGGCGAATCGGAGGAACGTTGACTGCGTTGCTGGCAAGTCTCTCCTACCTATTTGCCTCCTCGACGCTGACCTCCCATGTCAGTTCGCCGCGGAAGACTGTGATCCTTTCTGTCCCTTCTCTCTATTCATGCACTAATAATGTCCAAAGATTGCGCGGACACGTCCATATTGCGATCAGCTTCCCGCCTCGAACTGCTGTACACGCGCTCGCAAATCGTCATTGCGGCGAAAGCCTTTGGACTCGAAGCCATAGACATGGTACGTCTGTATCGCTACATATTTATCGCATGCCGCAATAACGGAAACCAGGTGTGCGTGAATTACAAGGATCTCGGTTACCTGAAAGACGAGTGCAGAGACGGGCGCCAGCTTGGCTTCACCGGCAAGGTGCGCTGACGCCTCCGGCTCGAACTTTGAAGGCCAGCTGACAATGGATGTAGCAAGCCATCCACCCGACGCAGGTAGATGTCATCCAGTCAGCGTTCGTCCCCACCGCTTCCGGTGCGTCACGGTGACCTTTCCCCGCTACCTGGAATCGTGACTTGACGATCTCCTAGAAATCGAACGCGCCGCTAAAATTGTGCACAAAATGGCGCGCGAGCACGCTCTAAATCGAGGCGCAACCAACCTGGACGGGGAAATGATTGACAAGCCGATGATTTTACAAGTGGGTGGCTAATGTATTGTACTCTTTTCCGATTTACACGTTATGCAGGCGGAAAAGATTCTGCAGATAGCCAGAGCGGCGAGTTTGAAGATCCCTAATGTGGCCGATGAGTCTTGAATACCCCCAGGCTCCTTCCGAAGTGGGTTCTACATATGTCTATTTCTTTATGTACCATGAAATACGACGGGCTCAAACTTCAGTTTATCGAATTTTGAACAAAAAAACATGCGGTTTGGCGTCCGCGCAACGATGAGAGTGGTCTGTCCGAAAGAACAGCAGAACCTCTCTTAGGCTCTCTATCTTGCCAGGCTTTTCCTCCTCCATCCCAATCTTCGAAATTCTTGGCCGTTCCTTGACGATTTGTACGAGTCCAGACGATAACATCGGGGTTCGAGCGCTACATCGCTATATTCATGCTGTTGAGCTGTGCATAGGAAGAGCATAGGAAGTCGGTGATAGAGCCGTCTAGACGGGCGTCGCGCGGTCCGGCGGATGCCGCCAGTGGTCCTGCCAGTGTCAGAGGTTTCGCGTCGTCAAAGCGACCATTCTTAAAGCTCCATTCCCGCTGATTCATTGCGAGCCCACCGGTAGCCCAGCGATTGCAGTTTGCGTGGTCGTCGACTGTCGTCGAAAGCAGGTAGTCAACGCACGTGCATCTAATCTCGGATCTAATCCTGTGTCGATCATGATATCTTCCCGCCTGCACCAGTTTGCGCAGCTCCCAATGTCAAGATCCCTCGATACTCTACCCGCAACGCGGCTTCACCTCAACCGTCATGTCTATTAAACCCATAGTCTTCTACGACATACCCTCGACGGCGCCAGGGTGTGTCTGGTCCCCAAACACATGGATAATCAGGCCAGTTGCCCTTGCATTCAATCACTCTCGGCCTAACACCCAAACAGATACGCTTTAAACTTCAAAGGCTTGCCGTACAGCACGACGTGGGTCGAATACCCCGACATTGCGGACGTCTGCAAAGCTATTGGCGCTGAGCCTTCCATGATTCGCAAGAACGGGACGCCATACTACTCGCTACCCGTCATTCGCGATCCCAACACCGGTACAGTCGTCTCCGACTCGGCACGTATCGCCGAGTACCTTGACGCGACGTACCCCGATACGCCCAAGTTGATCCCTGCTGGGACCCGCACGCTGCAGAAAGCCTTCCGCGCAGCGTTCGACAACGCTTCAGGCCCTATTGCCCCATACATCATCCCTGCTATTGCAGGCATTCTCCGTCCCAGGAGCGAAGAATACTTCGTACGCACACGAGAAGAGCACTTCAAGAAAAAACTTGCGGACTTGGTGCCAACTGGGGAGGCCCATGAAATAGCGTGGAAGGAAGTCGAAGCAGGCTACGGAAAGATCCACGGATGGATGCTGGAAGGCGATCCATTCGTTATGGGCGAGACTATCTCGTTGGCGGACTTTTGCGTTGCAGGGGAGATGCAATGGTGCATGACGGGCTTCGGTGCAGACAGCGACAAGTGGAAGGATATGATGACATGGCATGGGGGAAGATGGGCCAGGCTGATCGACGCCCTCAAGAAATATGAGGGTCCCGTTGAAGAAGGGCTCGACTGAATTGCTGTATGTTTAGAACCACCGTATCGGCCTGGTCTCAACGTTCTCCAGGTTGACCGGAATTGTAATCATTAAACGATGCTATAGTTCTTCAACCACACATACGAGAATGTTCATGTGCCGATTGTGGCGATCCAAAAAATATTTAGTCTTTTTTTGGGTCTCTTCCTGAAACTTCCTCGTCAATTTCCTAGATCTCAGATCTCAGACTGGAAGGAGAGTTTTACCCCTGGTCGTGGCGATCAACAGATCACCGCTCATCAGCGCCGAAGGCTATGTAGCGGCGCGCCGCGTAGGCTGGTGCTGCGGAGCTCAGCGCTGCTCATGCACTCAGGGTAGCTCAGGGTACCAGGTTATCCTTCCTTATGGCAGGTCGCCGCAGCTGTACAGTTCTGCGCCCAGCCTCTTGGTCAAGTTGACCAGGAAACTTGACCTAGTGGTGGCCGCTAGTCACGGTAGCTCAGCGATTCTCGGACCTTGATCGCCGAGCATTATGGCCGAACATTGAAGATATGAACAAGTTAACAGGAGAACAAGCAGTCTTCAGGTTTTCAGCGATCACGGCAGTTCGACATTATCGTCCCCACAGGTCCCCACTCACCATGAAATCCCAAATGCCTGCCCCCCAACTTCTACGCCAGCTTGGTCAGTCTCTGGTCACCTCAACATCACAGCTCAATTTTCATTGCTCACACATACCTGTAGGGCCCCTAGAAAAATATCATGCCGTTCGACACTTTATATCTATGGACGCTTGCATTGTCACGTCTGCGCGGTATACTACACCGGAAAACACGGTTTTAACTAAGGATACTCTATTTCCTGCCCTCCAACTTTTAATCGAGACGCATGCACTTCTCGGAGTGCGGTTCGACAGCAGAGAGGACAGCTTGGATCTCGCGTTTTTCCGACTTCAAACCGTGAATCTATCCCGCGTCGTCGAATTCTCTGGCAATCATGATCTGCATGACGCTACGGAGAAGCAGCTGTCTCGGAGATTCGAGGACACTTTGGGGGACATGCCGCTCTGGCGCCTAGAGGTTCTCGCAGACAATACCGTTATATTGGCTATTCACCACGCGGTCGGCGACGGCCTAAGCAGCGCCGCCTTCCATCGCTCGCTCATCAGCGCCCTCAACGAAACAGTTCTTCCGCCTTGTTCGCCCTCCGTTCACGTCCCCGATCTTACTCTGCTACCACCCATTGAGGAGGTCACGGATATACGCCCCTCGCTGTTGAAAATCATCAGCGTCCTTTACTCGTTTATCGCCCCGAAGTCGTGGACCAGTGCGTACTCTGCATGGACAGGCCGACCTGTGCCGACGGTCGCCACTATTCAGACGCATTTCCGCTTGTTCCAACTCGAGGCGGAGGACGTCAAGAAGTTCTCAAATATTTGCCGCTCACACAAGGCAACCATCTCGTCCGCCCTCTACGAGCTCGCTGTCTGCGTCTCCTCACGCATGATCGCCAGCGAGCCTGAGTCCGGGCGGTACAAAACCATCTCTGTCAACATGCCCGTTTCGCTGCGCCGGCTCGTTGGGGAACAATACGACGACGTCCTGTGCAACTACGTATCGAGTTACCCCACCTTCGCAGCCGTCCATGCCGAGTTCTCCTGGACACTGGCGGCGCGGTATGCCGCCGAGCTCCAGATACAGAAGCGAAAAAGTCGGGAGCTCCTGGGTTTTATTGGTTGGGTCGCTGCGCGATACGTCAGCTTCATGAAGGGGACCCTCGGGGTAAAACGCGCATACGGCCTCATCCTATCCAACCTCGGCCGTTTCGAGGTGCCGGCAAATGATGGAAAATGGGCTGTCGACAGAGTAATCTTCTCCCAGTGCGACTCGGTAGCTGGTGCAGCATTGGCCATGAACATTGTAGGTGATCCTGCGGGCGGCCTGAACATCTCCATCACATGGGGAGAAAAGAGCTTGGACACGCCGTTCGTCGAAGAGTTCATTTCAATGTTCCTCGAGTCTTTTCACAGTCTCTTGACGTAGCGAGGTACAATTTTCTGAAGACAATAAACCAATTCAATACAGTTCTCAGTTCGACGCTTCACTCTTGCAGGTTGAGTACTGAGTTGCAGATTCTTACAAGTTCGCTAAGTAGCCTGCACCGCCACTGATGCGTAGGAGCCTGTCAAAACGACATCATCGCGTCATCCTTGGCATGGATGATGGAAGCATACTATAAAAAAGTGAGCGCAGATTGGCGCAGGATACATATCTGGTTGAATGCGTGAGTCCGTAGCATTTGGCAAGGCAGGTCCGCGCTCGCGTCACAACGCTCTGTCTCCGCGGCAGCGCAGTAACACATCATCAGCCCATCGACGGAAGAATGCATCGATGGGCGTGTCCACTATGGTTCAGTGGTAGAATTGCCGCAACGTTGGGATCTCGACGGCGGCAGGTCGGTGGTTCGAGTCCACCTAGTGGCACAAACAATTAATGGGCCGGGTAAGGGGTGGATCCGCGAGAAACTTCTGTTGCATTCCCTTCCCTGCCTTGCGAAGTTTCAGTTTCAGTTGGGGTATTTCTTTTTGGAGCTACAACGTTCCGCTCCGCCGCGCCAAGAGAGGAGGGAAGACCTTGGGTCCACCACAGACTCGAAGTGCTGCTTTTCGGAAATTGGAGGTCAGTACGAGGGGAGCGTGATGTGGAAAAATGGCGCAGGCATCTCAGTGGTGGCGTCGACGGGCAACATTTCTCGGCGATGAAACTGCCGGACAAGACGTGCCAGTGAGTTATATATTAATTACAAGTAATGTAAAATCATTTGAAAACGTCCTCTAGAACCCACTCGGTATACATGCCTCGGAGCTTCTCGAACGCTCAGGTTACACACGCCATCTCATGCTGGGCTCACTTCGTCTTCCGATGTTCCTAAACAAAGCTCGTTAGTTCGAAATCCCTTGGGAGCAGCGGAAGGCAACTTACGGGCTTGTGGCTAATCTCATGGTCCACATGCACGAACGCTGCGCGAAGAATAAATCAGCACCCGTATGCAAGAGCCCACCCGCGTACGCACCCCGCCCGACATTCGGCATCTGCTCGATCTTGTCCTGCAACGCCTGCGAAAGGTCGTGCGCCTTCCACAGCGGCGTGTCAGCGTCCATCACGATGTCCAGTTCCACTATGTAGTCCTTCAGGGTGCATGTCAAAACTCGGTACAGGGAGAGGGGGAGGATGACGCACGGGCCCGGCATGGTAGACGGTACACGAGTCGATCTGCTTGATCCCGTCCGCGAACATCATCGCCTTGTAGATGACGAGCTGCTGGAACTCGAGCGGCGCGGCGACGCCCGCGAGGAGGAGGAATTGACGGTAGAGGGTGCGACCCCAGACGATGATCAGCCCGACTGTCGCGTGCGTTAGACACCGAATGAGTGGAGGGCAAGGACATCGAACGGACGGGATATGAGGAGCGCGCCGAGGGGATCTATCCACCAGCGAAGCTTTGCGCCTGCAGACGATGTCAAGATCCCAAAACCGTTAACGAAAAGATCGTTTCGACTGAGGATTCGATCAGTTGTGAAACTGTGCCGAGGGCGCAAGTAGACTCACTGGTCTTCCCAGAGCACCCGGACCTGTGAATTTTTCGACCTTATGGAATAGCAGTAGATGAAGAGGAGGAGCTTCGTGACTAGGGTATGAATAAGTGGCGAGGTGAGAGGATGTTAGAAGCATGGACTGACCGAAGGCGATCCCGACAACTACGACGGCGGGAATGTGGAGGGCCTCGGAGCCTGAGGATCCCTTGACGAGGTCTTGGATCGAAAAGGCCTGACGGGAACGTCAGGGAAGGGATTGCAGAGTCAACAGGCATACGGACGATGAGGACTACGGAGACAGAGCCCATTGCTCCCGCATAGACGATGTCCCCAATGGTCTCCAGTCTGCTGCCCCCCTTGAAAAAAATGAGTGGCGCGAGTAGCGATGCACTGGACTCGACGCACGGAGGGGTATCTCCGCGGATCGACTGAAAGAGCTTTTCGGTGGCAGTAATTGAGCACGAAATTTGCTAGCGGGTCGAAAACCGAGTCCATTGCGGTGGCAAAGAAGGACAGGGAAAGGGAGGATGCTGCGGCATAAATCTGGAGAACGGCTAGGACGCTGGAATTCCGGTTACGGCGGCTGGCGGACAATAAAAAGAAGCACAGCGCACCAGTTGGCAATGAGGGAACCGTAAATGGCGATCTTTATCTGGGGGGTGAAATATAAGCAACGAAAGCTTATTCGCCTCCCAAAAAAAACACACTGCGAGCCTGTTGGTATCTTCCTCCTCCTGAGCATTCTCGATATGCTGGTCCATCGTCATGAGGAGGGCCTCGATCTGCTTGTTCTGCTTCTCGTAGAATTCGCCGACGACCTTGCCTTGTTTCCGGCGCTTTTTTCTGTGGCGTAGATTGTTGATATGCTCCTCGGTCTGGAGACGACTTGCGAGCAGCAGAGGGTCATCGTCGGAGGTAATGCTTCGCTCTGTGGTGTCTGAGCCGCTGGGAGTGCGGGAGCTGGGAATTGTAACGAGCTCCACTGGGATTGGGAGTGATTCCGACATGGTGGTAGATTGGAGTGAAGAAAATTGCTGTGCAAAGCGTGACAAGCAAGGTTTACTCGGATGGGCGCAGACGCAGGGATCCCACCGCTGGACGAGACTTGGGGACAATGTTCATGGTGGAGATACAACCCTCGAAGGCTACAACTCTGGTACAAATGTAGATCCCTTGTTTCGGGCATCAGCTACCGTTCCTTTGGGTTCGGTTCGAGATCCTTTGCTCTTGTTTACTGCACCCTTCGTTCAAGCCTTCATGGATCCCTTTGAAGTCCGTATCCAGTTCCTTGCCCTTCTCAAACGATTAAACGCGTCAGCAAAACCCTTGGTTTCTTCTGCTTTCCTCCTAAATTCGCTCAACCAGCTCCCAACAGTCCATCCAAAAAGTCGTAGGCTTTGCCGTAAAATACTTTCCGCCGTGCGGCGAGGATCTCTGGGACTGCATCGTTGAGGAATGCCAGAAGGTAGTAGCTGTAACACCCTCCCAGCTTCTGGTCTGAATAGTTCCAGGGCTCCATCAACTCCCGAATCAACATCCTCTACTTTCTCGACTCCCTTTGCGAGGCGTGCCTTCTCGTCAAATCCCACTCCAGTTCACTGGGATCCAACCCAGGGAACAAACAATACGTCGATTTTGTCAATCGCGACATTGGAAAAATCGTCGAGTGCGTCGTTCCGGCCGGCCGCGAAGGCCTGCCGAACCTCACCAGCACAAAACAGGCTCGTCCTTGCCATCTTTCTTTCGTTTTTCGTTTTTGACACCCAACAGATCCTCGAAAGCTGGCGAAGTAAACGCGTCGTAGACCCGCAGACGGTAGACGACGTGTTGTCGGTGCTGGGGAAGCGCACTCCGCCTGTGGGCGAGGTCCAGGCGTCCTCTGCCACAGCGGCGCCAGCGTCCCACCACAAAGCGTCGCACTCCTCGCTCTCCCGCCCGGAAGTCTTCAAGCGCATCGAGGAGGACCGCGAACGCCACAAACGCCTCCGTGAGCGCCGATGGGTCCAGCCCATCTCCCACCGCGCCCCCGGCCAGATGAACATGCTCGCGTTCCTCCCGCTTACCGGCGAGACCGACGACGAGGTGCTGGCTGTCGATGTCGAATTTGAGAACGACTGGGAGACGACGAGCGATTGGAACGAGGACGACGACGAGGCTGCTGAGGACGAGAGCGAGCTGTGCTTTCCCGCCGAGGGAGAAGGGCCGATGGATCTTTCTTGACCTCACTTGTACGCATCTCAATGTATTACTACTACTCGCTCACGGTTATCCGTCTTATCATCTACACCACACCAAAAGAGGGCATCGACCCAGCGGTCGTGCAGGCGGAGGACATGCCCGACCTCGAGCGAGGTAACCCGGTTAAAGATGGCGATGAAGACGATGAAGAAGGTGGTTTGCGCCATGTCCATGATGTATATCAAGTCTGTGCTGAGGTAGAGAGGATGTACTTAGAAGTTTCAGAATGGGATATGGGGCATCGAAGAAATAAAAGTCAATTATAATATTGGCTTTAGGCATCCTAGGACCGTAAACCAAACCTCTTGGAATACAGGGTCGCGGTGGAGGACCTAGAGATCCGAGAGTTGCTTGAGAGTTACGTCAAATCGCGGTCATGTGAGCAGCAGCTTTGACCGAGAGCATCGCCAAATTGAAACTTGAAGTTTGAAGTGCTAAAGCGACAAGCCCCATACCACCTTTCTATTCCCGTATGTTGGTGCAAACAACTTTATTGGACTAAGATGGAGGGAGGGTACGGTTTTGGAAGATTTTTTAAAATAATAAATAATAATATCGCGAGGGTGGACGTTCGCCTCGCACGCAGTACCAGCGATTCGAGTAGTCAACGCTCGACCTGAATGTACTGGGTTAAGACCGGAAAGCAGACGTGCCAGACGTCCTCAAGAGTCCCGAGTTCCGACAAACATTGAATATTGAGCCCTGCACAGCCACAATTCTATCCTGTCAGCCACTTTCCGCATCTTCCCTCCTTCTTCCCTCCCACCACCATCTCGTTTCCACCCCCGCCCTTTAGCTCCTACAGTAAGACTCGAGACCAAACATCGAAGAAACGGCGACGCCTGTAACCGAGTGAGTCCTGCCTGCCCTCGTCCTCGAGCGTACACTGACGGTTCGCGCGTTAGGGCCTCCTCGCCGTGTGCGAAATCGTGGTCCTCCCAGGTTCTCTCACCCTCCCTTCAATGCAAGCTCCCCACCACCTTCCCAGCGCTCTCTCTGGTACGTCTCACTCTCATGCAAGTCAAGTTCGCCAGTGGGTGACCATGGTCAATGTCTCTTCAGACAGCGACGACAACGACTGTTCCATCCTTCCTTCCTTCTTTCCCCTCCAAGACTGCGCAAGTCCACGGAAGACCATGCAAGGCGCAAACCAAGACACATCCACTTCGAGGCTGAGGGTGACGAACTACCGGACGAATGGACGGGACGGTAAGGTGCAAGACCTACTCATGAGACTGTCAAGATGCTCACGGTGCATGCAAGAGTCAAGACATACCTCAAGATGCCTCAAGATGCCTTCAAGCCTCGCGGAACTCAATCACACGATTCAAGACCTCGCGCAAGACTCGCCAAGGCTTCAAAGTTCAAGACCGCCGGGGACGTCGATTCAAGACCTTGGTGGGAGCCCGTCAAGACTCTTCAAGACTCGCCTCAAGCCGCTTCAAGACCTCGCGCAAGATTCAAC
The DNA here is from genome assembly GCA_029204335.1 of Mycena vulgaris. Taxonomy (NCBI): domain Eukaryota; kingdom Fungi; phylum Basidiomycota; class Agaricomycetes; order Agaricales; family Mycenaceae; genus Mycena; species Mycena vulgaris. Next base: position 239,070 of record JARGYA010000067.1, read on the forward strand.
ACGCAAGACGCCGCCTGAAGGTTCAAGAGCTTGCGCAAGAATCAAGAAAATCAAGATGCTTCACGTCCAAGACGTGCGCATGAATGAAGACATCATCAAGTCCATGGACCCGGCGCAAGACTCACGAGCTCAAGATTCAGGGTTCAAGACCCTGCTCAAGAGCGGACGAGCCTCAAGACTCGAGACGACGCCTAGGCAGTTCGGGACGGCACGGTGTAAGACCTCAGTGGGAGACTGTCAAGAATCAAGACATCAAGCCCGTCAAGAATCAAGAATCAAGACGCAAGACCCACTTCAAGCCTTCAAGACGTCTTCAAGTCAAGAGGCCGTACGGATTAAGACCCACTTTCAAGTCCAAGATTCAAGAACTGGCGCAAGAATCGAGACCCGCCTCAAGCTTCAAGCTTCAAGATGGCCTCATATTCAAGACCCCAGTGGGACTGCCAAGAACCAAGAACTCAAGACACTTCAAGCCTTCAAGACATCTTCAAGTCCAGGATGCTCAAGAGTTCGAGATCTTGTCTTCAAGAACCTGCAGGCGGCGCAAGAATTCAAGATCCGATCAAGCCTTCAAGCCGGCAGCCGCAAGACTGGCGATTCAAGACGGTGCAAGAATCAAGACCGGCTTCAAGATATTTTCAGGATCCTCAAGACCTTCATCAAGACCTGGATCAAGTCCTGTTCAAAACGCCAAGACCGTTGGGGGATCCTTCACTAGGCGGCTGAAGACCTCGGGGGGATCCTGTCTCAAGATGGCAAGACACGGCCCCGAAGACGCCAGGACGAGCGGTGGCTCTCTTTCTTTTTATTATTTCTCCCTGTATTCCGCGACCACCCCATGTCTCGTGTTCCGGTTTTTACCGTTGGTCGGCGGCCCCATGTAGGCGACGATATTCCGAGGCCACGGAGATGTGGGGAGCGTTGAGAGGGAACGAGTGTATGCGCGGAGTTTTTGTCGACGCCACGGAGAAGTGGACACTAGCAGCGCGTGGAGGTGTGCCAACTTATTTCCTGGGGGCGGGTGAGAGCTTTTGACTCCATCCTCGTGCTTCCTTGTCGCGGGTCCCAGGCTTAGTACGCGCGCATTTGGCTTTCCCACCGTTTGCGCGCGTCAACTAAACGCACGTTAAAAGCTTGCTCCTTTCCTTCTGGTTTGTTTCATGCCTAGGGTAAGACACGGAATGTACTTGCTTCAGATAGTTTTTTGAAACAACGGGAGTAGTAAAAGTGAGTCGTCGCCCAAATAGGTCGCGTTTTCGGTTCCGAATCAATTGTTGCTTGCTCTCAACTTTTTGTACGCGATTACTAACGACTACTATGGCCGCTCCTGACGCTGCCAACGTTCGCATAATTACCACCCTAGGCCATGTCGACCATGGCAAGACGACGCTCATGGACGCGCTCCTCGCAGCGAACAACATTATTTCGTCCAGGATGGCTGGAAAGATGAGATATATGGACAGCCGCGAGGATGAGCAAGAACGAGGGATCACCATGGAGAGCAGCGCTGTTTCGCTCCGGTTCCAGGTCATGGACAAGGATGGTATGTGGCTGGTGTTCTGTTGCACGCATTTTTTGTAACGTTCTGCAGGGAAAGTCCCCAAGGTTTATGTGGTGAACATGATCGACACCCCGGGCCATGTGGATTTCTCGAGCGAGGTGTCGACCGCGTCGCGGTTGTGCGATGGCGCACTAGTCCTCGTCGATGCCGTCGAAGGCGTTTGCACACAAGTAAGAGATGACGTCGCTTAACTCAGGTCTTCCTATAAAATTTCCGTTCCTGACAGACAATCGCGGTTCTGCGCCAAGCCTGGCTGGACAGACTACGCCCTGTTCTGGTTATCAATAAATTCGACCGCCTGATCACGGAGCTGCAGCTGGCGCCGGTGGAAGCGTACCACCATCTCGCTCGTTTAATTGAGCAAGTCAATGCGGTGATGGGCAAGTTCTTTGCTGGTGACAGGATGGAGGACGATTTGCGCTGGAGAGAAGAGCGCGAACGCCGCTTGGCGGAGAAGAAGGAGATGCATGCGGATGAGACAGACGCGGCTGTAGATGAAGAGTTTCAAGAAAAGGACGACGAAGACATCTACTTTGCGCCAGAGCGCGGCAACGTTGTATTCGCTTCTGCCATCGACGGCTGGGGATTCCGCATTGGAAAGTTTGCACAACTTTTCGCCACCAAGCTCGGGATGAAGGAGGCGAATTTGCGAAGGGTATTGTGGGGCGATTTTTATATTGACCCCAAGACGAAGAAGGTGATAAGTTATAAGCACCTTCGCGGGCGGGCGCTCAAACCTCTGTTCGTGCAATTCGTCCTAGAAAATATATGGGCTGTCTACGATGCGGTTGTGCTTAATCCGTGCGTCTCATTTACGCCCTCCAGGCTGTGTATTGTGTTGAGAGTCATTGCAGAAACACGGAGAAAGTGACTAAAATTGTAGGAGCACTGAATCTGAAAATCCCGCCGCGAGATCTCAAGTCAAAAGACACGCGCCACCTGCTCTCACTTATCTTCTCGCAATGGCTTTCCCTCTCGACGTGCATAATCCAGACAGTGATCGATATCGTCCCTGCGCCATCGATCGCGCAGGCCATCCGCATACCGAAGATGCTTTACCCGGACCTTTACGAGGCAACCGTGGAACCAAAGAATAAACTGGAGCGGGATCTGTTCGCGTCAAAATCTGACGCGGATGCGTGCGTGACGGCGTATGTGAGCAAGATGTTTTCGGTCTCGGGGAAGGATCTTCCAGAGAACAAGAAGCGGCCGATGACTGCCGACGAGATGCGCACTAGAGCGCGCGAGGCGAAGGAGGCGAGGGAAGCTGCAGAGAGGGTCGCTGCCGAGCGGGAAGCTGCCGAGACAGAGGAAACCCCAGGCCCAGAATCCGATGCCCCGGCGAACGCGATGCCCGACACAGCGGTACCCGACGCAGAGCCCGTCGAAGAAACCGGAGACGTCGAGGTCATCCTCGGTTTCGCGCGACTCTACTCCGGAACCATCACCACAGGAACCTCGGTGTATGCTATATTGCCGAAATACAACGGAGCGCTGGGACCCACCCACCCGCGGAATGCAAAATATATCGTTACTGGTGTCGTCGAGGGTCTGTATGTGATGATGGGCAGGGAGCTGGTCGCCGTCGATAGCGTCCGTGCAGGAAATATTTTCGCGATCAAGGGCTTGGAGGGAAAAGTCTGGCGGAGCGCGACATTGTGTGCGCCCGGCGCGACTGGAATCGGCGAAACGCCGGACCTCGAAGCATCGAAGGACTGTCTAGTCAATCTCGGTGGGGTCAACCGTACTGTAAGCGTGGAATTTATTTCTAGTTCAATGGATGGGCTAATACAGTCGAAGGCACCTCCGATATTGCGCGTTGCCCTGGAACCTGCGAAACCCGCCGACATGCAGAAGCTCGTCAACGGACTAAAACTTCTCAGCCAATCGGATCCCTGTGTCGAGACTTTCCAGCAACAAACTGGCGAATATGTTATATTGACGGCTGGGGAATTACACTTTGAAGTGGGGTCTTTTTATTTGGAGTCGCAATTCTGGCTAAATTCTCCTGTACAGAGATGTCTAAAAGATCTCCGGGAGCGATTTGCACGGGTGGAGATACAAGCTTCGAAGCCCATCGTTCCGTTCCGAGAGACGGCAGTGAGAGGGATAGGTATGTTTTTTTAGCTCGGTGCCTGGGTCGACACCACTCACGCGAGCGCTACTTATAGACATGGCGCCGGCGAAGACGCCGAACGCTCAAGAGGCACTATTCACGGAGCCAGCTCTCAAAATATAGTAACGTTCACTGTCCGCGCCAGCCCGCTCCCTCGGCTCATCCTTGATTTTATCCTCCAAAATCTGGTGACATTGAAGAATTTGCAGCACGAACGCAAGGGAGGCGATGCCGCATTCGAAGATACCGAAATAGACGAGGAGGATGGGTCCAACATCGACGGGAACATCGTGCGAAAACCTAGTGTGAAGCCGGAACAATTCTGGGACGCCTTATGCGGCAAATGCCGAGAGGCCGGCGGTGAATGGACGGACATCGCCGAGCGTATTTGGGCTTTTGGGCCACAGAACGCTGGCGGATGTATCCTTGTCGACGCAAGAAACTCGAGTTCTGGACATTCTTCGTCAGTCCACCTCTTTTCTCGGCCATCGATCGATCTTAATATTTTGCAGTTTGAAGCACCGGTTGGAAAAAAATCGACCTGCTGAGGATGCGGAAACCAACGTCGCCGAGAAGGTCATTCGGGAGTTTGACACCCATGTCGAGACAGGCTTTCAGCTTGCGACGTTTCAAGGCCCGCTGTGTGCTGAGCCTGTCGAGGGCATGGCTTATTTCGTTGAGAGCGTCGAGATTGACAGGGACAGTCTCGCAAAGGAAATCGGTTCGTGCTAAACATGGCCCTGACCCAGTCGCCGGGACTGATGAATGACTCTTGATTGTAGAACAGAACAGGATGGCACAGGTTACCGGCTCGGTGATATCAGCTGTTCGAGATGCTTGTAGGAACGGTCTGTTGGACTGGTCTCCGCGACTGATGCTCGCGATGTATACCTGCGACATCCAAGCCTCAAGTGGGTTGTTGGCAGTTTTGATGCCTCGCCGTTATATGCTGATCCGACGATGACAGCGGATGTCCTGGGCAAGGTGTATGGAGTCGTCGCGCGGCGACGTGGCCGCATTGTGGCGGAAGAGATGAAAGAGGGAACATCTTTTTTCAATGTGTGCGCAATGCTGCCGGTCGTCGAAAGCTTTGGGTTTGCAGATGGTTGGCCCTTGGCTTTTTGATCAACGCAACACATTGCTGATTCCTTGCGGCGAATAGACATCCGGAAGCGGACATCAGGCGCAGCCAGCCCCCAGCTTATATTCAGCGGGTACCTGATCATTTTTACCCGTAGTTGCTATGCTGATCATTGCGGCAGGTACGAATTGCTGGATCAGGACCCGTTTTGGGTGCCGACTACAGAGGAGGAGCTGGAGGATCTGGGAGAAAAGGCGGACCGTTCGAACATTGCGAAGGGATACATGGACGGGGTGCGGGAGCGCAAGGGGCTGTTTGTGGACCGAAAGATTGTCGAGTTTGCCGAAAAGCAGAGGACATTGAAGCGGTGATGGATACAGTATGTGTAGCATTAAATTTCTGCAGTCTGTTCCATCGAAAGGAAGGAAGGATCCACAAGTATTAAGCGCTCAAACGCTCAAGCGCTGAAGCAGTTGTAGTGAAGCTTCAAAGCAGGAAGCATATCAGGTGATCGATCTCATATCTCCCGTAAACCGTCGTCCCCTCTCCCCGCCCCTCATTCCTCTGCCTTGTACCTAATTCTGCATGGCTGCTGTGGCCGCGCCCATGTATAGCAGCCACAACCATGCCTTCGCCCCCTCGTCTAGCAGGACCACCACTACAGTAATTAATACACCCCATCAGCTACAGTCCCAGCAACAGGAAGAGGAGCCTCTCGACGACCAGTTCACCACCTTGTTCTGTCGCGCCCTCTATGACTATGAGGCTCAGGATGCCTCCGCCCTCTCGTTTCGCCAGAATGATATCATAGAGGTCCTGACACAGCAACCGTCCGGGTGGTGGGACGGCCTGCTGGGCGACGAGCGCGGATGGTTCCCCTCCAACTACGTCACGGTCATTTCCGACGAGGAGGCAGAGCTGGCCTTCTCTGGCCCCGAGGCCTCCATCCCCGACCGCCAGACCAACGACTTCCATGCAGATAACACTTCGGTGCTGGACATGTCCCACGCCATGATGCGAGGCACCCAGGCGGAGAATGAAGAATGGCTGGATGCTGAACTCGGTGGTTTGCAAGGTGGCATGGAAGAGCTTGCCAACGCAACTCTCAGAGAGCCACTTCAATCGAGTGACTTTTGGATGCCGGAAGTAACATCCGACGGCCAGGTGAGTCTCGGAGTTGGCTTCAATCTCCTCATTTGCTCATTCTTACATTAGATATACTACGTGAATACGAAAACTGGCCAGCACGCTCGCGATCTACCACATGAGGGCGATGGGGACACTTCCGACAGTGATCTCGCCGGCCTTGCATCACAGTCCAGCTCACGCTCCGGTACTAGCACGGGCCTCGGTCTATCCAATGGGCTTTCTCAGGGGTCGAGAGAGATGACCAGCGCGGCTGGCTTCGGTTTGCTCCGTCGCACAGGCACCCCTGAACCTTGGGTCAAGAAACTTGCCGATGACGGGATGTCTTACTACTATTACAACAAAGCAGACGGGTCTGTTCAATGGACACGCCCCGAGCCTACTTACACTGAGGATCGCAGCATCCCTTCTTCGACAACCCGACCTCCCACTAATAACAATTCAAATCTAACCCCCACAATCCGCCCTCTTCCCCCAACTTCTCGGACTCCTCCAAAAGTCTCGCGCCTAAGCGTTTATTCAGACGACTCTGACATCCAACCACTGGATCCCGACCGTCCCCGGGAAAATGGCTTCCACCGTCCACCACCGCGATCTCCGGTTGATGTCAAGATGGAGTTAACATCGGCGGAGCGCATAGCCCAATCATTGCAGCAGGACCCTTGCGCCCGCTCCGGCCGAGTTGGTGACGGACTTATCGGCAGTCACACGGGGGGCCATTCAAGCTGTTATTGAAAACATACAGTCGGAAGGAATGGAACGTCGGGCGGCGGCTGGAATGGGACGTCGGGTATTGGGTGAGGATCGAAGGATGGACGAGCTGGTCTCGGGTGTCGTCTTGGCGGTCCGCAATCTCCTATACGTCTCCGCTGCTTCCACTGGCCAGATTCCTCCCAATGTTCTGCCCCGCAGTATGAGAAACACAAAACCTTCCTCTACGGCGTCCCCCCTTAAACCGGCCCAAAGGAAGGTAACGGCAACATTGTCACGGTTGGTGTTGTCTGCTCGTGCGCTTCAGTACGACGCAGGGTCAACCGTCACCGACACCCTGGACCGAATTGAAGTCGACGCGGAGGAGTTGGAGAGAGCAGTCCTCTCCTTTGTACTTGAGGTTCAACGGGTTCAGCATTCTTCCCCAAACGTTCCGGACCTCAAATCACTCAAGCGACTACATGGTGTCTTCACGACCGCCAACATCGGGCTGGGCCTGGTGGGCGCGGGTGCTGGAGGCAGCTGGAAAGGATTTGGATGGGTGTCCCGGGCCGAGAATGACGGCCCGAGAGAGGTTTTGTCTGCCGATGTTGTCGCCGAGCTAGGAGCTTACGCGCAGGAGCTGGACCGCAGCTTTGGCTCGCTTGAGCAGATAGCCCGTGCTTCAGATGAGAATTCGGGTGAGTGTCCGAATCTTTCACATATTCTTTTTTTTAACTGTTTGGTATAGTTGAGCTGGTTCGAAGCTACAGCCGGAATCTCATCACTCGGATGTCTTCGTTCCTTACATTTGCCTCGAATATCCACGTCGCGCAGCACGTCGACATCGATGGGATACGCCAAGACACGGGTCCAGGGCCGAACGAGATGTATGCGCAGACAGTCGACAAGGCGCGGACACTCATTCGTACTCTCGAATTCGCTTTGCAATCCCTGTATGACGAGAGCACGTCGGTCCTCCTCAACGCGCAGTCGCTCCGGCAGGTGGAACCAGGGCAGTCCCTCCAAGCCCGGGATCTGAGCCTCGACTATCTACACACGTTGTGCGCGTCCCTGAAAGCCAATCTCGGACTCGTGAACCGAAATTTCGAGGCGCTGCTCAGTGTCGGCCACGACCAAGCAGACATGGATCAAGGGGACTACAATGGTTCCATCGACTGGCGGATGTCCCGGTTGAGCGTAATTCCCGCGCAGTTCGGCGGGGCACTGCGCCCCATGTCCACGTTCGCGTACGATTCTGATAGCCGTGGAGATGTCGTCGATATGGCACTAGCTCTGGGCCGCAAGGGACACTTCCCCGTGGAGTCATACGACTCAGCCCAGTATCGGTCCAACGGAAACAGTACCCTGAACGATGAGCCCGACCCTTCGATGGATGGTACCATGGTTTCACCCGACTCTCCAAGCATGAAAGGAGGGGACTATTTGGACGGAAGCCCGATCTTGGATGAAGACTGTGAGTTGAATATTACCGAGTCGAAACTTTTTTCTGACCCGCCATTCGGTTGTAGTTGCTTCGAAAAGCAAGTCTCCGCCTCGACCATCGGGGAACAGCAAGTTGGCGAAGATTCTTGGTGCTGATTATGCAGCCTCGGTGCCTTCACCTCCCGAACCGGAACTGCCGCCTCGACCGTGGTACCTCCAACCAGCGTACAGCCCGACCGAAATCCTGATCGAGCCCGACGGCACGGTTCGCGCGGGAACCGTTCCTGCACTTGTTGAGCGCCTTACTGCGCACGAGCAAGGAGGTATGTATACGTCCATCATGCCATTGATTCTGTAATGACCTGTTTTATAGACCCGACGTTCATCAAGGCTTTCTTGATGACTTTCAAGTCGTTTACAACAGTAGACGACCTGTTCGATCTTCTTGTACAGCGCTTCTGGATACAGCCTCCGCCGAAGCTGACGCCACCCGAACGGGAGGAGTGGGGCAAGTTGAAGCAGCTTGTCATCCAGATCAGGTCTGTTACCTTTTCTCTTTTTCCTGCGTTGAAAGTTCTTACTGATTTATGTTTAACAGAGTGTTGAACATTTTCAAATCCATGGTTGTAGATGATGACGTTCTAGAAAAAGACGATCTTTTCATCCTTGACCGCATGAAAGAATTCATCACCACCGACGAGGTCGCACGGTTCCCTGCGGCCAAGCAGCTTTTGATCCTCATAGAACGCGCGGTGTGTACATTGTTGATTATCGTGAACCCTACTCACACCAATCACAGCAAAAAGGAGATAATAGTATGGTCAAAATTGTCACCGCCCCTCAGAGCGTCCCTCCGCCGCCTGTGGTTCCCAAGTCGGGCAAGAAGCTCAAGCTCTTGGACATTGATCCGCTGGAGTTGGCGAGGCAACTTACCATTATGGAAAGCCAGCTGTACCAGCGGATCCGACCCATGGAATGTCTTCAGCGTGCGAGAGAACAGAGGACGGAGAACATTGACAATATCACTGTCGTCATCCAGACGAGCAACAAGGTATGTTGATCCGTTATCTCAAATCGATTGGATCCATAACATGTCTTCTAGATTGCGCTTTGGGTCGCAGAGTCCGTTCTTAGCAAAGAGGATTCGCGTCGGCGGGCTGCGGCTGTCAAGCATCTGATCAGTGTTGCCGATGTGAGTGCAGCGTCTTAAATGCGTTCGGAATGCCCATTAAACGTTTCGTAGCGGTGTCGGACATTGAACAACTTCTCCACCATGCTTGCCATAACGGCTGGGCTCAACACGCCCCCCATCCGCCGGCTTAAGCGGACTTGGGAGCAAGTCGGTCAAAGATACATGGCGCAGTTTGGTGCTTGTGAGATGACCATCGACAGCAACAAAAACTTCATCAAATACCGATCTCTGATGACCTCCGTTATCCCTCCATGTGTTCCATTCATTGGTAATTCTATGGACGTTTCACATTTTTTGGCTCTATCCCTGATTTTTTTCCAGGTGTTTTCCTTTCCACTCTCCAGTTTATCCAGGATGGGAATCCGGATATCCTGCAAGGCACCCTCGTTAATTTCCGGAAACGGCAAAAGGCATCTGAAGTCATCAACGACATCAAGCGCTGGCAGGCTCCTTTCAACTTCCATGCCATCCCGTCCATCCAGGCCTACATTGAGGAATCCCTCAACTCGGTCAGCGACACCCGGGAGTCCAGCGAACGTTTCTGGACGATCAGTCTGGAGCGCGAACCCAGGGAGCGCGAGGACGAGAAAATGGCTCGCCTGCTTCAGGAGAGCGGTTTCTTGTAGTTTCGTTTTCACACACTGGGATTGCTTTCACGTTGAATTGTGTATTACTGGTAACTATTGCTATACTGTACGAATAGGCTCTCTGGATTCTGTATCCCTTTCCTCTCATTTTTTAATCCCGCAATGCGGATCACATTACTTACATCATCTCTGTGATACTAAAACAAACAAACCGAACGCGTCCCGTCTTCTCATGCGCCATGGCCCAACCGGACGAAGACCCGTCGTTCTTTGAGCGCGAACGCGAGCGGCTGTCGCGCGAGATTAAATCTGTGATTTAGCCCTACTTTCTCGTCGAGAGAGCGCACATTTGACGCGTCGTACGCAGGACTTTGACGAGCTTTTGTTCTCGACAAACGGCCTGAACCGCAAGCTCGAGGAGGTCCTCAGCATGACGAAGGAGTACGCTACGATTGCCGCACTGTGGAGCAGTTTCTATCAGCTCATGAGGAGCTCGGGGCAAGAGGGCGAGGGCGGGGAGGACGCACAGACTGCGGGCGCGGGGGGGTCGACGTCGAACCAGCAGGGTGTCGGGAAAAGTGGACAATGAGGCTCGAATGGGCCGCGGCTGTCATATATCCCAGGCGTTGCCATCTACGGCCGAACTCCTAGAGGCGATATGTTCTGGACACCGAATCCTATCCCTATGTGCGATCCACTGTATACTATCTGCGACGAGTAGCAAAGCTCCGACGCCAAGCGTGCATAACGCAGCATGCCCCATTCAAAAATAGCAATACATGGATCAATCCAGAGGCAGTAAGTAGGGAGGTACATAAATCCACAAAGCAAGCAATCAGTCGCCTTTGGCCGGGATCTTCGCGAGATTCGCGGTTTTGGCGCCCCCCGCAGCGACGTCGAGGACCATATACGCGTTCTTGGACACGAACGACGGGTTCAGCGCCGTCGTCGCGTACACCGGCTTCGAGAACTGCTTGAGCCGGCTGGGCACGATGAGCACGTCCGGTGCGCGCTCGAGCGCACCGTCGTCCGCATCGCCGCCGAGCTGCAGCCCGCCTGAGTGTGTGATGTCGAGCACGACCTCCGCGGTGAGCTCGAGCGGGACGGGGAACACGGGGTAGAAGCTGTGTGTGTGCGTTAGGACGTGTCGGGGAGCTGAACAAACGGGGCACGCACGAGCGCTGTTGCAGGAGGTGGCGGCACACGTTCGCGATGGGGTCCGTCCCCGTGTCGTCCGCCATCGCAGGCGTCGGCGCGACCTCCTCGCCGCGCCGCGAGAACTCGCCCTTCTTGAGATGGAAGAGCACGTCGACGCTCGTCGCCGCGAACGCGACGCCGTTCAACGAGAACGTCGCGGGGTTCGGCAGGAGGTGGATCCGCTATGGGTTAGGGCGTTAGGCGCATGCGGAAGGGGGAGGAGAGGGGAGGAGGGACGTACGGGGTCTCCGCGCGCGACGTCCGCGGGGAGCTCGCATTGCGGGAACACCGCGTGGTCACTGACGAGGTCGCGCGCGCTCGGGACGATGAGCGCGATGCTCCCCGGCGCCGAGTCGAGGTACGCGCGGAGCGGGTCAACGAAGCGCGTCCGGAAGAGGCTTAAAGGCGTGCTGTCCGCGTCCCCGTCCTTGATCAGCGGGTGCAGCGCGTCGATGAACGGGCCCAGCTGTATTGCAAATATTGATGCGCGAACTGAGGATGTAGAACAGGGAACGCACGAGGAGGACAACCGCAGGCTTGGTCTCCTTGATTTTGGTGATCAGCGTGCGCCATGGGCGGAACCCGAGGTCCTGGTCGGGCGTATACGGGCCGCTGGCGATGAGCATCGAGAACGCCGCGCCCTTGTCCGGTTTCACGCTCGGGGCTGATGGTATGAGAGGCGGCAACTGCGGCGGGGTTCAGCGGGCACACTTCGCGGAGAGGACAGAGAGCACACACAGTAAAAATTTCCGACACCTGGAAATAGCCGCCGCCACCGTTCTTCCCCCGCAGGGCGGCGATCGCGCCGGGGAAGAAGATGGTGCTCCCGCTGCCCTGCGGGCCGCCGCGGATTTTGAGGTTCCAGTCGAAGCGCAGAGGGACGCGTGCGCCGTTAGCCATTGCGCGGGAGCACTCGAGTGCGATGGCGCCTTCGGCGAGCTTCGTCGAGTCCTCCGCGGCGTCATCGTCGTGTATTATCCGGCCGACGACGGTGATATCGTCCTAAGCGCCTTTCGATTAGCGGAGGAGAGTGGGTCGCGGGAAGAAGGACGCACGGACGTGGAGGCGGAGGGGTCGCCGAGGTCGCTGAGGTCGTAGTGCTCGCGTATGCGCTCCGCAAACTCGTCTATCCTGTCGTCGAGGACTGCAGAGGGCCCTCAGCTACTAAACTGTAAAGACACAAGGACGAATCGTACCGTCGCCTCGGTCGGAGGGCTTCTCGTGCATGTACCGGTCTACGCGCGCGACAGCCAGTCAACACGGGGGAGAGACAATGAACAGAAAAACGCACATGCGCGCTTTTTGCGCGCGGGCGGGTCGCTGCTGGGTCCCTGGAACGCGACGGAGCTGGGGCCCGCGATGCCCGTCATGGCATAGCCGTCCGCGGTGGGCTCGAGCTTGACCTGGGCGGGCAGACTGGCCTTGGGGCCGGGGTTGCGGTTGCGGAAGGCGCTGCGGTTGATAGCGGCGACGAGGGAGGTGCGCGGGGGCTCGCGGGCTTGGACGGACTTTGTTGTGCGCTCGCGCTGGATCTGTGCCTTGAGGGTGGCGAGCGAGGCTTGGGTGTAGGGGGAGATCTCTGAGCGGGTAGCAGAGGGACGAAAGTTGTGCGCCTCCCACTTGTACTGCAGCTCTTCGGGGGTGAGCGAGTAGTTCTGGCACACTGACACGCCTGCACTGGGGTGAGCGAGGGAGTAGCAGCGATGTAGACACGTACACTCGGCGACGAGCAGCGCGTCGGACGCGATGTCCGCAAAACGCGTCGATATCTCTTGCGTGAGCTCCTCGGTGGCCATTCTCAGATAATTCACGCGACGGGAAGACGCGTCGACGCGTCGGGAGGAAGGAGGAGAGGTGTTTGGTCTTGTTTCTGACGCGCAAGGTCTTCCAACACGGTCAAAGGTATATTATGAGCAAGGGTCAATATTCAACATTCTGGAACTAGGGCTACAAATTAATTCTACTGTTGCGGTGCGCTCATCCAGTTGACGTCCGCCATCCCGTCTCGAGGAACGCATCCCACTGGTCGATACTCCTGCGCTCGTTGAGTAAAGTGAGAAGAAACAGACAAAGTCCACGCACGAAAAGTCCGTGGGGGCCGCCATCCACAGCGACATGACCTCGTCGTCCAAGACGCCATCCGCCTGTCCTGCGCCATTCCAGCCATTGGCCGCAGCGTCGGGTGGAAGGTAGGTGGTGTCGAATTCCGCTGTATCTGCGAGCAGCTGCTCGATGGAAATCCCGGCATCGGGGGTATTGCCATGCGGTGGTGGATTAGAGGATGGCAGGCTCTTCAAAGGATGCCATTGATCATGTTGGGGCACGCCCGTGGACTGGATGAAGACCGACGGCGTGTCTGTAGACAGTATGGGAACTCCCACCCCGCGTGGAGCGGTATGCGCCCGAGATAAATCGTCCTTGGACCTTTTCGAGAACATGGGAGCATCTAGAAACCGTAGCTCTCCAAGCAACTCCCACATTCGGCCCGCCGGTTGCCACCTGCGACGTTGCCGTCAACTTACACGATCACAATAATTAAGGCATACGTACCTCGATTCAGCAAACTTGTGCAGCTCCATCGCGGTGTCCACCAGCATGAGATCCTTGTTCCTGTCCATGGGCAGACCAGCACGTTTACTTCCGAAGATATCCAGCATGAGGATGATGCCGGAGACGAACGTGGGGTTCTAATGGAATGTCGGCAGGAAGCACATAGGACCAGCGAAGCAACACACCTGAAGGAAGGGAAGAGGCAGGCGCTGCAGCTTTTTAAGCCAAAGATCTGTAACATGAAGCGCAGACCGTGCCGCGCTAGTGCATATGGAGAGGGAGGGAGCAGCCAACACATTTTCCTTGTGGATGTATGGCCTGTGGATCTAGAGAAACGCCTGAGCAGGTCAACGAGTCGCCAAGCGCAGTACTGACCGCGATCTGAATGTAGTAATAGGTGGCATAAAGCATTCCAGATTGGTCAAAAAAGACGTCGGGCGGTCTATCCGGATCCCAGCGCACTGGATGCTAAGAGTTTAGCACAAGATATGTACAGAACGGACAATCGCTGCTGACGATGGGGTGGGACGGTGTCCAACCAGTCGTTCATGGCGGAGTCGAGCTCCGCAACAGCGGACTGCTCCCATTCCTGGCCGGACCAGCCCATACGCGTTTTCAGCTTATTTGACGCATACAGTTGGCGCAGCGCATCTCCTAGAATCTGTCTCGCAGAATGAGCAAGTGCAAGTCGGGTTGGAGCCTGAGATAATCACCTCGCACAGCCGCAAGTGGCAGAGGAAGTATGAGAGGAGGGAGGGTTTTCCTGGTGGCTGCTTGAAATCCTGGTCCCAGTATTCATCATCAACCTCAATCGGAAGATCGACATCAAAGCTGAGGAGCGTGAAAAGGTGGCATGGCCAGATGCAAGGAAACGTACTCCTCAGAGTGAAGACCAGCTGGACGTCCCAGAAAAACGCAAGCGAGGCGATCGAGAGAAAAGATGCACCTAGTAACTATATGAGCGAATGAGGAGCTGCTTGAACACACACACAGCATACCAGAATGCACGTTTCCATCGCTCCTCTTCATGGTCAAATGTTTGATCTTTGCGTTTTCGCCGGTGCTCGCCCCGTTGCTGAAGTGAACGGATTCCAAGCCCCTACGCATGAAATAAGATTCGCATATCATGACATCGATTGGACTGGAATTAGTACGAGGTACATCCAGGAGGACTGCGGCGCGGATGTTCCGAGAGCAAACAAGACCATGAGCTGGAAATCAACCAATCCAATGAGATTCTTGTCAGAGATTGAGAATTGACGCGTACACAATAAAACTGAACATCGTATAGAGTCGGGTCAAACACCTTTCGCACAATCTGCACTTGTTTGACAAAGTTCCAGCCAGACGAGAACGACGTGTCGCCATCGACAAATACGCGTGGGTCATTCGAATACTAGACAGATAATTGTGGCTATAGCAAAATGAGGAATCCAGGAGGCTGATTGAGCTTACTCGCGATGCGACGCCCAGCACCGCCAGCAGCGCTCCCCCGAACGATGGGTTCTTCAGGTGAAGCCCGTCTGCCACAGACCGCTCAAACGATGGGCGATGCAGAACTGGAATAGTCGGGTGGACGTTTATGAAGTAGAGCTCGAGAAGGGAAGCTATCAAGTCGCTCGGGGGATATACATATTGTGGCAGCCGGTCATATTCTGCCTTCTCCCACTGCATACATTCAGTAAAGGATTCCGATTGCGCCATATAAACTGACAGCAAATGTGTTCCAAAAGAGGGGGCGCCTCCAATGTTCCGTGGCTGGTCGTCCGAGATACTTCTCCTTCACCTGGGATGCGGAAGTGAGCTAAGGAACTGGTGTCTCGCTGAGTAGCGCGCGCACCGCGATGGCGTTTCTGACGAGCGAAAAACTGCTAGAGCATCCAAAGAATTTCTCCGTCATCGACATTCCAATAGAAAGCCTGCGGAAACAATCCACAAGCTCGATATGCGAAAAGTCGTCTTCAGTAACTTCGACTACCGCATGTTCAGGAGAATCGGCAGGGGTCTCAATACTCGCCGAGGTGAATCCGGAGGCACTTGAGCCGGGGCTTTCCGGCTGCGTTTTCAAAGGCTCCGCACAAAGCGAACATACGGACGGCGAGCGCAATTTAGCTTCCAAGGCCGCATTTCTTTGCTTGAGCTCTTCTACCTGCCTGTAAAAACCAAAATCAATGCCCTGGCCAGGGGAATCTTGCACTAGGGACACCTACTTATTCTTTGGTCCCCGTTTTTTCGTCGGCCGCAGATATGTGCAGGCGGAACCAAAGGCGAGGCAATTAGAGCACCCATTCGGCATCTGAGCCCCATCGCCTGGAATTATAGAGGTCAAGAATTTTCCTGGCTCAAATATGAGCGTCTTACATCGGACTGTACAAAATCAGCTACAGGTTCCGGTGAAAGTGACTGAGGGCTGACTCTTTCGCTGACGACAAATGTCGCAAGATCGTTGTGAGCGCCGCAACTTGACGCTGCTCGTTAAGCTATGCGAGCCAGTGGGAGGCGAGCCCTCCTCGTCGGAAGACATGAAGGTCAAGAAAAGACGAGTATCAACTCAACTACTGCGACGCGTTGCTAAGTATACCGAAGCGCCTGATCCGTCGGAGCCAGCTGAGGGACTCTGACGATGTACAGGAATATTAATTAGGTGCATATCGCTGCTGACTCGACGGCAAGCCGCAATTTCGCTGGGACTCTATGTACTGAATCTAGAGGGCAAGCAAGATAATACTAGTCGGCTCAGGCTGTTGAGCGACGCTTAAGATTTCGGAGTTAGTGGCCAGTTAACGGCGGCGTCCCTGTTACATTCCGGTTTCGAGGAATGCGTCCCACGGGTCGAGATCGCTGCTTTCACTTGAGTATACGAATAGTCGAGATGAACGCCTGGCTCACGTAGTGAAGTCTGTCGGGGCCGCCATCCACATGAATTCATCGTCGAGCAAGCCATTCGCCAGTTTAGACGTGTTGCTCCACCCGTTATGGAGAGCGAGATTGGCGGTGTCGAATCCAGCTGTATCCGCAAGCAATTGTTCGAGGGAGATTTCGGGCCTGGCGTCGTTGTCGAGTGGAAAGGGCTAATCAGAGGAGAGACTGTTGTTTTTCCAGAGATGTTCGGGTGGCGGCTCATAGGACTGGCTCTGGTTTGAATGGAATTCACGGCGCACTGTCTCCGTAGAACTGGAAGAGGTGTCCCTCAATGTCATGGTACTCGGTAGAGCGACGTTAGATGCCCCGGAGTCGGCGGAATGGGGCTCGATCTCTGGCGACTATCTCCGAGACATAGGACCGTCTAGAGATTGCAGCTCATGGAGCAGCTCCTGTATTCGACCCGCGAGTTGCCATCTGCTTTTTTCTGTTACCTGGATAGTCCCCACAGCGTGCGCTTACCTTGATTCCGCAAACTTGAGAAACACCATCGCCGTTCGAACTTGGGCAAGATCTTTGCTCCTGTTTTTGAAATATCAGTGACACGTTTGCCATAGTTTGCTTCCGAAGATACTCAGAAGGAGGATGGCGCCGGAGACGAATACGGGGTTCTAATAGAACGAGATATATCGCCGTACATTGCGTTTAACCAAGCAGCACACGTACCGTAAGAAAGGCCAAGGCTGCGGAGGCATTCGCTGCGTTTTTTCAAGCCAGACATCTGTAACACGTAGGACAGAGCGCGCCGCGCTAGTGTATAGAGAGAGATGGGCAAGCCATCATGGTTGCCTTGTGAATCTAGGGCCTGTGAATCTAAATAAACATTTGAGGAGGTCGACCAGACGCAGGGAAGTTCTGACGGCGATCTGAATGTAATAATAAGTTGTATAGAGTACCGCGGACTGATGAAAAAAGGTGTCAGAAAGTCTTCCCGCACGGTCAAATCATGAGCAAGGGTCAATATTCAATATTCTGGAACTAGGACTACAAATTAATTCTACTGTTGCGGTGCGCTCATCCAGTTGACGTCCACCATCCCCGTCTCGAGGAACGCATCCCACTGGTCAATACTCCTGCGCTCGTTGAGTAAAGGGAGAAGAAACAGACAAAGTCCACGCACGAAAAGTCCGTGGGGGCCGCCATCCACAGCGACATGACCTCGTCGTCCAAGACGCCATCCACCTGTCCTGCACCATTCCAGCCATTGGCCGCAGCGTCGGGTGGAAGGTAGGCGGTGTCGAATTCCGCTGTATCTGCGAGCAGCTGCTCGATGGAAATCCCGGCGTCGGGGGTATTGCCATGCGGTGGTGGATCAGAGGACGGCAGGCTCTTCAAGGGATGCCATCGATCATGTCGGGGCACGCCCGTGGACTGGAGGAAGACCGACGGCGTGTCTGTAGACAGCATGGGAACTCCCACCCCGCGTGGAGCGGTATGCGCCCGAGATAATTCGTCCTTGGACCTTTTCGAGAACATGGGAGCATCTAGAAACCGCAGCTCTCCAAGCAACTCCCACATTCGGCCCGCCGGTTGCCACCTGCGAGGTTGCCGTCAATTTACACGATCACAATAATCAAGGCATACATACCTCGATTCAGCAAACTTGTGCAGTTCCATCGCGGTGTCCACCAGCATGAGATCCTTGTCCCTGTCCATTGGCAGACCAGCACGTTTACTTCCGAAGATATCCAGTATGAGGATGACGCCCGAGACGAACGCGGGGTTCTAATAGAATGTCGGCATGAAGTACATAGGACCAGCGAAGCAGCACACCTGAAGGAAGGGAAGAGGCAGGCGCTGCAGCTTTTTAAGCCAAAGATCTGTAACATGAAGCGCAGACCGCGCCGCGCTAGTGCATATGGAGAGGGAGGGAGCAGCCAACACATTTTCCTTGTGGATGTATGGCCTGTGGATCTAGAGAAACGCCTAAGCAGGTCAACGAGTCGCCAAGCACAGTACTGACCGCGATCTGAATGTAGTAATAAGTCGCATAAAGCATTCCAGATTGGTCAAAAAAGACGTCGGGCGGTCTATCCGGATCCCAGCGCACTGGATGCTAAGAGTTTAGCACAAGATATGTACAGAACGGACAATCGCTGCTGACAATGAGGTGGGACGGTGTCCAACCAGTCGTTCATGGCGGAGTCGAGCTCCGCAACAGCGGACTGCTCCCATTCCTGGCCGGACCAGCCCATACGCGTTTTCAACTTATTCGAGGCATACAGTCGGCGCAGCGCATCTCCTAGAATCTGTCTCGCAGAAATGAACAGGTGCAAATCGGGTTGGAGCCTGATATAATCACATCGCATAGCCGCAAGTGGCAGAGGAAGTATGAGAGGAGGGAAGGTTTTCCTGGTGGCTGCTTGAAATCCTGGTCCCAGTACTCATCATCAACCTCAATCGGAAGATCGACATCAAAGCTGAGGAGCGTAAAAAGGTGGTATGGCCAGATGCAAGGAAAACGTACTCCTCAGAGTGAAGACCAGCTGGACGTCCCAGAAAAACGCAAACGAGGCGATCGAGAGAAAAGATGCACCTAGCAACTATATGAGCGAATGAGGAGCTGATTGAACACACACACAGCATACCAGAATGCACGCTTCCATCGCTCCTCTTCATGGTCAAATGTTTGATCTTTGCGTTTTCGCCGGTGCTCGCCCCGTTGCTGAAGTGAACGGATTCCAAGTCCCTACGCATGAAATAAGATTCGCATATCATGACATCGATTAGACTGGAATTAGTACGAGGTACAACCAGGAGGACTGCGGTGCGGATGTTCCGAGAGAAAACAAGACCATGAGCTGGAAATCAACCAATCCAGTGAGATTCTTGTCAGAGATTGAGAATTGACGCGTACACAATAAAACTGAACATCGTATAGAGTCGGGTCAAACACCTTTCGCACAATCTGCACTTGTTTGACAAAATTCCAGCCAGACGAGAACGACGTGTCGCCATCGACAAATACGCGTGGGTCATTCGAATACTAGACAGATAATTGTGGCTATAGCAAAATGAGGAATCCAGGAGGCTGATTGGGCTTACCCGCGATGCGACGCCCAGCACCGCCAGTAGCGCTCCCCCGAACGATGGGTTCTTCAAGTGAAGCCCGTCTGCCACAGACCGCTCAAACGATGGGCGATGCAGAACTGGAATAGTCGGGTGGACGTTTATGAAGTAGAGCTCGAGAAGGGAAGCTATCAAGTCGCTCGGGGGATATACATATTGTGGCAGCCGGTCATATTCTGCCTTCTCCCACTGCATACATTCAGTAAAGGATTCCGATTGCGCCACATAAACTAACCGCAAATGTGTTCCAAAACCGGGGGCGCCTCAAATGTTGCGCGGCTGGTCGTCCGAGATACTTCTCCTTCACCTGAGATGCGGAAGTGAGCTAAGAAACGGGTGTCTCGCTGAGTAGCGCGCGCACCGCGATGGCGTTTCTGACGAGCGCAAAACTGCTGGAGGATCCAAAGAATTTCTCCGTCATCGACTTTCCAATAGAAAGGTTGCGGAAACAATCCGCAAGCTCGATATGCGAAAAGTCGTCTTCAGTAACTTCGACTACCGCATGTTCGGGAGAATCGGCAGGGGTCTCAATACTTGCCGAAGTGAATCCGGAGGCACTTGAGCCGGGGCTTTCTCGATCCGGCCGGGTTTTCAAAGGCTCCGCACAAAGCGAACATACAGACAGCGAGCGCAATTTAGCTTCTAAGGCCGCATTTCTTTGCTTGAGCTCTTCTACCTGTCTGTAAAAACCAAAATCAATGCCCTGGCCAGGGGAATCTTGCACCAGGGACACCTACTTGTTCTTTGGCCCCCGTTTTTTCGTCGGCCGCAGATATGTGCAGGCGGAACCAAAGGCGAGGCAATTAGAGCACCCATCCGGCATCTGAGCCCCATCGCCTGGATTTATAGAGGTCAAGAATTTTCCTGGCCCAAATGTGAGCGTCTTACATCGGACTGAACAAATCAGCTACAGGTTCCGGTGAAAGTGACTGAGGGCTGACTCTTTCGCTGACGACAAATGTCGCACGATCGCTGTGGGCGCCGTAACTTTATGCTGCTCGTTAAGCTATGCGAGCCAGTGGGAGGCGAACCCTCCTCGTCGGAAGACATGAAGATCAAGAAAGACGAGTATCAACTCCAACTACTGCGACGCGTTACTAAGTATGCCGAAGCGCTTGATCCGTCGGAGCCAAGCTTTGATCGTATGATTGTAAATCTCCCTCTGGCGTCGGAGCAACAACCCTTCGCTTTGACTGTCGCTGAGCCGCTGAGGACTCTGACGATGTACAGGAATATTAATTAGGTGCATATCGCTGCTGACTCGATGGCAAGCCACAATTTCGCTGGGACTCTATGTACTACTCTATGTACTGAATCTAGAGGGCAATCAAGATAATACTAGTCGGCTCAGGCTGTTGAGCGACGCTTGAGATTTCTGAGTTCGTGGCCATTTTACGGCGGCGTCCCTGTTACATTCCGGTTTCGAGGAATGCGTCCCACGGGTCGAGATCACTGCTTTCACTTGAGTATACGAATAGTCGAGATGAACGCCTGGCTCACGTAGTGAAGTCTGTCGGGGCCGCCATCCACATGAATTCATCGCCGAGCAAGCCATTCGCCAGTTCAGACGTGTTGCTCCACCCGTTATGGGGAGCGAGATTGGCGGTGTCGAATTCAGCTGTGTCCGCAAGCAATTGTTCGAGGGAGATTTCGGGCCTGGCGTCGTTGTCGAGCGGAAAGGGCCGATCAGAGGAGAGATTGTTGTTTTTCCAGAGATCTTCGGGCGGCGGCTCATAGGACTGGCTCTGGTTCAGGTGAAATTCATTGCGTATTGTCTCCATGGAACTAGAAGGTGTTTCCCTCAACGTCATGCTTCTCGGCTGAGCGACGTTAGATGCCCCGGAGTCGGTAGAATGGGGCTCGATCTCTGGCGACCATCTCCGAGACAGAGGACCGTCTACAGATTGCAGCTCTTGGAGCAGCTCCCATATTCGACCCGCGGGTTGCCACCTGCTTTTTTCTGTTACCTGTATATTCCCCACAGCGTGCGCTTACCTTGATTCCGCAAACTTGAGAAACACCATCGCCGTTCGAACTTGGGCAAGATCTTTGCTCCTGTCTGTTGAAAGACCAACACGTTTGCTTCCGAAAATACTCAGAAGGAGGATGGCACCGGAGACGAATACGGGGTTCTAATAGAACGAGATATATCACCGTACATTGCGTTTAGCCAAGCAGCACACGTACCGTAAGAAAGGGCTGTGGAGGCATTCGCTGCGTTTTTTCAAGCCAGACATCTGTAACACGTAGGACAGAGCGCGCCGCGCTAGTGCATATAGAGAGAGATGGGCAAGCCATCATGGTTGCTTTGTGGATGTAGGGCCTGTGAATCTAAACAAGGATTTGAGGAGGTCGACCAGACGCAAGAGAACTTCTGACCGCGATCTGAATGTAGTAATAAGTCGTATAGAGTATCGCGGACTGATCAAAAAAGGCGTCAGGAGTTCCATTTGGATCCCAGCGAACTGCACGCTGAAATTTAGCGTATAAATGTGCACAGAGGGGGGCACTGACGATGGGGTGGAACGGTGTTTAACCAATCGTTCATAGCCGAATCGAGCTCAGCAACAGCGCGTTGTTCCCATTCTGGGCCAGTCCACCCCATAAGCACCTTCGACTTATTGGACGCGTATAGACGGCGCAATGCATCTCCCAAAATCTGCATGCAAACTCAGCGGAAATTTGGTTTGGATCCTGACATTATCACACACCTCGCACAGTCGTACGTGGAGGACGAAGTACGAGAGGAGCGATGGCTGTTCAGGGGGCTGCATGAATCCCTCTTCCCAATACTCATCATCAACCTCAAGCGGAAGTTCGACGTCATAACTAAAGGCCGTGAAAAAAAAATTGGGTCGATGAAAAGAAATTGTACTCCTCAACGTGGAAGCCAGCTGGGCGTCCTTGAAAAAAAGACAGGAGTTGATCTAGCAAAAACAACGACCTAGACGGCTATGAGCGAATGAGAAGATGGTTGCACACACCATACCAGAATGCTCGCTTCCATCGCTCCTCCTCAGGGTCAAATACTTTATCCTTGGTTTTCCGGCGGTGCTCGCCCCGGTGTTGAAGAGAACGGATTCCGAGTCCCTAGACGCCCAAATGAGACCGGCATATCATAGCATCGATTGGACTGAATTAGTACGAGGTACAACCAGGAGGACTGCGGAGCGGACGTTCCAAGAGAAAACAAAACCATGAGCTGGAAATCAATCAACCCAGTGAGGTTCTTGCCAGATATTGAGAACGAAGCCATACGCAGTAGAATTGAACGTCATATAGCGTCGGTTCAAACACCTTTCGCACAATCTGCACTTGTTTGACGAATTTCCAGCCGGCCGACAGCGCCGCATCGCCCTCCACGAATACGCGGGGGTCATCCGAGTACTGAGCAGGATACGTGTCATCATTGAGAAAGAGGGACACGAGGCGTTGCTCACCCGGGAGGCGAGACCCAGCACCACCAGCAGCCCCGCCCCGAACTGCACGTCCTTCAGGTGCAATTCCTCTGCCACAGACCGCTCAAATGAAGGGCGATGTAGAAGCGGAAAGGTGGGATGAACGTGTGTGAAGTAGAGATCGAGGAGAGAGGCTATCAAATCGCTGGCGGGATAGACATACTGAGGCCGCTGGTCATATTCTTCTTTCTCCCACTGCAGACACCCATAAGAAAGGGTGGCGATTCTGCTAGAGACACTCACTGGTAATGTGTCCCAAAAGAGAGGGCGCCGCGAATGTTTCGCAGCTGGTCGGCCGAGATATATCTCCTTCACCTGTGGTTCGAAGTGAGCGTAGGAACGTGGATCTCGGTGATGCTGCGCACTGCGATGACATTGCTCACGAGCGTAAAACTGCTGGCGGCCCCAAAGAATTTATCTTTCATGGAGTTGAGGGAAAGCATGCGAAACCGGTCGGCAAGTTCAACGTGCGAAAAATCATCTTCAGCAGGCGGATGTTCAGCATCAGTAGGTATGGAGGCATCGCTGCTCTCCGAGGCAAATACGGAGCCACTCGTTGAAGGGCTGTTTAGATACGATTGGGGTTCCAATGGTTGCGCACAGAGGGAACAGATAGACAGAGAGCGCAATTTAGCTTCCAAGGACGCGTTTTTTCGCCTAAGCTGCTCTACAACACTTAAAAAAAATTAAAGACCGGAGTTCTCGCTTTATACGGACACCTACGTGTTATTTGGCCCGCGTTTCCTCGTAGGCTGCAAATATGTGCATGAGGAACCAAACGCGATGCAATTGGAGCAACCGTCCGGCACATGGGGGCCGTCGCCTGGATGTGAGGTCAAGACTTTGTGCTACCCGAAACGAGGGTCTCACAGCGAGCTGCGCAGATCAGTAACGGAGTTGGAGAAATATAAAAAGAGCTGACTCTTCCGTTGGCGACACATATCACAGGATCGATGTGGACGCCTCAGGCGCCTATGCGTAGAATTGGTTTGGGATTCCTCGTCCGACATGGTGGACCGCAGCTTTATGCTCGGCAAGTTAGGGAGACGAGCCTTCCTCGTCGGAAGACACGGATGTCAAGAAAGACGACTACCTTAGTCTGCGACCGTGCGACGCATTAGCGACGCGTATTCTGTACCGATTCGAAGCGCTTGTATGACTCTTGTACTATGACCCATCCGGACAAAATAATTTGAGCGCTTGATCCGCAGCCATTTCTGCTTTTGTTGCGCTTGATTGCAAATTTCAATCTCGTGATCATCATCCTTCGCTTTGGCTGAGGAATGACGATGCACAGAAATTAGGTCGCACATCGCTGCTAAGTAACTCAATGACAAGTCGCAATTTCCCTGGGACTCTGCTAGTGTGTATATACTCTATGTACTGAATCTAGTATCTACCTGCTCATCTTGTTCCACCATACGCACGAGATACTGTAGTTCCACCGTTGAGCGAGGCCCAAAATTCTCGGCCAGTCACGCCGGCGGCGTCCCTTACATTCCTGTTTCGGGGAATGCGTCCCATTGGTCGAGACCGCTGCTTTCACTTGAGTATACGAATAGGCGAAACAAACACCGTGCTCACGTAGTGAAGTCTGTCGGGGTTGTCATCCACCTGAATTCATCAGCAAGCAGGCTATTCGCCAGTTCAGACGTGTTGCTCCACACGCTATCCGGAGCGAGGTTGGCGGTGTCGAATTCCGCTGTATCCGCGAGCAGTTGTTCGATGGAGATTTCGGGCCTGGGGTTGTTGTCGAGTGGAAGGGGTTGATCAGAGGAGAGAGGTGTGTTTTTCCAGAGATGTTCGGCCAGTGGCTCATAAGACTGGCTCTGGTTCGAATGAAATTCACGGCCTACTGTCTCCGTAGAACTGGAAGAGGTGTCCCTCAACGTCATGGTGCTCGGCAGAGCGACGTTAGATGCTCCGGAGTCGGCGGAATGGGGCTCGATCTCTGGCGGTCCTGTGCGGAGTAAAGGATCATCTAGAGATTGCAGCTCACGGAGTAGCTCCCCTATTCGACCCGCGGATCGATACCTGCTACTTTGTATTACTTGTATAGTCCCAACAATGTGCACTTACCTTGATTCCATAGACTTGAGGAACGCCATCGCCGTTCGAACTTGGGAAAGATCCTTGCTCTTGTCTATGGAATGACCGACACGGCGTTTGCTTCCGAAGGCATTTAGAACGAGGATGACGCCCGAGTCGAATACGGGGTTCTAATAAAACGACGTATATTAACGTACACTGCATTCAACCAAGCAGCACACACACCGTAAGGAAGGGCTGTAGAGGGATCCCCTGTTTTTTTTTAAGCCAGACATCTGCAAGATGTATGCAAGAGCGCGCCGCGCTAGTGCATATAGAGAGAGATGGGCAAGCCATCATGGTTGCCTTGTGGATGTAGGGCCTGTGAATCTAAACAAACATTTGAGGAGGTCGACCAGACGCAAGCGAAGTTCTGACCGCAATCTGAATGTAGTAATAAGTCGCATAAAGTACCGCGGACTGATCAAAAAAGGCGCCAGGCGTTCCATTTGGATCCCAGCGAACTGCACGCTGGAATTTAGTGTAGAAATGTACACAGAGGGGAGCACTGACGATGGGGTGGAACGGTGTTTAACCAATCGTTCATAGCCGAATCGAGCTCAGCAACAGCGCCCTGCTCCCATTCTGGGCCGGTCCACCCCATAAGCACCTTCGACTTATTGGAGGCGTATAGACGGCGCAATGCATCTCCCAAAATCTGCATGCAAACTCAGCGGAAATTCGGTTTGGATCCTGACATTATCACACACCTCACACAGCCGCAGCTTGCAGACGAAGTATGAAAGGAGCGATGGCTGTCCAGGAGGCTGCATGAACCCTTCTTCCCAGTACTCATCATCAACTTCAAGGGGAAGTTCGACGTCATAACTAAGGGCCGTGAAAAAAAATTGGTATGATGAAAAGAAATCGTACTCCTCAACGTGAAAGCCAGCTGGGCGTCCTTGGAAAAAAGACAACAGCCGATCTTCCAGAAATAACGACCTGGTGGCCGCGGTGGTATATAAGCGAATGAGAAGATGGTTGCCATACCAGAATGCCCGCTTCCATCGCTCCTCCTCAGGGCCAAATACTGTATTCTTGGTGTTCCGGCGATGCCCGCCGCGGTGTTGAAGAGCCCGGATACCAAGTCCCTAGGCGTACAATGAGACCGGCATATCATAGCATCGATTAGACTGGAATTAGTACGAGGTACAACCAGGAGGACTGCGGAGCGGACGTTCCAAGAGAAAACAAAACCATGAGCTGGAAATCAATCAACCCAGTGAGGTTCTTGCCAGATATCGAGAACGAAGCCATACGCAGTAGAATTGAACGTCATATAGCGTCGGTTCAAACACCTTTCGCACAATCTGCACTTGTTTGACGAATTTCCAGCCGGCCGACAGCGCCGCATCACCCTCCACGAATACGCGGGGGTCATCTGAGTACTGAGTGGGATAGGTGTCATTATTGAGAAACAGGGACACACGGCCGTGCTCACCCGCGAGGCGATACCCAACACCACCAGCAGCCCCGCTCCGAACTGCACGTCCTTCAAGTGCAATTCCTCTGCCACAGACCGCTCGAATGAAGGGCGATGGAGAAGGGGAAAGGTTGGGTGAACGTGTGTGAAGTAGAGATCGAGAAGAGACGTTATTAAGTCACTTGTGGGATAGACATACTGGGGCCGCTGGTCATATTCTTCCTTCTCCCACTGCAGACACCCATAAGAAACGGGTGGCGATTTCGTCAGACACACTCACTGGTAATATGTCCCAAAAGAGAGGGCTCCGTGGATGTTTGGCCGCTGGTCGGCCGAGATACATCTCCTTCACCTATGCTTCGATGTGAGAGCCGGAACGTGTATCTCGGTGATGCTGCGCACTGCGATAACATTGCTCACGAGCGTAAAACTGCTGGCGGCCCCAAAGAATTTATCTTCCATGGAGTTGAGGGAAAGCATGCGAAACCGGTCGGCAAGTTCAACGTGCGAGAAGTCATCTTCAGCAGGCGGATGTTCAGCATCACTAGGTATGGCGGCATCGCTGCTCTCCGGGGCGAATGCGGAGCCACCCGTCGAGGGGCTGGTTATATTCGGTTGGGACTTCAACGGTTGTGCACAGAGGGAACAGATAGACAGAGATCGCAATTTAGCTTCCAAGGACTCGTTTTTTCGCCTAAGCTCTTCTATCACTCTTCCAGCACTAAAAAAGATAAAGCTCGGAGTTCTCGCGTTGTACACGGCTACTTACTTGTTGTTTGGCCCGCGTTTCCTCGGCGGCTGCACATATGTGCACGGGGAACCAAACGCGAGGCAATTGGAGCAACCGTCCGACACATTGGGACCGTCGCCTATAAGAGGTCAAGATTCTGTGCTGCCCGAAATGAGTGCCTCACATCGAACTGCGCAAATCAGTAACGGAGCCGAGGACAGTCAAAACGATCTGACTTTTCCGTTGGCGACACAAATCACAGGATCGATAGGGCCTCCTCAGGCGCCTATACGAATTGGTTTGGGATTCCTCGTCCGACATGGTGGAAAGGGCGCAATAAGTATTCGGCGAGCAAACGCCGGGCGTTTAAATTTGTTGATAAGCGTGTCTCATCCTGATCTCAACCAGTTCACTGCGCACTCAGCACTGCGCAGAGGCGGGACCATGGACCGCAGTAAGTGGGAGACGGTCTCGGGGAGAGAGCACCATATCATAATTAATCCCAACAAAGTAGAGTGCGCGTTGTAAGCGGACTAGCGAAGAACGGGTGCGAGAGGAATCTAGACTACCAGCTAATAGCTGTAGTGTGGATATGCGGGCGTGTGTGGGGGGTTCGGCCCGATTCGGGGCTTTGCGGCTCAGCGGGTAGAGGCGGCAAAGGCGAATCGGGAAGAAGCGGGCCGTGCGGGCACGGCCGAAGCCGTACGTAAGCCACCGCGGGTCTGAACGAGACCCGAAGCAACCCGAGCGTAAACTCAAAAAGAAAAAAGGATGGGCGAGTGGGGAAAACCGAGGAATGTGAAGACTAGGGGAAGCTAGGAAAACTTGGAAAAGCTTTTGAGTGCGACGAGCTGAAAGAAGCTTTGAGAGGTGGCTGTGCGCTGCGAAATCTAATCTAATCATTCACAGCGCACATGAAGAGCTAGTAGTAGTACGCTACTGTCTTGTCATCCACTGAGGCACGCTCGCACGCTCGCCTTGCCTGAGCTCCCAAACAGTCAAGCTAGCGAGAAATAATCTGTGATTCTCGATCACGATGCAGGGCTTTGGCCGCTCATTCGGAATCATAGCGTTCGACTCTTACAACAACTACTGCATTTATATTTGACGAGTCAATTCAGGCCGCCCACACACTCTCCAGACTTTCCCGCACCCGTACGTCGAGGCCCGTGCCAATGAGCACAAGCTTCCCAGTGTCCGGCACGCCCAAAGCATCCCCGGCCTCGGAGATCTCGTACATGTTGCGCACGCCCTGCAGCACGTACTGCGCGCCCGAGTCGAGCACGAAGAGGCCTTTGCATCGCAGCACAGTCAGCGGCGGGGCGTCGGAAGCCAATTCCGGGGTGCCAGGCAGCCGCTGCTCCCACAGCACGGTGCGCACCCACTCGTCGAGCACATCTAGTCGCGCCTGGGAGAGGACGGGGACCGTAACGAGTAGACTCGAGATGCCGCGCAACTCGTAGTGTGTCGGTTCGGACGCGTGTTCGTGCTCGTGCTCGTGGTCCTCATGCTTGTGGTCGTGCCCGTCTTCGTGCGGGGGCGGAAATTGCGGCGGCGCGGCATATGCCCGCACGCCCAAGAGACGACTGACATCAATCTGCGCGCGCACAGTGCGGTGGATCGGTGCGGCGGGATTGACTCCGCGCAGAAGAGCGGTAGTAGCAGCGACGGACTCGGGGCTCGCGAGGTCTGTTTTGTTTAGCAGCAGAATGTCGGCGCCGGCGATTTGGCTGTGAACGTCAATCGTGGGTCAACAAGGAATGGACGGACATACCGGAGACTCTCGCCGACGGTATCGGATGCGTGGTCCTCCTCTATTTGCTAACGCGGGGTGAGAAGGACGGGGACAGAGAGAAGTGTGAGCGCAGACCTGCGGGCCAAAAACGGCATCTACTACACATATAACACCGTCCAAAGAAATGTCCCTTCCTAGGCCCGTTGCAAATTCTTCGTTGTGCCAGAACAGAGAGGCAATAGGACCTTCAATGTATCAAAAAGACGCCCGCGGAAATGTAGGAACTCCAAATACCTGGATCAGCCAAGCCGGTAGTCTCGAGAAGGATGTGATCAAAGGCACCCTTGCGCTGCATGAGTTTCTCGATGGCAGCGATACCAGTATCTTTGATGCTGCAGCAAAGACAGCCATTTGCAAGTTCTAGAAACTCTTCGGACTCCTCTCCCTCGGAGGCGACGTTGATCGTCTTGGCTGTGACCTGGTAAATGAGGTGCGCAGGACGGAATCACCAACTGACCTTCAATATCCTGGGATTGAATCAATGGGAACTAGATTGATTAGAGGGAACATGCACGCACTGCTGTGTCGCCAAACTCGTTCATAATGACTGCAATACGGAAACCATGCTGTTCTGTGAGGATGCGCTTGAGAAGGGTTGATTTTCCTGCACCCAGGAAGCCACAGATGATGGTGAGTGGTACCCGGCGAGACTGTTCTGTCTGTTGTGAAGGCTTTTCGTCGTTGTGCTCTATGAGAACGGGAACGTCTTCGTCGTCCATGGTGGCTCTGACTGACTCGGAATTTGCCGCCGGGTTGAACGGCCCGCGCTGAACGGAGCCGCCTCCTTACGTAACCTTACACGTCGTCGCGTCCCAATTTGGCTCTCTTATAAGTAGACTCTTCCACAAACTAACTCTCTCCCTCTTTCCGGTCTCGACATGTCTTTCATTCGGTTCGTCTCTGACTCGCAGCATACGCGTATCTGACCGCGTATTTCAGGTTGGTGCTGTGCGTAGCCGGCGTGTATTCTATGTTCCTTGTACGACACATTTCTCGCATTTCGGAACGCGAATGCTAACCAGCTTGCAGCTCTGGGCCATTGCGCAGGAGAGACGTGCGCGCTACTTCTTTCCGATTTGTTTCAATCCTTGACCCACTCATTGTAGTATCTGTCCCATTTGCCTCCATAGACGGGACCACGTCCGAAAAGTTCAGATCCGCCCTGTTTCTGGGCACATGCCAGAGCGCGTTGAGTTCCGTCTCCGCGTTCGTGTATATACTACTACGGCGTAAACCGGCGGAAACCTTCCTTCAAACTCTGGGTCTTGAGCACGCGCCAGAACCCGCCCCCACTGGGGTGGTGGCTAATGGCAAGGCAAATGGGCACGCACCCAAGCACCCCGCTAAACCCTCGGTTCGCTTCTCCCGCTCGGCCCTCCTCCTGCGCTACCTCCAGTGCTCCGTCTTCATCACCGTCGCCGCGCCGTTCGGCTTCACCGCCCTCTCGTACATCTCATACCCCGCGATGGTGCTGGGAAAATCATGCAAGCTGGTTCCCGTGATGCTCATGAACGTCCTACTCTACCGCCGTCGCTTCGCCCCGCACAAGTACCTCGTCGTGGTCATGGTCACCGCCGGCATCACAATATTCATGGGCCTCGGTCCCGCGAAGCCCGGCAAAGCAAAGGCTGCGGCGCCGCCGAATGCCAACCTCATCGGTATCGCGTACCTGCTTATCAACCTCGCGCTCGACGGCGCAACCAACTCGACGCAGGACGAGATATTTGCGCGGCACCGTGTAACGGGGCAACAGATGATGCTGTGGATCAATGTTTTCTCCACGGTACTGACGATGGTACTCTCCGTGCTGCCGTTGTACATCCCGGTCATCCTCCCCTCCCGTTCAGGGACCGAGCTCGCAGGGGCCCTCGCATTTATCCGCACGCACCCCGGGATCAAGATGCCATTGTTACAGTTTGCGTTTACTGGCGCACTGGGGCAGCTGTTCATTTTTGAGACGCTGCAGCATTTTGGATCGCTCACACTCGTGTATGCGTTGCATTTTCTTCTCCTTGAGACGCCATCGCTGATATTGACACGCAGAACAATCACGCTGACGCGCAAGTTATTCACCATGCTATTATCCGTTGTGGTGTACAACCACAAGCTCTCGCCAGGGCAATGGCTCGGCGCAGGCGTGGTATTTGCTGGAATTTCTGTGGAGGCGTTTGTCAAACGGAAAGGTTCGTGGGTACACGTTATCTTCCGACTATTGCTCATCCCCAACGCAGACGTACATCCCAAGCGGGTTGTACAAGAGAAGGAGGTCGCCAAGATCA
Source organism: Mycena vulgaris (assembly GCA_029204335.1). Taxonomy (NCBI): domain Eukaryota; kingdom Fungi; phylum Basidiomycota; class Agaricomycetes; order Agaricales; family Mycenaceae; genus Mycena; species Mycena vulgaris. The sequence goes on from JARGYA010000067.1 coordinate 270,400, forward strand.
AATCTTTGTAAATCCCAAAGTGACGATTAGAATTGCGTACATACAACATGAGTTAAGTGAAGGGAACAGCAACGCGCGCGACTATGATATCTCCATGGCGTCGGGATCATAGGACGGTGCGTGTGGCGGCGCGTCGGTGTTGTCCACCAGCGCGCGTTTCCGGTCATCGTACCTAGAGGCTAGTTAGATGCGTGCAATTGCATATGTAGAGGGTCCATGTACCGATCGGTCCCGTCCTCGTCGTCCTCGTCCGTGCGTTTCCGCCGTGATATCGTGCGGTTGGTGCTGGGATAAGATGCGACGGCGATGCTGGCGCGGTATATTGCCTCGTATTCCTAGCAGGGCACCTCAGAGGTCTGGGACAGAGGGGACCGTCAGTACAACACACCTTAAGCTGCGTCAGGAAGCCGCCGTTGGGCGATATACAATAGCGGCGATTCTGGACCATGTGCAGCGCGTCCTCCCACGAAAGCTGGTAGTGCTGCATGACGAACATGACGACAAAGGCGGGGGAGAGGCTAATTCCGCCTGCAGACAATGTTCGGGTCAGAAGGTGGGGCGCGGATGCATGAGATGTGGCGCGCCGTTGCAGTGCACAAGAACGCGGCCGCCCTGGGATATAGCAGTGTCGATGAAGGTCTTCGCCCTGTGGGAAGCGTTAGCATGTGGCCTCACCCCGCGATATACTGCGTACGAGGGGAACAAGCGTATCAAATTCTGCTCCTCGTTGTCTTCGACATCGAGGGTGAGGTAGTGGAACTGATCGGGAAAGCGCGGGCGCACGGAGAAGGCCTCCTTCGCGTCGCGAATGCATACACTGGGGCGCGGTCAGGACCGTTCAGGCCAGGAGCAGAAGGCAGCACAGTACATATGAGTTATGCCGAGACTCTGGAGTGTTTCGAGGGACTTTGAGGCGACAAAGGGCCCGAGAAGGAGACCAGGGAGGATCTCCTGGCACTCTCTACGCATCTCGTATCGCCATTCTACGTCTCCGGGCCCTTGCACCACACTCTTGAGCTGTTCTTCGCTGAGAGGCGCGTTCATTAGTAGAATTGTGACGTGACCGTAACGCGCTTTTGTCTTGAGCGTCAGCGCTTCAGCGCTTCAGGCTTCAGCAGCCAGTTCCTCGACCTTTTGTCTCAGCTTCTTCGCTGATGTGGGCTTATTCTGAACGATCGAAAAATGACGAGAACTCGTATCTAGTACATAGTCTCGGAGATATCAGAGACGAAACAGTTTCGTAATAAATAATAGTGGTAACTACTATTAACAATACAATTAACTTGAATCTTCTTTGGCTATGAGGTGGTCCATGAGTTGTCCGAAAACGCTCTCGGTTGTCTCACGTCCAGTATAGATACTGCCCGCAGGAGAGGAAGCTCTGCTACCTAGTAGATGCTTTTTTTCAACAATCATAGAAGTCACGACAGTGAGCAAGTTCTTTTCCAGCTCGTCTAGGATTGAGGTGGGGAGCCAATGAGGGGGTACCCAGGGGAAAAACGAACTATGTTGTCCTGGAAGCTCGAGATCGAGCTCCGTCGTTCGTTTGACGATGTTAGCTAGCATTCGGCAAACCGGGCAACATTTTTTCGCGACACCGATAGCGACGGGTATCGTCAAGCTCTAAGATCATCGTAAGCATCAGGCACTCCAGCTATGGCGTAGAATTCACCGTAATAGCTTTGAAGGTCTCCGGACCCTCCGGCCCATTGCCAGGACTAAGGAAGGAGGCAATTAACCCCGCTTCACAGTGGCATGCGCCGTCCGTTGCCTGCAATACCTCCCGTCCTTCCTTCCCCAAGATATGTCTTCTCACTTCTTCCTGGACTTGATCAGACCACAGGGTCTTCGTTGACCAACGAGAGAGCAATTCAGACGCAGTGATTTCCGGAATACCCGTTTGGGGGAGGTCAATGACCGAAAGGTGGATGTCGATGAGAGAACGAGAAACTGGGGTACGGAGAAGGTATTTGGGGCCTGTTGTCCAGGCGCAAACCGCTTCCAGGGACCGATAAAATAATGCACATTCATGTGCAGCGTTCGGCAATGTCTCGTCTACATTGGATAATTAGGTGACATGTAAATCTTTCAAGTTGAGTGACCTGCCCGTAACAACGGATTCATCCTCGTCTTCGACGTCATCCGGCTCCACTTCTATAGACTGGGCTTAGCAGGTGCAAAACAGTAGATAAAAGCGACTCACTGTATTTCCCTTGAGTAGCCATCCGACGACTGCGAGCAAGGTGTGTCGATAAGCTTGGGAGCCGCCACATGATGTTGGGAATCTTGGACATGAGACTGGACAAGGCCGCCGAGAAAGCGACCGCCAAAGGCACGCTGTGCTCCGAATCTTTGACCTTTCGGAGCAACTCAGCAGTGGTTACGATCGCATCCCACCACATGTGAGCATTTTGAGAGGTGAAAAGATAGGTGTCCAGTTCGAGAGGAAATAACCCGGCATGTTCGAGGAGGCGGCGGGTAGTACCATACTTGATAATAATTTGCTGGTCTTCAAATGCTTCGATAGTAGTCCAATTCTCAGGAGCCTCGTAGGCCGAGTGGTGCCTGTTCAGACGATTCTCGAATTTAATGAAACATGAGCTTAAGAAGTAGCAGCAGATGGCGGCCTCGACTTGAGGGGCCATGTTCTGTTCCTCCAACATCCTGGTGGCGCCGGCTCGCAATAAGGTGATAGCCTGACCAGCGAATTCGGCAAAGGAAAGCTTATTTATATCGGCCTGAGAAAATTGCGGAGATGCAGGGATTGAAGATGCGGAGGTTGGAGCCATGTGGGGCGAAACGAAGGCGACTAGAAGTTGGTCTCTGTGGCGGCAGGAAGTAAGTAGGTGTTTGTCAAAGAGGAAGTAAGACCCACAGTAAACCGGTCCGGTCATTGGAATCCGGAGGCCGAATCAAAATTTCCCGAACACTCCCCGTCTCGTCTCCAACTTTCGAATTTCTGGGAATGGCCAGTATGTGGTCGACCACAGGGAGTGGTTCCGGAGCGCCGGAGGTTTGGAGGCGGACGATGGTGATGCAGTAGAAGTGGACGGCGTGGAGCCGGCGGGGTCTCCGGAAACAACCCCAGAGGAGGAGGAGGGCGAAACGGTGGGGCTACCGCCAGGCGAGTTCGCTGGACTAGAGGAAATCAGGGCGGGGAGAAATGAAAGCTCGTTGACCAACCTCGAAAATACAGACAGCGCAAGCCCCTCTTCATAATTGGCGACGATGGCAATTACTCTATTTGCCTCCTCTTTCCGCCCACGGTTGAGTGAAACCGACAAGTGGTTCAGCAACCGGCCTGTGGCGCTTCGCGTTCTAATATGGACGTCGTCCTCATAGGAAGGCGTCTCGTCGTCCCAAGCCTTGTCGACGGCCTGCAGTCGGCTGGCGAGGAGAGAAAGGTGATACACGCTCGTTCGAGCGTCGGCTTTGCTTTCTTTGTCAGGCATTCCTGTGTTGGAAGAGGGGAAAGGATTGGAAGTGACGATGCCGCGCGGCACCGCCACTCACATCGAGGACCGCAGTGTGCATTTCGGGGCGATCGATCGATATTACTGTAGATGAAAGCAAGAGGGTAAACAACTAGCAAGAGCAAAGCAAGAGGTAAGATCCCGTGAAATCGACCTCCGGTCCGAAGCCTCCGACATGCTTCGTCTCTTGCGCTTTTCTCTCTCACTGTGTCTCCAATGGAAATTCTGCTATACATAACCCTCCCCCCCCCTATTTTCACATGGACTAGATATTTCCCCGCGTAAAGGCTCGCATTCGCTAACTTTCCTTTTTGGACCACGAATGATGGCAGCCCGATATCTCACGAAGAAGCCACCCGGCGCCAAATTGGACCTCGGTAAGGGGGAGATATCAGGTCTTGCCTATCCCTAGCTATTTTCCTCGTTTTTTTTTTGAATCGGTGGTTCTCGAGATCGAAGTGTAAGGGGAAATCAAACCGCCGCGAGAAGGATGAACATTTCAAAAAGAGTTTTTTCACCTGAAACCATCCTTTCAGAGGCCCAAGACACAGAAAAGAGGTTGATTTTTTTTTTTTGGCTTGTGCCCACGGGTCACAAACAGATGAAAGGTAGGCTGAGAGAATGAGGAATCTTCTGGTATTCTCTTCAGAGTAGTCACGTCTACGAAATGGCGCGCAGATACGCGTTCTTGTGGTGTTTCTCGGATTGTAGAATGTATAGTTGCTGCGTTATAGAACTTTTCGTACTGCTCTACATATCTTCCTCGCTGCCATATGCACGAACCCAATACTATCCCTCCACTAAAAGTGCTACCAAACGCTCTCTGACCTGCGTCGAATCCGCCTTTCCCCGGCTCTCCTTCATTACCCACCCTAGCATTTTATTCACAACGTTTTTATGTCCTTTTCTGAACGCCAACGCTTCGGATGGGAGTGCCGCTATCGCCGCAGCACAAAGATCGTCTACATTCAGCCCGTCCTGAGACAGGAGGGATAGCGAACGTGCCCGTTCCATCGGAGTTTGCGAAGAGGACGGGCCAGCGAGCATTTCCCGCAGGAGTAATTTTCCCGAGGTGCCTAAGAAATAAATATTCAGCAATATCCATATCATCAAGACTGATTCAATACCGGTGATGGCGCCGCTATGCACCAGGTCGATGAGCTCGCCCAATCGACTGCTTGGGAGCGGATTATCCGCGAATGTACAATTTCGCGGCATGCAACCGTCCGAGGAGCTCGTGCACCATCCTACGCGATCGTTGGCGAACCATTTTTCAGATACAATATACGCTCACCAGTTGTAAACGACCCTTGGATTTCGATCCTTGCACAAACGGTCAAAATAAGCTATTGCACCACCATCAAGGTGTTCTCGTCCGCTGTCCAAGTTGAGCAGGGTATCGGCATCCTGCTCCGAGAGTTGATATGTTTCCAAAAGGCGACTCCGCGTCGCCCAAGGTAGTTCGGGCATCGTCCGCTCTGTTTCCTGGATTCTTTCCTACAACCGAGTATGAGGTCGAAGTAAAAAAGAACCAAGTACGAAATTACAGGAGTGATGAAGAGGACGCCTAAATTCGGGTCTGGCATATACCGATAATCTGGCGCTTCCTCTTTGGAGCGCATCTTGAACGTCTCAAAGGTGTCCTGATTGAATCCGCGGGTTTCCTGGGGCACCACGGCGTCCGGTTCTGACAGAAGAGCTCGTTGCCGATGAACCTCGAAGACTATTCTCGAGAATTATGGCCCGACAAAAGGACGAAGAAACAGACACGGACTGATTGCGGCCTGCATGAACTTGACACTATTGAGATTCTTGATCTCACAGCGAGTACCCGGTGGTTTACCGACGGGGTTGACGGATACATTGACATCGCATCGCAGGGAGCCCTGTTCGCTGTTCAAGAAGGATATATGTGTGTGGATAGATCGATACTCGCTGCTTCCATGTTGCCATCACTCGCACCGATGGCGCGGAGCATGGCTTGCAATGCGCGCACATATGTACCAGCCTCTTCGGGTGAACTTTCACAAGATTAGCTGACGATACATCTGTGAGCAACACAACGAACCGGAGATCAGGTTCGGTAACGATTTCAAGGAGGCCGGTTCCAGCTCTGTTCAAGTCGATGTTGGATGTGCGAGTGCGTGGGTCAAACGTGGATTTCGCTGTGTCCTGGAGGTCCACGATTGAAGGGTGGAACATTTAGACGAAAGAGAACCTCCCTGCTCGAGTTGAATTTGTTTTATTCGGATCGGAGAATCGCGGTTGGGAATATACAATTGCCCCTCCAGCGCTATTGGCGCTGTTCATAGAATAAACTCGAAGCACATGAATGAACAAGGAGGACCAACTGTAGTGTTGTGTGATTTGATATCCCGAAGGCAGATCCGAGTAAAAGTAGTGTTTACGATCAAACGAGGATCGCGTCTGGATCTTGGAATTCAACGCAATAGCCGTTCGAAGTGCCAGGTCTACGCAGGCCTGATTGAGTTTCTGCATGCAGAGTTGTGGTCATGCTATGGTCATCGAAGACAAGCGACGGACGGGCAATGTTCCAGGGAATGCAGCATCGAAGGGAGACACATGGATGTTCGGCGCCTCTCCAAGGCTTGAGGTCAAGGCGTCTGATGGAGCGATTCAAGGTGAGATACGCGGTTGACAAGTCGAAAATGCGGACTGGAGAATAGCTTTTGACGCGACTGAATCTGAGCATGTGTCTCAATGCCGATAACTACCTGCCATCCTGGCCAGCGTTGGTCATGAAATGCGCGGCGAAACTGCCGTGCCAGCGAACTGGTGTGTGGCGGACATGGCAGAACGAGCATAAGAAATAGTCAACGTGACCGCTCCTACCGGCCTTGCCTCGTGCTTCGTGCTTCTCAGGCCCCGACTTATTTGAGCTACGTAGCTCGCTCTCGGGCTCAGTAGCCCGAGGCATTCTGCAATGCCTACGGCTGCACCTACACCCAACATGCGCGTGGTAGTTCGACTGCCTTGGAATCGTCCGGAGCATCCTCTAGCTGACCCTCCTCGAGTACGTGCACCGTCTGTGACTACCGTTTCTTATTTATTCTCATGTATAGATAGAATGGACCTCTGAGAAGGCGGACATCCTTTGGAAAGTGATTGAGCGCTCTCGATCAACAGACAACGGAGGCACCGATTGTGCGACATACGCCAACCGCTGCGCAAAAGGCTGACTACATTTTTCAGGGAAGGGTCTTGCCGCCCATTTGGAGGTTCCGCTTCCCTATCTTCTGTATCGTGTTCATGCCAGGTTCCAAGAGGAACTTCGCGGACTACAGGACATTCCCGGTGTTTTGAGTCCTTCTACTGCCCAACCTACGAACAGACCATTCGACGACTTGCTTTTCACCGAGAAGCAAACTGTGGCCTCCCGTGCTGTCAGCCGGTTGACTGGGAGCGGCAGCATGTCGCCTTCAGGACGACTTTCCACACCTCTTGGCGTTCGAGCACGTCTCAGCTCCCTTGGGCACAATTCTCCTAGGCCTACTAAAAAAGCATCCTCATCTTCAACTCTGACGGTCCAGCCCAAGAAGGTTTATCGGCCGCTTAGTCCTACTTCGCCTGCTTCGTCGGAGGAAGGCACCGATTCTGAGGACGAAGAGGCGAAAAAGGAGGAGGAGGCGGAGCGGAATGCAGAGGAACAGGAGGCGCTGGACCGAAAGCTACAGGAATTGCAGCAGATGGTGACCAACGATGCATTGGGACTTGTTAGTGCTGCTTCTCGACCTGGTGCTTCGGACAAGGGCAAGGCCAAGGAGATCAACCGCGGCCGTATGGGACTAGCTTCGACAGGAGCTTTCGCAATGCATGGAAGTCTCCGACGCGACAGCTACTCCAGTCCACTCAGTGTCTCTAGCGCTAGTTCTGCGCACGGCTCCATACCTGACATTCCTTCGCCTCCGCCGGATTCACAACCCCATTCGCCGATCAGTAGACATCTATCTCCCAGCAAATCATCTAGCCCTCCAGCTCTGTCTCCGCGTAGTGCGCTGGGCCACTCCCACCGACGGTACGGGCCACTTGTGGAACGGGGCGTGAGTGAACAAGGAAGCAATCACGGCTCCGAAGCTTCCAGCTTTAGTGACATCAGCGGTGAGCATACGAAAGAGTTCAATCACCAGGCCTTGACGCGAATTTAATAGATACAAGCCTTTCTGCGTCTGCTTTGGAGAGTGCCTTGCTTTCAAATATTCGTGGAAATGGATCCCGTTTGTAAGTGCTTTTTGTCTTGATACTGACTACAATTAACTTTACGCAGTTCTGCGTTTGCTCGCAGTCGTCTGGTCGGTCGAGGAGGACATTAACGCGTTCAGTACATACATGCACATTGTATTATTACAAATATCTCAGGTTTATCCCGTCTTCACGATGCGTACTCGTGTCGAATATCGATCGCGAGCCTCCGAGCATGCCCCGCTCAAAATACAAAAATACAACATGCTAAGGATTACAAAAATTATTCCTGGCCAATCATGCCTGTCCAGTCGAAGCGGTCGTACTTCTTCTTGAAATCCGAAACGCGCTCCTTGTTACTCCTGAAATCGATGCGTTTTGGCCGCCTCCATTTTCGCGGCTCCAATTCTAACACATTGCCGATGATTTCTCCAGCAAAATAACTGAATCGGGAGCATGAGTTACAGATCGCACAAAGTTGAAAGACAAGACACGTACCTGGGGAACTCGCCTCCGCCCTTCTCGCCCTCCTCCAGCCCTCCATCCTCGGTGGTAGCATCTCCGGTACCCTCAATAACATGGCCGTACCCTTTCTCGCCTTTATGGTCGAACTGCACCATGAAGTAGGGTAGATTGGGGACCATGGCACGTCGGAAACCGCCGGGCCTCCGTGAGAAATCAATCAGTTTCTTGTGCTGCGACCACTCCGCCTCCGAAGCCAAGATCGATTCCTACGTCGCAGGGATTAGCATCTGCTCAGAGTGACTGAAGGAAATTAAGTACGTACCTTAAAGTACTGAGGTATATCCTCGTATTGAGCCCAAGGAAGCGGTACACACTCGATGCACGTATGTTTTTGCCATTTCAGGGAGATGACCGTTTCGTAGAAGATGACACCCTGGTCTTCTTCCGCAAACATACGCATGAGGCATTTCATGAAGTTCTATATTTCGGACATGAGTAAAGGCGGTCACCATATTATGAACCGACGCACTCGGACTTCATCCCAGACTTCATCATCTGCTTCAAGCATATTGAGGTGATGCTGCATGGGGACGATGAGGCAATGGCCGCTCAGCAATTCCTCATTGACCGTGCAGGAAAGGTAGACGCGGGTGCCCATGGCAACGACAGGACATTTCGGCGGGGAGTCGTCTTCGGCGAAACAAAAATGGCATTCAGCCATGACCTTTTGCGTCCTTTTATAATCTAGCAAGCCGGTTGGATTTGAACCACGCAGTAGCTAGAACGCGTACCATGAACAGCAAATTGTCGTTTCATGGCATCAGTTCGCATTTTCTGTCGCCCGAGTTTGTCTGCATTCTCGTCGATGTAATCCAGATTGTTCTGTGGACAACGGCGATTAGGAAAGTTCAAAATCAGAGCAGCCGCGGGACAAACTTGGAATTTTCCGTCGCTCATAATGGACCGAGCAAATTCGGCATCGAGGTTCTTCTGGTCGGCCATGCCTCCGCCAAAACGCTCCTGTCGAAGCATTTCTCCTAGCGTAGTTGTATCGTCGTTCGCATTGTAACGCAGAACCTCCCCGGTTTTCGGATCGTGCGTCTCGAACTACAGAGGCGAGCCACCGTCAACCGAAAGAATTGAATAGACGACAGAAACACACCTTTTCTTTCTTTTTTCGATTGCCTGGAAGAGTTGGTTCTTCCACCGCGCCGTGGCCTACGTCATAAAGGCGACCCTGACCATCAAGCGTTGGTAACACCTCGACTTTGCGCCGTACACCTCCCTCCAAATCCCCACCGTTGGCCTTCCGGGATTCAGCCTCGTATTCTCGCTCCAGGACGTCAGCATCAGGGGCGCCCATCAGCTTAGCACGCAACACCTTTGCTTGCAGACGATTCAAAGACGAAGGAGACAGTGCTCGCGTCTTGGAATTGCCGACTGAGGGAGTCATTACTGAAGGTATGGGGGTATGCGACTGTGCCAAAGGAGACCCAATTTGTGAGGGCAACCGAAGCGAATCGAGGCGTCGATTTTCGGGCGGCGGGTTGGAAGCGGGAGAAGGTGTTGATGGCCCACTGTCCCCGTAGCCTCCAGGTCGTCTAAAGGAAGAGCTTCGACTAGAGGCAGCGCTTCCTCCCACATCGGTGAACATGAATCGCTTTTCCCCCTCATTGTCTCTGGGCCTGCGGCCACGGTCGTCTCTGCCTCGATCTGGCCGCCTGCCTTCCCGCTCGTCAAGGATACGGCGCTCCTCCTTTGCTTCCTCAAATGAATCGAGAGAGCCAAAGCGGTCGACTGCGACTTGTTCAATAGAAAGACCTTCCTCCTCAGCGGTTTCGAAAACTCGCTTGAGACGCATCATCCGCCATTGCGAACCAGGGCCGCCTGGGGTGGCTGCTTTGGGAGGTGGGAGTGGGGCGTCGTGATCAAGAGTTCTTCCCTCCTTGATATCGACGTTCAGCTCTTTGGAACTGATAATAGGCTATATGCAACTCATTAGAAAAGAAACACAGGCTGAGTCAACCCACTTTGTTAGGATCCGGTCGATCCGGCCGTGCCTTCTTGATATCTTTACCAAGACCAGAGAAGAAATCCACACCGCCCCCGAGCGTCCGACCCTCTGCCGCCTCTCCATAGTCCTCCGTCAAGGATTCATCCCCAGAAGGCGGCTGCACGCGCCGCGGTGGAGTGGCCGCGGGCAAGACAGGCTCTGAAGGAGGAAGTAACATCCAGTCATCGCGCTTCAGGGTGCTTTCCGTTGAGCCAGTAGCCGGAAGTGGTGGTCCTGACCGATTCGGTAAAGCTGAAGAGGTCAATTTTAAGCTCTCTGCCGTCGGAATGGTAGTCGCAAGTGGCTATAGTACCAATTAGCCATGTCTAGAACAAAGTCGCATTGACACTCACACGTTCCCCATCCATGTCAATATTCTTTTCGACCCATAAATCCTCGTCGCTTGGGTTGTCGTCCACGATTCGCAGTTTCTTCGACTTTTTGTGTTTCCGGGGGCTGTCTTCGTCCGCGTGCTTGCTCCGCTTCTTGCTTTTTCGATCTGGGTCGTCTTTCCGCGACCGTTTATGTTTCGACGAAGGTTCATCCATAACTGGAAGGTGCTTGTGGTCTTTTGTTGATCCCTCATCATGCGGCCTGCCGGGCCGGAGAATTGACTAGTTAATCCCATACGTTCAACGTTCAACTTACTTAGCTGGCTGTGTACTCCAGTCAGAGAGCCCAATCAATTTATCGAGTAATAAAAACAATTCTTAGTACGGTGACGGTCTGTCCGAGCACACAGGTATTCAAGTACATGCAGGCGAAGTAATATATGGATAGGAGTAAAAACACAACAGCGCCTGCTTCAGACTATGCTCAGCTACAACAAAAGTTACAAGTGCTAGGCACACAAGAAGCAAGGAAAGCAACGGCTTCTCTCCTAGACATCCGCCCAGTTTGCGACCCAAGAGAATCCAGAGAATTCTTGTTGGTCGCGAGACGATAGCTGGCCGTGGACTGGAGTTAGTGTAGGCTGCTCCTTCGTAAATTCTTCGTCGAAGTTGCTCGTGTCGGCGCTGCCGTTCTGTGTGGCATACCGGTTAAAAGAGGGATAACACAAGTCTAAGGATGGCTTACGATCGTAGGGAAGTATGGAGGGGGTATACGTTTATTGAGCACGTCGTCGAAGCTAACATCCTTGAAGAAGGGTTGCCGTTTGATCTCTTCGGCATCCTCTTCTCCGGCTCCAAGACGCCGCAATGGGTCCCGGTTCAGGAGCTGATAAAGTTTGAGAACAGCCTCAAGGATATGACAACAATGAAATACCTTCTGCAGGATAGAGACCGCATCTCTCGGCATCGTAATCGGGTATAGAGGCTCATCCTCGAGAATAGCATCGAAAATTTCATCCTCATCGTCACCGCGGAAAGGCGACTGCCCTAATAACATTTCGTAGGTGAGGACACCGAATGCCCACCAATCGACGGCACGGCCGTAACGCTGCTCTAGCAGAATCTGCAAGCTTGTTGTTAGACACCAATAAAAAGGAGTAAATTGTCGCAAACCTCGGGGGCCATAAATTCGGGGGTACCACAGAATGTGCTGGTGGTCTTTCCGTACCACATTTCTTCTTTGCACAATCCGTAGTCGGCGACTTTAACATGCCCGTCGAGTGTCAACAGGATGTTGTCGAGTTTCAAATCCCTGCCGGCCTATTCAGAAAGACGACACACGGTACCATGGTTTACGAACCGGTAGATGATTCCATTTTTGTGGAAGTATTCCAAGGCAAGTAGAACTTCCGACGCATAAAATTTGGCTTGCCGAAGAGAGAACTGTTTTCGCTGGATATGCAACATGAGATCACCTCCGCTGACATACTCCATGACGAAGTATACACGCGTCTCGGTCTGGAAGCATGAATGCAAGCCGAGGAGGAAAGGATGCCGCTCCCGAGCAGCCGCCAGGAACACGCGCTTTTCCGAGCGGGTGCTAAGCAAATGTAAATTCAAGTCCGAAGCAAGACTAAAGTCCAACTCACCTCTCGACCTCATCGTTATCAATGATGAACTCCTTCTTCAGAACTTTGATAGCGTACAGCCCATTCGTCTTCTTCTCTTCCGCCAACATGACCTTACCGAAGTTACCCTTCCCTAGGACAGCCAAAAAGTTGAAATCGTCCAGTCCAACCTTTCTCTTCCGAGTAGGTTGCCGCGCAGGCTGCTGTTGAGGAGGACGAGGCGGGATCGCCATTTGGATCGACTGAGGGGGGAGCGTGGGCTGCCGTTGGGTGGGGGACGTTGGGAGCCCAGACTTTCTATTGGGTTGCGGTTGCGGACTAGGTTGAGAACTCCTAGGGGGGCCCTAAATTATAAACGCTCCTCGTTAGTAGCGTTCTTCGATCGCATCAAAAAGGCATTACCGGATAGGAAACAGGATACCCATCAGGGCCGAGGGCAGACGCAGGATCGTAAGAACCGGGAGGCGGGCGCCCTTGCTGCGGTTGTTCGTAGCCCGGCGGGCCAGGAACCCTGGCGCCTCCTGGGGGACGGGCAGGAGGGGGAGCAGGCGAGTATGGCGCTTGACCCGGGGGCAGCATCTGTGGTGGCATCGATTGCTGGGGCTGCTGCTGGTAGTATCGAGGATCGGGGGCATAACTTAAACGGTCCGAAGCGGGGGGTGGTCGATTATAATCGACGGGGCTAGCGGTCATTTCCGGTCCTCCAAGCCTCATGCCAGCCATTGCAGCGGTAGGAGGCTCGGCCATGGTGGGCTGCTTGCGAGGGGCGGTTTGGGTTTTGTCGCCGCGAGTCTTGTTAATGTCACGCCAGTCCCGGAGCAATATGTTGGCCGTCTCCATCGACATGCCACAAAAATCGGGAACGAGATGCACGCAGTTTGCATGGCAGGTAATGTTGCACTCGGAGCACTTCCGGGAGTTTTTCCTGCCAAGAGGGAGCATATAACCGCAGTGACAACACCAATTCGCTCCGATGTTGGTAAGAGGCTCGAAGCGATGAGGAATGCGATGGTTGATTTTCTCCTCGTCTCCTTCCTAACGCGATAACAATCAGAACGAGGGGCATACACGAAGAGAAGATACGAACCCCAGTGTTGGACTTGGAAATGCACTTCGTGACCACCTTTTCATAGCATTTCTTGTGGCATGTATAACGGCAGTCCTCGCATTGGTAGCCCACTGCATTGAGTAGGAACTCGCTGCAGAACGCGCACAACATGAGCTGATAGAACTGGCGCTGCACAAACTTGTGGCCGTTCATCTCGTGGATTTCGTCCTTCCGTTTGCGGACAGCGCCTTGTCGACCTAGACCACCAAGTGGTGCATCCATAGGACGCTTACGGACATTCTCCTTGACTAACGGCGTACATCAGTGAGTAATCCGACGAGAAGGAGGGGTAACCAACTGAAGTTGAGGTGAAGCAAAATGGCGCCGGCGGGCTCTACCGCGAACCACGCATCGATGCCTTCCGCTGTCGGAGTCATGCCTATCAGTGATCCCGTACCACCGTCCTGATACCCGAGGGGAGAATTCATGTCGCCGCCGTTCGGCATCGTTTGCTGTCCAGGCATCGCGCCGGCGGTGACCCAGCCCTGTCCACTGTCCATGCCGACTTTCTGTCGCCGCAGTGCCTCCACAAGGTCACTGATACGAATCCACAACAGGCCGATGGGGACGCCTTGCGCGTCAGCGACCTGTTTGTCGGCCACGACAATCTCGACTTCGTTCGCCTTGTCGACCGTGATTTCGAAATCTTCGTTCCACCGGTCCGTACGGGAGGGGTGGGATCGTGCCAGCTGGGTACCCTCGACTTTCAAGGACACGACCGTTTCCGTTATTTGTTTGGACGCAGAGCGTGATCTGCCAGAGACGATAGGCGCATGGTCGAGTTCCCGCGCACCATGGACGGTGACCTGCAGGGTTCCGGATAGAGGTTTGGCGCGTAGGTTGTCCTTGCGTTCGCTGTCAGTACCAGGTCCGTCTTGCGAATGATTATGAGCCAAGGGCGCAGTGAAGGAGACCTCCACTCACTCGTATCTTCCTCCTCCACATCGTCTAATATATGCAGGTTCTTGTACCGCTTGAGCGCAGTTTGCAGGAGCTGAATCTTCTTCTCGCTCTCGACTTTTTTGCTCTCAGCGTCCGCGCGCGACTTCTTGTCACCGTCGGCCTGGTACAGTTTGGCCATCTTGTCGATACCCTCCTTGTACTGCATCTCGACGCGCAACTTGAACTCGAGCTGGTGGAGCATGCGCGAGATCTTGGTCGGTGTGTGGGGCGTCTCGGCCTTGATCAGGTCGAGGTTGGAATACATACGGGCCTTGGGCGCGGGGCCGGGTGGACCGCCCGCAGGCGGGCCCATCTGCCCCTGCGTGGGGTTGCGGCCGCTCCGCGGGTCGAACTTCGGTGGGACCTACAAGCGAACGACCATCGATAGTACCCGATTGCTATTCTAGGACATGAAGTGAAGCTTAACACACCTGAGGCGAACTGGATCCAGAGTAATCTGGCTGGGACTGCTGCATCTTGCGGGCCTGCAGCTCGCGGAGGGTAACCTCGAAGTACGAGAGCGATCGCTCCGTCTCCCTGATCTTGGCGTCGTTGCGGCGGAGGACATCGGGGTTGCTGGTGGCCTGGCGCAGGAGCTGAGATGCCTCTAGGATCTTGCGCTCCGTCTGGATATGCTTGTACACATCCTGGATCTTCTGGTCAAGTTCGGCCTAGATAACCAGTATAAACGTGAGTAGAGTAAACAGGAAGGACAAAATGGGGGGTACCATGAGCTAGATGTATAGGCCAGGTCCGCCGAGGATGGCGGTAAGGATGCGATGTTATAGATGCTGAGAGAGAGAAAGTGGGATGACCGCACACCGCACAGTGGCAGTGTGTGACCGACCAATCATGACCGTGACACCGATGCTCACTGCCTCCACGACGGTAATTCGCGCAGCATCTCCGTCGTGCCGCCTCGCCCTCAACGCTGTGCACCATCTCTCGTCGGCTCTCTCGGGTCCCTGCGACACCTCAACACGAAAAACGACGCGTTTTCCGGACGATGTGGACGTCGTCCTCGCTTCCGACCTTGTTTTCACACTCTCCGGCGTTCTCAACGGCGTCAAGGTGTCTTCTCGGGACATACTCAAGTCCCATCTCGCACAGCATCTCGTGGAGTACTTTCGAGCGGTAAAAACACTCCGTGTGCCCGTCCGCAATCACGCAAGTGACACTGTACGCTTACACAGAACGCAAATGAGTTGGGAATCGCCCCCGTGCCGAGCATGTGTCTCGGCGAGGACGGGCTCCCCAAGTGTACCTATGCCATCTTTCCTTTTGGCCCCCCAGCTGATCCACACGCGCGCCAGTAACGGTGGTCTCCTCGCGCTGCTTGACGCTGGAATCCGAGCTACGGCGCGTGCACGTTACGCTTGTCGTTATCGACCTCAACTATGTCTGGCACACCAGCAAAACTGACTCGGAATCAACATCAAACTCGCTCATCCATCCGTTCGCCACTCACCTATCGCTGCCGTTCCAAATGCTTCTCGACAATGTTATCTACCGCTTCTTCACCTGGCACTTGGTCAGGTACTGCAGTATATACTACCTCTCGGAGCCTTTTCTCACCGATCCAGACGGTACCCACTGATCTTCGGCCCTTGGTGTCAGCAACTTGATGTCGAAACTCCATATTTCGACAAAATATTCCGCTCGATCTCTGGCATAATGGCAAGATCCCCGAATCCCTCTTTTCGCAAGAAGTGCGCACGAATGCTCAAGGTAAATATCTCGTCGTACAGTACGATCGCCATTAACCGCCCGTCCAGACGATGCAGGACCAGCATACAGCAAGCTTTACGGCTGCGACTTCCTCTCTGGAAACCTATTTTGGCTCGACCGCGGAATCTCACGAAGCTGACGAAGCTAGCGAGGAGCCGGTACTGACCGATCCAGAAGCGTTCTCTTTGTCGATGGAAACCCGTTATCGAATCACTTTGCGTCGGCCGCAATTCAAGGTTCTTCCTGCGCCGCCGCATCCTGAAGGCTAATTTTGATCTCCGTTGTGCTTGGTTCAGGGCTCGTCGCGCACTTCTCGCGCGGACGACGGGTCGGACGACGAGGAGCTCTCGCAAGACCAGTCTCTACTTACCCCCGACTCCTCGCAGCGGTTCGACGAGGACTTCTTGTGGCACAATCCTTCCCCCACACTCGGTGCTGAGTTTGGAAGTGACTTTGATCTGCCCTTGGTTTCACCCACCGCAAACATAGAACTCACGCGCTGCTGTCCCCTGGACATGGGTATGGAGATCGAGTACCAGGACCCCGCGGAAGTCTGGAACGAGCTCGATGGCGACGACAGCGGCTTCCTGAGCCTGTCTTCTGACGACGAGTCGACTCGTTGCGCCGACGCGCAGTTAGGAATGGATCTGAGCGACAACTTCTCTCTCGTAACGCCTCAATCTCCGTCCACCGGCTCAAACCGATATCGTCTAGAGGACGTAAATATGGACCACTACCTAGACGCACGTCACACTGATAGGTCACCGGACGAGCCTGTGTCTCCTGGCATATCCCCGCCCACTGAGCGTGCAGGGTACTATCTGACGCGCCAAGGCACAGCCGAGGTGCGCTTCCCAGGACTGTCGCCCAAGCAATGTCAAACGACCGCAAAGGCCAGCGATCTGGATGCCGAACTGTGTTTCGATTCTGATTCGGGCTCGGAGCTACACGGTCTAGAGGAGTTTGGGGATGTGACTGGGATGCTTCGCGACGCACGCGACGACCGTAAGGAGCTGCGCCTGGAGCATCAGGTTGACAACGGGAGTGTTATTGCTATAGGTGCCGAGGTTGGAGCAGAGACAATGGAGGAGGTGGACGGGGAAGACTTGTACTTTGCTTTGGAGGACTGGTAGACGGTGTAGACGGTATATTATACCTGAATACGTTAATGGCAACCCGAAAATAACTCGACAAGCATCGCTATTGAGGTAATCGAGATCCAATTGAGCTCAATCGAGGCCCGGCAATTGCCCGGCAATGGCCGAAACTCCGCCAATTGAAAAGCGGTTAAGCAGTCTTGCATCTCAGCCACTACCTCCTCCCTATTACTCCATCTCCCTCTGTCTCTCGTTCTCCCACAAATGCTTCCTGCGCAGCGCAACAAGATCGACATCAGCGTCAGCCCATCCTCCACACACTTTCGTTCTGTACACTCATGAGCATTGCAGAAGCTCAATGAGCAAGAGCAGATCCTCTTTGCCAAGTATGGCAAGCTGCCCACCCACAAGAACGTCCTCATGAAGATGCAGAAGGTCCCCCTCCCCCTTTGTCCCGTTGCTGCTCCCCGTCTCACACATCGAGCAGGATCGCAAATACTTTGACTCGGGTGACTACGCGCTGTCGAAAGCCGGCGTCGAGCCGCAGAACACCGTCGGGACAGCCATCCCTAACCCGGAAAAGTGCGTCAGGCGTTAGCTTAATTTCTGTGCCAGTCATTGACCGACCGCCCAGCATCCCGCATGCGTCGTCGCCCGCAAACAACGGCCATGGCCTCTCCATCTCACCGACAAATCCCACGAGCCCCGTCAACAAAGAGAGTGGCCTCTCGCACGACGACGACGAAAGTCGCATCCCGCTCGACGACCACGCAATAACCGCCGAGTGATCGCAATGACCCGCCCCCGCAGCACCCCGATCTCTCTCGATGCACGATAGCTATATTACCTATATATTACCCCGCGACTGTGGAGCCGCCGTATTACTCCTCCTCCTTTCTTCTAAGCCTGGGCACGCACGCACCTCTTCGCGCCATCGCCGAGCCGATTCGAGCACGGGCACTATGACCCCTCTGGAGCCCTCCCCTGTACAATTAGCGTGTCGCGATCCGCGCATTTCCCTTTTGTCTGAAATGTACACATCAAATACGGAGAACGGGAATAAATCCATTTCGTGAATTGCGGATCTCGAATCGATGCAGTCTCCCTGAAGCAAACGTCGCGGGTCAACTTTCGTGTCTCAACATACCTGTCAGATAGGGTATATCCCGAGGCACGAGAGTTCAAAGGAATTATCTACTCTGCCTCTGGGAGACCAGTTTGTTCTTTGAATTTAATGCCTTTTCCATGCGAAGGATTTTGATTCATTTTTTGAATTTCGATGACGTGGGCAAAAGCTCGGGGCTGTGCTCTCGGCAATCAGTCGCAGGGACGGCCTGGCACGGCGGACCCGGGACTGGCAGGGACTGACATGCAGACTGCCAGAGACTGCCGCTATCCAGGTCCCGCAACTCCACCTCGGTTAGGGCTCTCCGATCCAGCGCGACATCGGGACCAGGCTGAAGCCTTTCCCTTCAATTCTGCAAGTTCCCCGAGATGTGGGGAAACCCCAGTGAACTCCCCCAGTCGGCCGCCGACGTAGCTCAGTCCCATAATACCACCGCGTTAACATTGCTGCTCCCGGATAAAAGAGTTGAATGACGGAGGTAGGTAGGTATATTCCTGCGCCGTCCCGTTAAGAAACAGCAGCCCGTACTTTAGTTATGTAAGTTGACATAGAGCTTGAGCGCTCGAGTCCAGGGTTGCAGATCCGCCGACTCCCTTTGAAACATTATTTACCTCCTGTCCCTTGAAACACCCGCGAACCTGGAATATCCTCGGTATTCCCTTGGCTGGAATGAGTCGCTGGCGATAGCATCATAGCACCCCCCCGCGGACTTCTTGGGCTCCCTCAAATGAGTGCAGCCTGAGGAGTATCAAGCAGTGGGACGCGTTCATCGAAACGGGAAGAGCATCTCGTCTGCGTGAAGACGGGCCTCAGACTGAACTCTCCTGTCGTCGTCGGTCAACGGACGATTAGCTTAGTGGCGTAGGATCGAAAGACGCGCTCGATGTCCTCCGTACTCAACGTCTCCGCCGCCTCGGCCTCGAAACCATCCGGATTATCCGCGACGGGAGACGTTACGGGCGGAGCTTCCGAGCCTCTCGTAAAAAGTATTGATCTTTTGCTGTGGTGGGGTGGCCAAGAGCTGGAGGGAAAATCTAGCTTGCGTTAGGCGCATATTTGTATCTCCACCAAGCTCCCACAATATCCAGGGAGCCATCAAACATAACTTCGAGTGCCTCCAATCTTGTTGGCATACCTCTGATTGGCTCTGGAGACAACGATGCCTGGAAGGCAAATAGCCCGCTTTGAATCACCGCGCCGGGGACAGTAGGGAAGTGCACGTTGGGGTCCACGAGAGTCCACGAGACACCACGTTTCCCTTGGTAAATTCTGCCGTAGGTCCATGGCATTCGGGGGCCTAAGCTTGCCTAGCTGCAAAAACGCAGCGGATTGCTCCGACATATACGGTTGGCGGCGATACGCAGGTGGAACAAGGCGGAGAAAGCGCGTCTTCCCTGTCATAAAATCGATCAACAGAACTCGTAACGATCCAGGGAGAATAAAGTGACCTATTCCCAGGAACCCAGCGATATTGATCGCACCAGTAGTATTATATAGACCGAGACCGCGGTGTTGAGCTGACTCGAGGGGTCTGGGAAGATCTCGAGGTGAGATAAACTCCCTGCGGGTGGTTCCAGTTGTCTGTCCGCGTCCGGCCGGTTACCGCCCGCTTCTTAAGGGAAAATTTAACAGGAGGATTGGGAAGCAATGAGGCTGCTTAGGTGAGGCCTGCTCTCGCTGCTGACGGTTTAAAGACAACAGGACATGGTCGGGAACTCTGAGATGGAAGTAAAGAGATCCTGAGATGCTGGCAGTGGTAGGACCCAGATGTACTCGCGCGTTATTGGGACAACTGTATAGTCAGGAATCTTTCGGACGTCGGCCTGTCCCACTGGCACCAGGGGAGTCCAACTCGGTAGCGGGGGCATCGTTGCTGTAAGAGTTTGAGCGTCTAACGCAAGGCTTAACGTCATAAGTATTACGTGCAAGGGAGAAATAACTCTCCGAGCTCATGAATAGAAAGAGACTCGTCACTTCTCACCCCCATGTCGTCCGACCATTCCGACGAGGAAGTGCCTTCACCTGCCACCGTCTCGTGCAACCTGCCTGCGGTTACTAGAGCCTGCGACATATGTCATCAGCGCAAGAGTCCGCCTCTATTTCGCCAGAACCTCAGGTAGCTGATTTTGTTTAGTCCGATGTAAGACGCCCGTGCTTGTCACCAGGCAAAAAAGCTTGACCTCCAACATTCAGGCGACGGTGCCAAGAGGCCCCAAGGTTGCTCTAATTGTCTCGCGTTTAATTCAGCCTGCACATATGCACGGGGGACCAAGAAACGCGGACCAAAACCCAAAGAAAATAACAAGTAGGTGTCCGCACTGCAAGACTTGAGTCGCCAAATGATTTTGGAAGGTTGATAGAGCAACTCAGGCAAAGAAATGCGTATTTGGAGGCTAAACTGCGCTCATTGTCCATATGTTCTCTCTGCGCGCAGCCTTTGAAATCCAAATCAGAGGATAATAGCTCCCCTATTACGAGTGCTTCCGTATTCACTCAGGCGAGCACCGAGGACGCTCCCCATGCTAAAGATCCTCTTGTTGAAGACGGTGTCGAGCTGGCCGAGCTTTTTCGCTCGCTATGCATCGGGTCGGTGACAGAAAAAGCCTTAGGGTCTGTTGGGCCCTCTAGCAGCTTTTTTCTCGTCAGCACTACCATCAAGGTGCGCGCTAGTCAGTCAAGTCCGCTTTCTATAACTCAGTTCACATCACAGGTAAAGGAGAAGTTTTTCGGACGACATCCAGTGCAACATTCGAGGCGCGCTCTCTTTTGGAACTCATTGCCAGTGAGTCGTTGTGCCGGAATACCAGCCATTTCTTATGGGTCTGCAGTGGGAAAAAGAAGTATATGACCTGCGGCCACACTATGTCTATCCCGCAACCGACTTGATAGCTTCTCTTCTTGATCTCTATTTCGCCAATGTACATCCCAGTCTCCCTATTCTGCATCGCCCTTCGTTCGAACTGTCCGTTGCAGAGGAGTTGCACCTCAGGGACCCAGCATTCGGGGCGGTGCTGCTGGCGGTGCTGGGCGTCGCATCGCGGGTGAGCTTACTCAGTCTCCTAGATTTTACGACGCCGACTCTGTCCGCTCAGTATTCGAATGACCCCCGTGTATTCGTCGAGGGCGATGCATCGTTCTCGTCCGGCTGGAAATTTGTCAATCAATTGCAGGTTGTGCGGAAGGTGTTTGAACCGACGCTTTATGATGTTCAATTTTATTGCGTAAATTTTCGTTTTCGACTTATTCCGAGGAATCAATCACCTGAACTGTTTTCCAGCTCATGACTCTGTTTTGTTTCGGAACATCTGCCCCGCAAAACACCTGGTTGTACCTCGTACTGATTCCAATTCAATTGATGCCATAATATGCGAATCTTATTTCATGGCTAGGGGCTTGGAATCCGCTCACTTCAACAACGCGAGCACCGGCGAAAACGCAAGGATAAAACATTTGACCCTGAGGAGGAGCAATGGAAGCGAGCATTCTGGTATGGTGTGTAAAACCATCTTCTCATTCGCTCATAGCCATCTAGGTCGTTGTTTTTGCTAGATCTCCTCATTTGCCTTTTTATAGGACGGCCCTCTCTTCACGCTGAGGAGTACAATTCCTTTCCATCTGGCCATAAATTTTATTCATGATCCTTAGCTATGACGTGGAGCTTCCGCTCGAGGTTGATGACGAGTATTGGGAACACGGATGCACGCAGCCCTCTGGACAGCCATCCCTCCTGTCGTACTTCGTCTGCCATGTGCGGTTGTATGAGGTGATTATCATCAGTCCAATTCAAATTGACGCTAAGTTGCATGCAGATTTTGGGAGATGCGTTGCGCCGACTGTATGCCTCGAACAAGTCGAGGGGATTTATGGGTTGGACCGGCCTGGAATGGGAGGAGCGCGCCGTTGCCGAGCTCGACTCTGCCTTGAACGACTGGTTAGATACCGTTCCACTGCATCGTCAGTATGACAATGTCTCCTCTGTACATCTCTGTGCTGAAGTTTACCTTTCAGTGCGCTGGGATCCAGAGAGATCTCCGGGCCCCTTTTTTGATCAATCCGCGCTGCTATATGCGACGTATTACTATGTCCAGATCGTGGTCCGTATTTCCTTTTGCGTCTGGTCGACCCATTCAAGTTTCTGTTTAGATCCACAGGCCATACATCCACAAGGACACTGCATTGGCTTCTGCATCTCTGTCCATATGCACCAGCGCGGCACGCTCTACCATTCGTATTGCAGACGTCTGGCTTAGAAAAACACATCGAGTGCCTCTACCCTTTCTCATGGTGTGTTGCTTATTTACCTGGTTCCATGTGTGGCGACACCTCATGCTATTAGAACTCCGTTTTCTTCTCAGGCGTCATCCTCTTATTAAACATCTTCGGAAATAAACGGTCCGGTCTTTTAATTGACAAGAACAAGGATCTCGTGCACGTTGAAACGGCGATTATGCTTCACCAGTTTGCTGAATCAAGGTAAGCGTTAATTTTTGTTGTCACAATTATCAGTCTAACATCGATCGCAGGTGGCACTCGGCCGGCCGAATGGTGGACCTTGCTCCAGGAGCTGAAAGTCTCTGGATGCTCCCCTTCCCCCGAGATCGGCCCCCTGACCCTCTATGGAACAACGTCTTTACTGCTGAAACATCACCTTCCCTTGTAAACGCCCCCGAAGCCGAACTATCCTTAGAGCAACTGCTTGCAGATACAGCCCAATTCGATACCGTCAACCTTTCCATAAACTCTGCGGCTAATGGCTGGAATGGTACTTCAGGACCCACGAATAGTGCCCTGGATGATGAAATAATGTCTCTGTGGATGGCAGCCCCCACTTGCTTGACGTTCGCACGATTTTATCTGTTTTCTCTGGGTTTACTCACACGAATTGCAGGGGTATCGACCAATGGGACTTATTCCTCGAAACGGGGATGGCGGACGTCAACTGGGCGAGCAGCTCGGCACCGCAGTAGTGCGGTCAAAGCGTAGTTGGGCAATTACATCATGGATCACGTGACAGTCGCATCTCAGTCGACGATTCGGATTAATACAGTAGTATCCAGATGGTAGGACGTATAATAGAATACGTAGACGGCAGTTCAGCGAGACAATAAATGCCAAGTTTTCTCCGATCCGAATCGTGAACGTGTCGCAAGGTGTCGCAACATCAAAAATACGTGGAGCCTGGGAAATAATCCTCGCTACTTTCACCTTGCCTCCACCGCACAATGCACTTCAACTTTGCGCCCTAAATTCGCCTTCGTCTGCATCATCCTCTCCACCATTTCCGGTGTACTGGCCACGGATCTGCGCCTAGCAAAGAAGGCGCCATGCAATTCGTTCCTTCCATGCGATGGGCTGTCGGCCCTCACTGGCATCGAATCCACTGGATGTGACTGTTAAGTGCTGAGTTTCGACTATCGGTGTGCTCGTTTTCAAAGGGAGTGGGTGTCGTCGAGCTCACTGTATGGATTCCACAGTGACTGAATACAGTTGAGCCAGCGGATCCACGATTGTGTGTTACCCAAAGAGACCACTTATGATACATATAATTCTGCTTCCTCTTACTGTTGTTATATTGAATCGCAATGAACGACTCGTGTCAAATATTCCGTCTGCGACCTGTATAGTCTCCGCCACATCCTGTGTATGCGTGGCCCCTGCCCACATCACTTCCTCGGCCGCCGCGTCTGTTGTTCCAGCCAGCCCTGTGTCGCCTCCATGAGTACCCCGAGCAGCTCGAGCTCGAGGCTGCGCAGGACAGCGAGCGGAAGGCCGGCGCAGGGCGGCGACCACGGAACCACTCTCCCGTGCGAGGCACGGAGGATAAAGGGCCCGTTGGGCAGGAGGAGCTCTTCGGCGAGCCAGGCGCAAATTTGGCACGGCCGGTCGGTAATGCCGACCGTGTTGCTAGGACCCTGCATGGTGTTAGGCGGTTTAAGCGCGGGGTCGGAGTGCATTATATACCTCGAATGCGTCGTGAAAAGCAGCGTCGAGCGCGCCCCAGCCGTATGCGTACGCGACCCCCATCATGCTCGCCTCGCAGTGCACTGCGCCGGGAAATTCCGTCAGAGACAAATGCTGCGCTATTAGCGTCTCCAGCGCGCCCATGTGGGATTTGCTAAGATTGAGCGCAGGGATGACTTTGGTGCGCATGATGTGCGGGATGGAGTCCATTGCGCTGCTCTTCGGCGCCGCGGCGGGGAGTACGATTGCGTGCACGGTTGGCAGCGCATGGCGGAGGATTGCGGAGGCGGTGCAGTGTCGGGAAGTCAGGGATGAAATGGCCGAGTCGTAGGCGACGATGGCGTTCCAGGCCCGCAAGATGATGTCTGTGGGGGATTTCCTGTAGCGTTCACTGAAGTCCACTGAGCGTTCGTTCAGTGGTTGGACGCGCCGGGTGAATTTTGGTCAACTGACGTTTATGCCGGGGTAGAAGCTTTCCGAGCAGTATTGGCTTGAGGGACGGGGCATTTAATATCACACGGGCGGGTCCGAAGGAGAGGAATAGTCGCAGGAAGTGCAGGGAGAGGACGGCGTCGGTCGTGCTGCCACTTGTCTCAGGGAGTAGGCCGCTGACCGTGCTGCTGACAACCCGCAATAGCGAAATGAAGAACGTCTTCCACGCGCCAAAGGTTTCTCGGTTGAAGAGCAGTTCGATTCGATTGGGCCAGCGCACCATGCGGCGGTGCGGGATCGAAAAATTCTCTACGAGGAGGAGGGGATATGGTATCACCACCCATTCTTCGCGGATCTCGTCTGTACTGTGGAGGTTCCATGTGCCGAGGATATCGTGGAGCGGTGGATCCAGAAGCCCGATTGCGGTCTGTAGCCGCCGATTGATCTCCGAGTGACACCGTCTTACTATAAAACACTCAAAGGTTCGCCGTTCGCCGCTGTGCATGCCATGGCTGAGGAGGCGGAGGGCCTGGAAAACGTCGCTCGCGTGTTCGGTGAATGTGATTTGGGACAGTGGGCGCCTGGGAGGAATGAGATTCCGTCGATAAAATACGGCAATACAAACTTGTCCTGGGCTAACTGCTTCAGACTTTTTCGCGATGGTAGTATAGCGTTCATCTTGACCGCCGGTACACGCGACGCTGGTCGGTCTGGAGCACCATCCTGTTCGTTTCTCGCAATCATTTCCCCCACATTAATATAAAACCCGTGGTGCGAAGAGCCCCCTGTTACAGCCACTGTCTGTCGCCCAAGAGGCGAACCCATCGTGAGTAATGTTGCGAGGTGACTGAAGACCTTGGTCCGGTCCTTGTCTGTTACGCATGCTTCGCATGAGCTCCGGGTGCGGAACTCGCACCGTCCTGGAATCTCGTGTATTGCTGTTGAGAGGGCCCGTATGCTACTTGCCAGCTGGAAGAACTCCGGAGGGGATTCCTGAGTTGGCGTTGCAGATAGACCGTTCGATACAGCGGCTTGAGACTCGTTCGCAGATTTTTCACGAATGAGTATCGATTCTCAGAGGGTGCCATGCAAGAGGAGTTGTGAAAGAGGGGTCCGGGCCGACATTTCTTAGGAGAACGACCGATCACCTGCGGAGTAAAATTATGGGGTCTCTGTGAATGGGGCCAACAAAATATGGATGGGACTCTGAAGATCCGAACTTGAAGGTCAACTGAGGACGTCAAGAAGTGATCGTGGCTGTGTTGATCAATCTCTCTCCAACTTTTTTCGCGCGCGAATTCTCGCTGGGCCATGGACGACCGGCCACACAAGGCACACAGGCCATCCCAGTCTGGTACAAAGGCAGAAAAGAAGGACAAGGGAAAGGGCAAAGAAAAGCAACACGGCTTCAATGAGAAGGTATTCAATTTAGCTGAATTCTATTAAAGCATTTCCTCCATGTCTTTTTACCTCAGGCCTTTGCTCCAAAATCCGGGCGGCGAGCTGACCGGCAAGGTCGCCGCAATGTTGAGCGCGACCAGACCCGTCTTCACGTCCCGCTCGTGAACCGTACTCCCGACAGTGAACCTCCTCCCGTGATAATTGCCATCGTCGGTCCCCCCGGCGTCGGGAAGACCACCCTACTCAAGAGTCTGGTCCGGAGGTACACCAAACAGACCTTGAACGACGTCAAGGGACCCGTCACCGTTGTCAGCGGAAAGAAGCGCCGCCTCACCTTCATAGAATGCAACAACGACCTAAACAGCATGATTGACATTGGCAAAATTGCCGATCTCGTTCTCCTCATGATTGACGGCTCTTTTGGGTTTGAGATGGTGCGTGCTACTATTTCATTTCGCCCGGTCCCTGAAATAAATACATCTACAGGAAACTTTCGAATTCCTCAACGTTCTCCAATCCCATGGCTTTCCCAAAGTCATCGGAATCCTGACGCACCTCGACCTCATAAAAAAGGCCGCCACGCTCAAGGACACGAAAAAGGCGCTCAAGAAGAGATTTTGGACCGAAATATACCAAGGCGCAAAACTCTTCTACCTCTCCGGTGTTCTGAATGGACGCTACCCCGACACCGAAATCCTCAATCTCTCCCGCTTCGTCAGCGTGATGAAGTTTCGCCCGCTCGTCTTCAGAAACGCGCACCCCTACCTCCTCGCAGACCGCATTGAGGACCTCACTCCGCGCGAGGAGGTGCGCCTGAGCAAGGGCAAGTGCGACCGCACCGTCACTGTCTACGGGTACGTCCGCGGGACGAACCTCCGCCTGGGCACCAAGGTGCATATTCCGGGCGTCGGCGACCTCGACATGAAGAGCGTGACGATCCTGGGCGACCCGTGCCCGCTGCCCGACGCAGACTCGGAGAAGCGCCGGAAGCTGAGCGAGAAGAAGAAGCTCTTGATTCACGCACCGATGAGCGATATTGGAGGGGTGATGTACGACAAGGACGCGGTGTGGATCAATGTCCCGGGCAGCTTTACGCGGGGCAATGCGGATGGTGCGTTGTTTTCTTGGTCTCTTGAATCACACCTCATGCTTTGGCGCGTATCCAGTTCCGCAGGGCGAGGGAGAACAGATGGTGATGGACCTGCAGGACGCAGGGGCGACGCTGGAAGACGGTGTCGCGCAGAGCCACATCCGCCTGTTCGGGTCGTCCTCAAAGCATCTCACGGTGGAGGCGCCCGTTGACGACGACGAGAGCGACGGGGATGAGGATGACGAGAGCGGGGACGAGGAGGAGGACCAGTCGGGGATCGATTCCGACGACGCGAGTGACGGCGACGACGAAGACACCGTGCCGAACCCGCATAGTACAGGCCGCTCGTCTCGGCGGGACGTTATGCGCACGCTTCCCACTGCCAGCACGTCCAAGATCCAGCGGGCCGACGTCGAGTACGCGGAAAGCGATTCCGATCTGGGGGACGAGGACGAAGACGGCGACATGGGCCGGCGATTCCGCATGGAGGACGGGGACCCGTTGGATATCCCGAGTGATGATGATATAATGGACGAAGACGAGGACGGCGAGGAGGAGACTGCGCCAAGATGGAAGGCGAACCTAGCTGCGAAGGCACAGGAGGCAGCGTCGAACTCGCGGCGGCGGAAAGACTGGATGAAGCTCATCTATTCGAGCGAGCTAACACCTGAAGAGGTGTTGAGTGGGAAGGAGGAGAATCCAATAGAGGTCGGGGAGGACGACGACGACGACGACTTATTCCGGTTTAAAAATGTCCCAAGGAAGGAGGAGGACGAGGAGGTGGATTGCAGTAAGGATGCCTGGAAGGAAGAGGACCTGAAGAAGTGGGAGGACGACGAGATGCTCGACTCGATTCGTGGGTTATTTATCACGGCTCCCGCGGCGGATGGTGCGGAGGGCGAGGGCTACGAGGATGTCGAGGACGCTGGCGGGGATTTCGAGGACCTCGAAGCAGGCGACGAGGCCCCGCCCCCGATGTCCGAGCCTGTCAAAGCGGAGTCCTCCCAGGCGGCCGCCCTTGCGGCGAAGAAGGAGGAACTCAAACGGAAGTTCGACGAACAATACGACGACCCCGAATCATCCAAGGTCGATTTCTACACGGAAAAGAAGGACGAGATATCCCGCCAGCTGCAGTTGAATATCGACGAGTTCAAGGACGTCCCGGCGGAAGCGCGCGCCCTTGTGGAAGGCTATCGCCCCGGCACATACGTGCGGATAGAGCTGGTCGATGTGCCCTCCGAGATGATCGAGCACTTTGACCCGGCGTATCCCATCATTGTCGGGGGGCTACTACCTGCGGAGGAGCGCTTTGGGTATGTCCAGGTCCGCATCAAGCGCCATAGATGGTATGTCAAGACCCTCAAGAACAACGACCCCCTCATCTTCTCCCTCGGCTGGCGGCGCTTCCAGAGCGTGCCAATATATTCGCTCGACGACCACTCCATCCGGATGCGCATGCTCAAGTATACGCCGGAGCACATGCACTGCTATGCGACGTTTTATGGGCCTGTGTCGCTTCCCAATACCGGGTTCTGCGCATTCAACTCGCTGGCTGCGGACACGCCTGGCTTCCGCGTCTCGGCAACGGGGGTCGTGCTGGACATTGACCGCTCAGTGAAGATCGTCAAGAAGATCAAGTTGACTGGTGTGCCGTACAAGATTTTCAAGAACACGGCCTTTGTGCGGGATATGTTTAGCACCGCGCTTGAGGTGGCGAAATTCGAGGGCGCGAATATCCGCACTGTGTCTGGGATACGGGGGCAGGTCAAGAAGGGGATGTCGAAACCGGACGGCGCGTTCCGAGCCACCTTTGAGGACAAGGTGCTCAAGAGCGGTAAGTGTCTTGTGCTCTCATTCCTGCGTTTAACTGAGTCCGTTCGGCCTAGATATAATATTCCTGCGGGCATGGTACTCGATCCAGCCACGGAAGTTCTACAACCCCGTCACGTCCCTTTTGCTGTCGGATAAGTCGCAATGGACGGGTATGCGTTTGACCGGCCAAGTACGGCGGGAAGAGGGCCTCAAGACGCCGCTCAACGTCAATTCGACATACAAGCGCATTGAGCGCCCGGAGCGACGGTTCAACCCGCTCATTATACCGAAAAAGCTGCAGGCGGCGCTGCCGTATGCGTCCAAGCCGCGGGTGATGAAGCCCCAACGGCAGCAGACGTACCTACAGAAACGCGCCGTGGTGATGGAGCCCGAGGAGCGCAAGGCCGTGGCGCTGTTGCAGCAGATCCGCGCGCTGCGGAAGGACCAGGTTGCGCGACGGAGGGAGAAAAAGACGGAGAAGAAGGTGGAGCATCATAAGAAGGTGGAGAAGGAGGAGGAGAAGAAAAACGAGAAGGTCAAGGAGCGGAAGAAGGAGGTAATGAGGGCGACTGGGAGAAAGAGCAAGAGAGAGGCAGAGGCGGAGGAAGGGCGGGGGTCGAAGCGGCGAAAGACGTAGTTCTGTATGATCACATTAATACTCTCGTATGAAACTCAGATTAGAGGTCAACGAGTACTTGACGAGTACTGACAAGCGCGCCTCGGCAAACGCGTACCCGTGACCATCTCGTCGCGTCGCGCGTTGTTGCTTGTTTACTGTTGACTAACTCCGTGACTTGCGTGACATTCTCCCATTCTCCCTCTCTGTCTTGATGAAAAGACACACCAAAAGTCCTGTATTGGACATAAGCATTCGCGGCGACCAGCTCGAGCACGACCGCATACAACTAGAGCACAACCTACAGCACACCGACCTTTCTCTTCATCTCTCGTCCCACGACGACGATACCATCGAGTACGCAAGGCACAACTCTGGTCCCTCCGCGTTCCCGGACTTGATCTCCTTTGACCAACGTTCTCGGGACAATTTCGATGGAGACATGCACAGCCAGATACACGCGTGGTCGTATCGCACAGGCGACGACGACGAGGGTATCAGTCCTTATGGCGGCGAAACAATGTCCACGGCCGCGCACCATGCCAGCGTGCTCACCCTCAGTGCAGGCCTTGGTGGGCGAGGGGGTAGAAGGGAAATGAGCCTAAGCGGGGCAGAGTACGATCCAGACCGACCGCTGCATGACATGATGGCGGCGGTGGATCCCAAGCTGAGCATGTTCGACATGGACCCATCCCGGTCCCGGTACGAGGTGAGCTCCGGACAGTGTGTGGTCTACATTATCTAACACGTTTGGTAGCACGCTTTCGACTCATTCCATAGCCCTGGCCAGTTGGATCGTGTCCTTCAATCCGGCCATGCGCCCCCACCTTCTCGTTCCCGCTCAGTGCGAATCCGCTCCCCACACTCCTCTGCGACATCTTCCGCCTCCTCTGATTCCGACAGCCCCCGTCCTCGCCTCGCCGACGCGCTCCAGCGTGTCTCCTTCTCCCCGAAGCGTCCCCGTAGCCCCCATGCCCCGCACCACCCCAACCATCGCCATGCTCAAGTTCCACCGTCTCCATTGACCCGAGCGATCGATGACTCGAACATTCCGACGCCTCGTCCTCACCGCCGTGCCACAGGCGTTTCCCCACCCACGCCCGCCTCGCAGTTCACAAGAGCAGCCCGGGGTCTGACGCGTGATCTCGTGGAAGGGCAGCAGCAGCATCTGCACGAACGGAATCCCTTCACCGACATAGCGAACCGCGCCGAACCAGGCAATGCCACCCACCGCAGCACACATAGCAAATCGCGTGTGTACTTGCCAGACGTTACGGGGTTGACGAGTGCGGTCGAGTCACCTGCGAAAGCGGGCGGCGGGTACAATGCATATAACCCAGACGACCGCCCTCGGGACAGTGAAGGTGGGTGAACATGACTTACCATCCTACTCTAGCTAATACATCTAGTAGCGCGCCTGCTATCAACCCTGTCCATCGTACAGACGAAGCTGCACCAGCTGGAAGACGAAAACAGCATCTCTCGCCGTAGGGTGCGAGAACTTGAGCTCGAGCTGGAGGTGTGTAAACGAGAGGTGGTAAAGGAACGGACGCGAATATTGGAGCGGGATGAGGTCAGCGTGCAGCAGCGGGAGTGGGAAGCGAGCAATGCACGGGTCAAGGGGAAAGGGAAGGCGCGCGCGGCTGACCATGAAGCAAGCATTAATGCGGGGGAGATGGGAGAAAGGTATCGGGAAGTTGTCGAGGAGAAGAAGGTGGGTCCTCCTTTAATTTCTTATTCTTCGGCTGATATTTTCGCTCAGCGCTCGAGTCCCTGATATCGACTCTCAGGACGCACCTCACACGCCTTACCTCTGAGTTGTCCTCTCATCAGGAACTGTTGACGGAATTGCGGAAGTTGCGCGAGAGGGACAGCCGCACATTGAAGGAGAAAGGTGCCGAGGTCGATCGATTACGACAGGAAGTCGAGCGGCTTGCAGGAGAGGTAGAGGTGCTGCGCGGAGTAGTCGAGGAGGGTCTGCGGGAACGACGTGCAGTGAGAGAGGCCTGTCGACACCTCTGAAGTGCAGTCGGCTGCCGATGTCGCCATGTCAGCCGATTTACAAGAATCGAGCTCGGAGGAGGAATACCCACCGGAGGAGGAAGAGGAAGACGAGGAGCCATTGGATGACCGCAGCCCGACAGAGGAAGACGATGAATCGGACGCGGAACCCTTCGACCCCTTGTCCATTATGGGTTCCTCGCGCGAAAACGTCGATGGTGGTGTACCGGATCGTACGATGCGCACCGACCATGCAACACGCGGATCTTCCTCGAATCCTGCCACATCTGGACGCTTCATTGGTGACGACGAGCTCGCGCGCATCGCAGCGGACGTCGAAGAACGCAGGTCTGATCTTTCCAGCGGTTCGTATCGTGAACGCGCGCGGGCCCCGTCCCCTCCTCCTCGCCAGCAGCAGAATAGGCGCACAACCATGGAGGAAGTCTCGGACGATGGGACAGAGATTCCCCGCGTTCCATCCCCCACCTCCCGCGCAGGGCCATCACAACCCCGCCGATCTTCTCACCCTTCACGTCCCCCAGTACCAACCCCGTCCCGAGCCCGCCAGCTCGAGCCCGAGACACCGTTCCCGCAGATCCGCGGCGCCCACCTCGAGCGCCTGTTCTTCTCCGCGCCAGAACACAATGCGCGGACATGTACTGTCTGTTGTCGGCGGCGGGGCCCGGAGTCGCCGGCACCCGCTTCCTGGCTCCCATCGCGCATGGAGCGAGATTTCCGTGCGCGCATGCAAGAGGCCCGCGAGGAAGAGGAATCTGAGGAGGACGAGGGCTTTGTAGAGGGAGAGGATGAAGTGGAATCGGAGCGTGTACGAAATCAGAGACGGACTGGGAAGCAGCGCGAGCCGGACGACGTCAACTACGAGGCTGCTGCGCGAAAAGCGGGTTTACCGCCGCAGACCATCGTTGCGAGGGTTATCAGGGAGCTCGAGGACGATTTCACACACTACAAAAGGTATTAACTGTTCTTACCCCGTTCCATTTTCCGTTTTATTAACACTGCAATATCTCCAGCGTCTATGTGGAGCTTGCGGACCAGTACAAGGATATGGACGCGGTCTCGGATGTCCCAAAGAGGAACATGCTGGCAAAGCATCTCCGAGAGGTCGTCGACATTCTTGAGCAAAAGGTGCGCTTCATCTTCGTCTTCTTGTCCTCTTTATTCACATGCGTTCAATACAGGGTGATCAAATTGCCTCGTTATACGATTGCTTGACATTCAAGGATAAACCGATCGCTGGGCCCGGCGGTGTCAAAGGCAGGGGGAAGAGAGCATTTGCGGGTTGATTATCGCATCTGTCATTATTTAAACCTCAAATTATCGCATCTGTATATACTACCATTTATCCCATTTCTTGTTTCTTGGTATTTTTGCCTCCTTAAGTTTGAGAGCTTGAGCGCTTGACAAGTCGGATCAACGTGACATAGCTGCCTTTTAAAAGTACTTTGAATTCCGCATTCCGGCCGGCTGCCGGCACAGTGCCACACGGATCGGCAGACCTTGCGTGAGCTCTGCCGACGGACTCGGCACAGTCCGATGTGACCGTGAAAGTAGCGAGGTTTTCCCAGGCTCCGATTTTGCGACACGTTCACCATTCGGATCGGAGAAAACTTGGAATTCATTGTCTCGCTGAGCTATGGTCTATGTATTCTATTGTACGTCCTACCACCTGGATACTACTGTATTAATCCGAATCGTCGACAGATGCGACTGTCACGTGATCCATGATGTGATTGCCCAACTACGCTTTGACCGCACTACTGCGGTGCCGAGCTGCTCGTCCAGTTGACGTCCGCCATCCCCGCTTCGAGGAATAAGTCCCATTGTTCGACGTCCCTGTAATTCATTTGAGTAAACAGAGAAAGCAGATAAGATCGTGCGAACGCGAAGCAAGTGGGGGCCGCCATCCACAGAGACATTATTTCATCATCCAGGGCGCCATTCGTGGGTCCTGAAGTACCATTCCAGCCATCAACCTCAGAGTTTATGGAAAGATTGACGGTATCGAATTGGGCTGTATCTGCAAGCAGTTGCTCGAAGGATAGTTCGGCTTCGGGGGCGTTTACAAGGGGAAGTGATGGTTCAGCAGTAAAGACGTTGTTCCATAGAGGGTCGGGGGCCGATCTCGGGGGAAGGGGGGCATCCAGAGACTTCAGCGCCTGGAGCAAGTCCACCATTCGGCCCGCCGGTTGCCACCTGCGATCGATGTTAGACTGATGATTGCGACAACAAAAATCAACGCTTACCTTGATTCAGCAAACTGGTGAAGCATAATCGCCGTTTCAACGTGCGCGAGATCCTTATTCTTATCAATTGAAAGACCGGACCGTTTATTTCCGAAGATGTTTAATAAGAGGATGACGCCGGAGAAGAAAACGGAATTCTAATAGAATGAAGTGTCGCCACATGGAACCAGGTAAATAAGCAACACACCATGAGAAAGGATAGAGGCAGTCGATGTGTTTTTCTAAGCCAGACGTCTGCAATACGAATGGTGGAGCGTGCTGCGCTGGTGCATATGGACAGGGATGGAGAAGCCAATGCACTGGTGTCCTTGTGGATGTACGGCCTGTGGATCTAAACCAAACAGTTGAATGGGTCTACCAGACGCAAAAGGAAATACGGACCACGATCTGAACGTAGTAATACGTCGCATATAGCAGCGCGGATTGATCAAAAAAGGGGCCCGGAAATCTCTTTGGATCCCAGCGAACTGAAAGGTAAACTTCAGCACAGAGATGTACAGAGGAGAGATTGTTATACTGACGATGCAGTGGAACGGTATCTAACCAGTCGTTCAAGGCAGAGTCGAGCTCGGCAACGGCGCGCTCCTCCCATTCCAGGCCGGTCCAACCCATAAATCCCCTCGACTTGTTCGAGGCATACAGTCGGCGCAACGCATCTCCCAAAATCTGTGTGCAGACTTAGCGTCAATTTAGGTTGGACTGATGATAATCACCTCATACAACCGCACATGGCAGACGAAGTACGACAGGAGGGATGGCTGTCCAGAGGGCTGCGTGCATCCGTGTTCCCAATACTCGTCGTCAACCTCGAGCGGAAGCTCCACGTCATAGCTAAGGATCGTGAATAAAATTTACGGCTAGATGGAAAAGGATTGTACTCCTCAGCGTGAAGACCAGCTGGCCGTCCTTTAAAAATGGAAACGAGAAGATCGAGGGAGAAGAGGGACCTAGACAGCAGGTATATGAGCGAATGACGACCTGATTGCACACACACCATACCAGATGGCACGCTTCCATTTCTCCTCCTCGGGGTCAAATGGTTTATTCTTGCGTTTCCGCTGGTGCTCGCCCCGTTGTCGAAGTAGAGTGATACCAAGTCCCTAGCATGGAATAAGATTCGCATATTATGGCATCACGTCAAGTACCAGGTATAACCAGGAGTTTTGCGGGGCAGAAGTTCCGAGATAAAACAGAGTCATCAGCTGGAAAACAATTCAGGTGATTGATTCCTCGGGACAAATCGAAAATGAAAATTTACGCAATAAAATTGAACATCATATAGCGTCGGTTCAAACACCTTCCGCGCAACCTGCAATTGATTGATAAATTTCCAGCCGGACGAGAGCGATCCATCGCCCTCGACGAACACGCGGGGGTCATTCGAATACTGAGCAGACAGAGTCGGCTGCGTAAAATCCAGGAGACTGAGTAAACTCACCCGCGATGCGACGCCCAGCACCGCCAGCAGCACCCCCCCGAACGCTGGGTCCCTGAGGTGCAACTCCTCTGCAACGGACAGCTCGAACGAAGGGCGATGCAGAATAGGAAGACTGGGATGTACATTTGTGAAATAGAGATCAAGAAGAGAAGCTATCAAGTCGGTTGCGGGATAGACATAATGTGGCCGCAGGTCATATACTTCTTTCTCCCACTGCAGACTCATAAGAAATGGCTGGTATTCCGGCACAACGACTCACTGGCAATGAGTCCCAAAAGAGAGCGCGCCTCGAATGTTGCGCTGCACGTCGTCCGAGAAACTTCTCTTTCACCTGTGATGTGAACTGAGTTATAGAAAGCGGATCTCGCTGACTAGCGCGCACCTTGA
Organism: Mycena vulgaris; assembly: GCA_029204335.1. NCBI lineage: Eukaryota > Fungi > Basidiomycota > Agaricomycetes > Agaricales > Mycenaceae > Mycena > Mycena vulgaris. The sequence goes on from JARGYA010000067.1 coordinate 305,954, forward strand.
TGGTATTGCTGACGAGCAAAAAGCTGCTAGAGGGCCCAACAGACCCTAGGGCTTTCTCTGTTGTCGACTCGATGCATAGTGAGCGAAAAAGCTCGGCCAGCTCGACATGCTTTAGGTCGTTTCCAACAAGAGGATCTTCAGCATGGGGAGCGTCCTTGGTGCTCGCCTGAGTAAATACGGAAGCACTCGTAATTGGGGAGCTATTATCCTCTGATTCGGATTTCAAAGGCTGCGCGCAGAGAGAACATATGGACAATGAGCGCAGTTTAGCCTCCAAATACGCATTTCTTTGCTTGAGTTGCTCTATCAACCTTCCAAAATCATTTGGCGACTCAAGTCTTGCAGTGCGGACACCTACTTGTTATTTTCTTTGGGTTTTGGTCCGCGCTTCTGGGTCCGCCGCACATATGTGCAGGCTGAATTAAACGCGAGACAATTAGAGCAACCTTGGGGCCTCTTGGCACCGTCGCCTGAATGTTGGAGGTCAGGCTTTCTTGCCTACTGACAAGCACGGGCGTCTTACATCGGGCTAAACACAATCAGCTACCTGAAGTTCTGGGGAAATAGAGGCGGACTCTTGCGCTGATAACATGTGTCGCAGGCTCTAGTAACCGCAGGCAGATTGCACGAGGCAGTGGCAGGTGAAGGCACTTCCTCGTCGGAACGGTCAGACGGCATGGGGGTGAGAGTGACGAGTCTCTTTCTATTCATGAGCTCGGAGAGTTATTTCTCCCTTGCACGTAATACTTATGACGTTACGGCGCTCAAACTCTTACAGCAACGATACCTCCGCTACCGCCGGTCTGCCACCTCGGCTTTCAGCGCCCACGTAGAGCTGTTAACCTGGACTCCCCTGGCGCCAGTGGGACAGGCCGACGTCCGAAAGATTCCCGACCATACAATGGTCCCAATCACGCGCGAGTACATCCAGTGGGTCCTACCACTGCCAGTATCTCAGGATATCTTTACTACCATCTCAGAGTTCCCGACCATGATCCGGCAAGAATACCACGATGTCCTCGTGGCAATCCTGTCGCCAGCGGCGAGAGCAGGCCTCACCTAACCAGCCTCATTGCTTCCCAATCCTCTTGTTAAACTGTCCCATAAAGAAGCGGGCTATTTATCTTCCAGGCGTCGTTGTCTCTAGAGCCAATCAGAAGTGTGCCAACAAGATTAAAGGGCACTCGAAGTTATGTTTGATGGCTCCCTGGACATTGTGAGAGCTTGGTTGAGATACAAATACGCGCCTAACACAAGCTCGATCTTCCCTCCAGCTCTTGGCCACCCCACCACAGCAAAAGATCAATACTTTTTACGAGAGGTTTATAGACTCCGCCCGTAACTTCTTCCGTCGCGCGGATAATCCGGATGGTTTCGAGGCGGAGGCGGCAGAGACGTTGAGCACGGAGGACATCGAGCGCGCCTTTCGATCCTACGCCACTAAGCTAACCGTCCGTTGACCGACGACGACCGGAGAGTTCAGTCTGTCGGTCGACGAGGCCCGTCTTCGCGCAGACGAGATGCTCTTCCCGTTTCGATGAACGCGTCCCACTGCTCGATACTCCTCAGGCTGCACTCAGACAGAGAAGTCCGCGGGGGGTGGTATCGCCAGCGACTCATCTGGGGCATTCCAGCCAAGGGAATACGAGTTCACCGAGGGTATTCCAGATTCGCGGGTGTTTTCAAGGGAAAGGAGATAAATGATGAATAGTAGGGGACCCGGACTCAAGCGCTCAACCTCAATAGTGATGCAGTAATAGTTTCGTTTTATTGATATGGTGCATCCAAGCCAGGCCAGTTGACTTCCGTTGCAATGTATGCGTCCCACCGGTCGATACTCCTGTGGTTATTTGAATATGAGATTGCGAGCGATAGTAATTACGGGCAGTTCCTCACGAAAAGTCGGTGGGGGCCGCCATCCACAAGGACATGAGCTCATCATCGAGGATTACATTGGGCAGCTCGGAAGAGTCGCTCCACCCGTTAGCCGCAGCAGAATTAGGAGACAGATTGATGGTGTCGAATTCGGCCGTGTCCACAAGCAGCTGGTCAATGGAAATTGCGGCTTTGGGGTCATTGCCATCTTCAAGCTCGGAGGGAACTAATGGATGAGAGGAAGGCATGCCGTCCCAGAGTTGAGTGGGGGCCGGTTCGAAGGACTGGCTATAAAACTCATGTTGAGGCATACCCGCAGACTCCAGGAAAACCGACGAGCTTCCCATGGATGGGTCTGCAATTCCAACCTTGGATGTGGTGTCGGCTGAATGGAGCTCGTCCTTTGGCGCTCCTCTCCGGGACAGAAGACCATCCAGTGACTTCACCTCTTGCAGCAACTCCCATATTCGGCCCGCGGATTGCCACCTGCTGCGTTTAACATGGATGTACGACCACTTAAATGGGCGCCGACCTTGATTCAGAAAACTTCAGAAACTCCATCGCCGTCCCAACCTGCAGAAGATCCTTGTTCTTTTCGATTGCGAGACCGGCGCGTTCAATTCCAAAGATGTTTAGAAGAAGAATAAGACCGGAAACAAACACCGAGTTCTGGTAGAAGATATTATACGAAGGGCAACATTGCACTAGCCAAGGGACGCACCATAAGCATGGGCTGAGGAGGCAGCCGCTTCGCTTTTCGAAGCCAGGCGTCCGAAATGTGTAGGCCAGAGCGCGCCGCACTAGTACATATGGAGAGGGACGGAGAAGCTAATGCTGTATCCTTGTGGATGTATGGCCTGTGGATCTGAAAAATATCTCAGGAAGTTGGCAAGCCGACAGAAGGCTAACTTCTGACCCCGATCTGAATGTAGTAATAAGTCGTATAAAGTACCGCGGACTGATCAAAAAAGGCGTCGGCCGTTCTATCCGAATCCCAGTGAACTAAAGATGAGTTTTAGCGCAGGGATGTACAAAGAAGGGATAAATGCTTCTGACGATGAGATGGAACGGTGTCCAACCAATTGTTCATAGCAGAGTCGAGCTCTGCAACAGCGCGCTGCTCCCATTCTGGGCCAGTCCACCCCATAAGGATCTTCGACTTATTCGAGGCATATAAACGGCGCAATGCATCTCCTAGAATCTAAGTACAAACTGAGCGACGTTTGGTTTGAGCCCTAATATAATTACCTCACACAGCCGCACGTAGCAGACGAAATATGACAGGAGGGACGGCTTTTCTAGGGGCTGTGTGCAACCGTGTTCCCAATACTCGTCATCGACCTCAAGCGGAAGATCAACGTCATAGCTAAGGACCGTGAAAAAGAATTGTGGCCTGAAGAAAGGGAATCGTACTCCTCACTGTGAAAGCCAGCCGGGCGGCCTGAAAAAAAACAAACGAGGCGATCGAGAGAAAAGATGGACCTGAACAGAGAATGAGCGAATGAGCAGCTGACTGCGTACGCCATACCAAAATGCACGCTTCCATTGCTCTTCCTCAGGGTCAAATGTTTTGTCCTTGCGTTTTCGCCGGTGCTCGCCCCGTTGTTGAAGTGAACGGATTCCAAGCCCCTAGCCATGAAATAAGATTCGCATATTATGGCATCAATTGGACTGGAATTAGTACGAGATACAACCAGGAGGACTGCGGTGCGGATGTGCCGAGAGAAAACAGAGTCATGAGCTGAAAATCACGAGTAGTGAGATTCTTGTCAGAGATTGAGGATTGAAGCGTACACAATAAAATTGAACCTCGTATAGCGTCGGTTCAAACATCTTTCGCACAGTCTGCACTTGCTTGACAAATTTCCAGCCGGACGACAGCGTCGTATCGCCCTCCACGAATACGCGGGGGTCATCCGAGTACTGGCCGGGATACATGTCATTATTGAGAAGGAGGGAGACAAGGCAGAGTGAGCTTACCCGTGATGCGACGCCCAGCACCGCCAGCAGCGCCGCCCCGAATGTCATGTCCCTTCAGATGTAACCCCTCTGCCACAGACCGCTCGAATGAAGGGCGATGCAGAACTGGGAGAATCGGATGTACGTTTGCGAAGTAGACCTCGACAAGAGAAATTATCAAGTCACTTGTGGGATACACATACTGGGGCCGCTGGTCGTATTCTTCTTCCTCCCACTGACGATGCATATGTACATGTCTGGATTGTGATTAAGCAGCAGGAACTCACTGGTAATGTATTCCAAAAGCGGGGGCGCCTGGGATGTTGAGCTGCTGGTCGTCCAAGATACTTCTCCTTCACCTGTGATGTGAGGTGAGTTACGGGAAATGATCTCGCTAGACTGTGCGCACCGCAATGGCGTTGCTAACGAGTACAAAGCTGCTAGCGGAACCAAAGAACTTGTTATCTGGCGGCGTGAAGGAAAGCATGCGAAAACGGTCGGCAAGCTCGTCATGCGAAAAGTCTTCTTCAGCAAGGGCATGTTCGGCACCGGTAGCGTTGTCATTGGGCGCAGCATTGAATACTGAGACATTTGCGGAGGGGCTACTTTGATCCCCTTGGGATTTCAAGGGCTGAGCACAAAGGGAACATATGGACAGTGAGCGCAATTTAGCCTCCAAAAACGCGTTTCTTCGCTTGAGGCTCTTCTACAAGCCTGTAAGCAATAAAATCAGACACACCGCGGGGAAATCTAGCCCTGCGGACACGTACTTGTTCTTTGGCCCGCGTTTCTTTGCCGGCTGAACATATGTGCAAGACGACCCGGAGGAACGGCAATTGAAGCAGCCATCTGGGATATTAGGCCCATCGCCTGGATTCCTGTAAATTTACTTTGCTGACTGAATACAGGTATTTATCTCACATCGAACTGTACATTCAAATCAGCTCCTAGGTCACCTCCAGTGAAATACTGCTCAACTCTTTCGTCGGCGACAAAAGTCACACGATCGTAGGCGCTTCCGCAGTTGTTCGCTCGAATGAAGCGAGCCAGAGGGAGGTGACGCGGGCTCCCCGTCAGAGGACATGGAAAGAAATGAGCAGAAGTTCGGATGCGCTGGGGCAGAGATTCTCTGGAGAATCTCAGCGTAGAGTCGCCGTAGATACCTCGCTAATCAACAAACTGTGCTTTCGGGAGTTTTCGGCAAAGCTCCGATGTAAACATGTCTTGCTACGCACGTCGTCCTGAGATCTCAATGAGCGGGAGCTCGTCTCCTGGCTCACTCACTTCTTCTTTGGGGCACTACCTCCTGCTTCCTAGAATGGAATTCTAGTACTCCGCAATCAGCTGGACCAGTCGGGATACTTACGTTCTCGGAGGTTCTCGGCCATCAATCCCGACGTGTTCCAAGAGCTGATACATGTTAGCTCGGTTAAATATCCATGTCTAGCTGGCGCCGACTTCGTCTGCTTGCATTAGGGTTTCGCTCCTTTCTGTTCCCAAAATTTCATTGGTCGGCAGTTTATCTTGGGCAAGACTTGTGTAGCGCAGCTGCGCACTCCGGCATGTACTACATGTACTACCTGATATCTACCTGAGGTCCTTCATCATTCTACCATCATTCTACCATCACTCTACCGATTTTCTCTACATCAATTCTACCCGACGTCTACGCGGTCTCTCTGGTAGATATTGATCCCAACGCACTCGAAGCTCTCGAAATGAGAGTAGAATGAGCGAGAAATTACCGGCGCTCATTACGCGTTTGATCCGTCGGCGGGATGTTTTGATCGCCGCAGGATATTTGTGGTTCTTTGTCCGGTCATCCAAGTGACCGAAAAGGGAATTCGTCCAAAAAATCCTGCCTCGCATCTTCCGACATCCGCTGAGGTAGTAGCCGAATGGACAACGACCCTTACGCAAGAGACAGACTCGTACATACTGAGCGGATATGATTGGACGTAGGCAAAAGTTTACCGTGGTCGATGGCGCCGTGAAACCTGATCCGACGGTCCGCGCCAGGAGAAAATCCATAAATAACAACTATTTCATTCGGAAAGCTCGAACAGAGGGGATTATGCGAAAATGTACTTAGTAATAGGATGTGGCGTTGGAAACGCAGTTTTCGAGAACATCTATGAGGAAGACTCGAAGCCGTCCTCGAATGCGGTAGCCAAGAATGCCTCGATCTCCTTCTTGTGTTGAGTCTAGATGACAAGAGAAACATCGCCAGTCAGAGACGTCAAGAGGCAAACATCTTGTTGCTAACCTTGCTTCCAGTGGCGACAGAGCTGGTGGGTCCCCGACCCGCATAGAAGGGGTACTTGCCTTTGTGGTGCTCCGTCTTGTTCGCGGCCGTGTAGATGCGGGGACCGACGTAGCTCCATGCACCGTTGTTCAAAGGCTCCTCCTGTAGTACTTTGTGAGAATCCCGGCCGAGGCCATGTACTATATCCATACCTGGCACCAGAGGAGGCTGGCGTTGGGGTACTTGTCAAGGTGGGGGTGGACCTGCGAGGTATCAGAGGCAGGTCAGGGACAGGGGACAACACATACGAGATCGTAAGGGAAGGGCGAGATCTGTTCGACCCTGCTGATGGCGACGTCTTTGATACCCCGCTCTTCACGGGCCGCAAGGAGAGTGTGATACACCTGACCTATAAATCATAACAAACTCAGGATTCCGACCTAGAAGGGGTAAGATCGGACGCACCAGTGCAAAGAATGTGCCGTGTGATCTCTTCCGGGGCGACCAAAGTTTCAGGGTGCGGCTCGGGGATATACCTCTGGAAGTGGGTGTCCCCAATCATTTCGGACAGTTCAGACCGTGCCTTGGGGTGACGCAGCAGGTTCTTCGAGAAGAAAATGATCAACTGAAGAAAAGGTAAGATGGAAGCTAAAGATCAAGGATGAAGAGAATCCTACAGGTTTGCGGAAGTCACGGTGATTCTGACGACGAAGGACATGGAACTAATAAAGTTGGTTTATCATTAGGCTCGGAATCGCCAAAAAGCAACAAACGCACGTAGTTAGCCGGGGTCCTAGATGATTTGTTATAAGTAGTGGACTGCATGAGAAAGCAGGGGAGCTCACGTCGGATATACAACCTGCATGTTGCAGTCCTGGTGCTGGCGTTCGATTTTCTCGGGAGTGGGGAAAACGTTGGGGTGGTCATCACAGAGCTGCAAGAACCGTTCGATTCTCCCGCTCGAGTGTTCCGGTCCCTGGCCATCGTACCCGTGCGGCAAGCTCATTACCAACCCGGTGCGCTGCAACCATTTGCGCTCTCCAGCGGCGATGAACTGGTCGATGATGCACTGTGCGTTGTTTGCAAAGTCACCGAACTGCGCCTCCCACATGGTGAACGAGTCGGGGGAGACGAGGGAGTATCCAAGCTCGAAACCGAGGGTACCAAACTCGGATAAGGAGGAGTTGCAGATGACGAAGCGGGCTTGGCTGGAGCCGAGGTCGTTGAGAGGCACGTACTGCTGCTCATTGACCTGGTCGTGGATGACGGCATGGCGCTGCGAGAACGTTCCACGCTCAACGTCCTGTCCCGAGACACGAACGTGGATCTTCTCAAGCGCAAGCGAACCGAAAGCAAGCGCCTCGGCGGTGGACCAATCGATGTTTGCTCCTTCCTCCACAGTCTTTCCACGGGTGGAAAGGATACGTGCAAGGTTGCGGTGCGGGGTGAAACCGTTGGGGTAAGTCGAGATAGCCTTACCAATACGCTGGAGGGTCGCCTCGTCGGAACCGGTGGAACGTGTGGGAAGGGTTTCGTCGGCGAGCTGCTTGGGCGACGGGAAGCCTTGCCACGACGCCGAGAGCCATTCCTTGCTCGAAGGGACGTAGTCCTTGGAGGCTGCGGCAGCCTTCTCGAGCATTCCCCAAACCCACTTCTTATGGTCCTCGATGTCCTTCTCCGTGAATGTCCCGCGGCCAACCAGGAACTTGGCGTACTGGGTGAGGGGGGTGGGCTGCTTCTCGATGGCCTTGTACATCCGAGGCTGCGTGAAACTCGGCTGGTCGGTCTCGTTGTGACCGTAACGGCGATAGCACACAATGTCGATGACGACGTCCTTTTTGAATTTAGCGCGGTAATCGGCGGCGAGTTGGCAAACAAAGTTGACGGCTTCGACGTTGTCTCCATTGACGTGGAAGATGGGTGCGTCGATGGATTTGGCGATGTCGGAGGGGTAGGGCGTGGAACGAGCAAAACGGGGGTCGGTGGTGAAGCCAATCTGGTTGTTCACGATGAGGTGAATAGTGCCTCCGGTCCCGTAGCTCGGGAGATTGTGGAAGCCCATGGTCTCGTAAACGATACCCTGACCTGCGAAAGCAGCGTCACCGTGGAGAAGGATTCCGATTGCCGTGGTGTGGGTGGTCTCATCCTGCTCGAAGTGCTGGATGGCACGGGTCTTGCCGAGGACGACAGGATCCTCTGCCTCCAAGTGCGACGGGTTGGCGACCAGCGAGAGCGAAACCTTCTTTCCTGAGGGAGTGGGCCGGACGTAGTTTGCACCAAGATGATATTTCACATCGCCAGCGGGAGAGTCGTCGTTTTCCGCGCCGGAGAATTCGTTCAAAATGGCCTCGATGGGTTTCCGAATGACATTGCCGAGGACGTTGAGACGGCCTCGATGAGGCATACCGATCGTGACGTGTTTAACACCATGATCAACCGAGCGGTCAATGAGAGCTTTCATCCCGGGGATAAGGGCCTCGCAACCCTCCAGCCCAAAACGCTTCTCGTTGGGGTACTTGCTGGCAATGAATTTCTCAAACGACTCTGACCAGATGAGTCGATCAAGGATCATGCGCTTCTCGTCAACGGTGTAGTTCCAAGGTTTGGGGATTTCAACGCGTTCTCTGATCCAGTCACATTGCTCCTTGTCGGGAATGTGGACATATTGGATACCAACCGCACCACCTGTTACGTAGATTTATAGCAAATATTCTAAGAGTGAATGGGGAACGCTACAGTAAATTCGCTTGCAAAGCTTGATGATCTCCTGCAAGGACATGGACTTTCTGTCCTCGCTAGCAAAGTGCGGAAGGATCCCGGGCCCGAGCGTGATTTGTTTCTCGAGGTCTCGGTCCGTGAAACCATAATGGCTCAGCTCGAGTTCCGGTGGTTTAATATCGGCTAGATCAGCATCGAGAAGTCCCAAAGGGTCCAATTCCGCGACGTGATGTCCGCGTACTTGATACGCTCGGACCAGCAATTGTGCCTACGGAAGGCGAACGTTAAAAGATATGTTGAGAGAAAGCGACGCGCCGCACCTTAAGATGGTCATCCAGTTCGCCTCCACCTCCGATATGTAACGCCGGGGCGCCGTCGGCCGGGACAGGGAAGTGACGGGGCGGCGGTTGGAAGCCTGGGGACTAGTGAGGCCCTTGTCGAGGCCCGAAAAATACACGTCCCAGGAGACATGCACAGACTTGGGGTCCTGCCTCCAATGTCTATACATTTCTTCTGCGTAGTAGGTATTTGTGCCATTCGCGAAGGGATCGTTGGGTGACGGCGGGACTGCTGGGGTTGCCAGGTCACGTCTCTGGACAGCGGCCAGCGAGCGCTGCAGCTGAGCTGACCGTCTTACAGCGGCAGCAGGCAGTTGCCTGAAGGCCTGCCTTGTGAACATGGTGGTGGTGGTTGCGGTTCAAAGTGAGCACGCAAAATCTATGATTGGCTCCGTGTTTGCCCTACCTAATACCGCTTTTACCCGGACCCACAACTGACCTTAGCTGCAATTACAATGGCCACTGCTCCCTCGCCATACGATGACCCTGCTCAAGCAGATCTCATTCTTCAATCCAGCGACAACTTCAATTTCTTTGTCTACAAACTTCTTCTGTCGCTTGTTTCCCCGGTCTTCAAAGACATGTTCGCTCTACCACAGCCCGAACCCGAACCAACTGCGACAGCGACCCATCCGCTCATCCCGGTGACAGAGGACAGTGAAACCCTCCGTCGCATACTCACATGGTGCGACCCTCGTCTCTCGCCCGCAGCCGGTACGCTGGAAGAGATTCAAGTGGTGCTGCATGTGGCGGATAAATACTGCATGGAGTCTGTGACGAAGCGCGTCGGGGAAATGCTCGCGTACGGGCTGGCGGGGCTATGCCCCTCTGGGTTGGGGTCCGTCCGCGTCTACGCAATTGCGGTTCGATATCGCCTCGATGCCCTCGCGCAGAAAGCCGCCAAATGCTCCCTCGATGCCAAATGGGAAGATCTCATGAGTGAAGATGTACCCGAGCTCCAGCACATCATCGGGAGCGCCTTGCACCGTCTCCAGCAGTATCGCCTCGCGTGCGGAGCGGCGGCAAAGAAAGTGGCTGTAGACTGGTCCTGGATACTCGATGCAACGGGCGTGGTCTCCGAGTGCGAAGCATGTGCAAGCGGACTGCCGCCCCGCCATTGGAGCAAGTGGTGGACGCAGTACATGTCGATTGCCGCGGACGAGTTGTATAGAAACCCATCTGGCACCACAATCACTCCCGAGCTCGCCATAATACCGTTGGCCCACCTCGGCTCCTGCAGCGATTGTGGGCGAACAGAAGGTGAAACATACAGGGCCCTGGTCAAGTTCAACAAGCTTTTCGTGAAAGAAATTGACCGTGCCGTTGGGGAGGTAAATCTTGATTTTGTCTGTCGAGTGTTTCTCTTCATTCACGTCGTTGAACAGGTGCCATCTGTTGCGTTAAATTAAATGGCAGGAGTGCTTTATCTTGGGCATCCATAGAATCATCATATTGGCACGAAATCCAGTCTCTTTGTTAAAATGCTCAATCACTGGGCGCTTGTTATAAATATACCACTGTCGCCTTCTTACCTCCCACGATGAGCGCTGCCCAACCCACGATTGCGGCCTCTCCTTTCGACGATCCAGCCGCAGATCTTATCATCCAAAGCAGCGACAACGTTCGCTTCTATGTCTACAAGCTCATACTATCACTCGCATCTCCAGTCTTCGCCGATATGTTCACGCTCCCCGAACCACCAAAGAAAAACCCGCACGATTGCGATCACCATCCCGTCGTTCCAGTCTCTGAGAGCAGCATAGTGCTGCACCGACTCCTTTCATGGTGCGATCCCAGGTGTAACCCGAGCCTGGGATCCGCGGAGGAAATTCCGACAATGCTCGAGGTGGCAGACAAGTATTGTCTGGACAAGATGATCAGGCACGCGGGCGATATCTTGCTGCTTTCCACTCTCTATGTCGAAAAGGAGCCGATGAAGGTCTTCGCCATTGCCGTGCGGTATCGTTTGACGGATGTGGCGAAATTTGCCGCGAAATGCACATTGCGCTTTACGTGGGAGGAGCAGGTGGAACGCGACACTCCAGAACTGAGGCATATTCCCGCTATTGCATTGCGCCAGCTTGAGGCCTATCAGCTTGCCTGTAAACGGATTGCTACAGGCGCGCTGGTAGGCAATCCAAGCTGGTTAAAGAATTTCCCACCGGTCTCTTCTCTCCGTCGCCCGGGACAGCCTTGTTCCAATGGTCGCGTTACACCCTCTGGATTTCCGACTTGGAGGTGTTGGCTCTCGAAATATGTAAACTCGGTGAACGAAGAGGTATACAAGAGGCCTTTGGCGCCCACGATCGTGCCGGATCTGCTACCAACGATATCCGACATGTCCAAGTGTCCTCAATGTCCATCGCTGGACTCCAAAATTATTTCACAGTTCAATGAACACTTGATCGAGGAAATCGACAGACTTGTCTCCCAAGTGTGTGAACGTCAGGATTTTGAAAACAGTGGAATTCACATTTTGAATAAACAGGTACGGTTGAAGCTGGACTACTAGACGTGGTCCATCAAGCTTGTTATTTTGCGTGCAACTATGAAGCATGGGCGCTCAGCGCTCAGTCCTCGTCTAAACCATGAATCCATTTTTGCTATTCAGTTCCAGAATCATTGCTCTGCATCCGAAAAAGAAGGCAAACTGCCCAAAGCGTTCTCTGAGCGCCCCAAAGTACCCAGCTTCACCAATGTAGCCGCTTGAAAGAAGAGGAAAGATGTTTGGGGCACTTTTCACGCTACTAGCGCGCTGAGTCCATATCGAGCGATCGAGCGAAGGCGCCTACTCGCGGTTCTGGTGCTTGGCTCTTCGTGCAGCTCTTCGTTGTGCGAGCAATTTTTAATTCTTTTTCTTTTTCTTTTTTGAGTGGCGGGCGCGGTTGCCTGTTGTACCGATCGTGTTTCAAATGCGATGCGAAAGGGGATTCTGCAAACCGACCTAGACCAAGAAAATCTCGCTGTTCTGTGCGAATTCTTGCTGCTGCCCGCCGCAACAGACGCCACCGAGCCACCCCCCCTCCCTCCGAGCCTCGATGGGCTTCCTGCTGCGCTTTATCTTGAGGCGGCGGTGCAATATGTTCGACAATATCCGTTCGACCGCGAATTTTACAAATACACACCAAAGACTAGGCAGCGGTATTCGTACCTTCCGGACTCCGAGTGGAAGGATAAAGCGAGAATATATCTTGAAGCTTGTATCCATGTCGACCGGAGCGGCCTCGCACCCCTCACCTCCGGCTCGTATGACGCTGCCCACGAGCAGCAGGAATTCGCCCGCAAGGTTATCTTCTCGCGGCGATGGAAGCTAGAGGAGTTGGCATCTGAGATGCTCGCTTTGGTCGAATTCAGTGTGTTCTTTTGTCAATCAGTTTTATCAGCGCCTGAGATTGTGGAAGTTAGATACGATACCCGAACAGCCTCACCTGTCAGGACTCCCATGGACACCGGACTACCCAGGAACCCTACCGTCGTTGACCAAGTATCTGCAAGTTCCAAATCCTTAATGACACACTCACTCTGTTGTCTAGGTCAGGGAGCGCGATCAAAAATGCCGCCTGACCGGCGTCGAGCTTGTGAAGAGTGGCGCCACCGCCGAAGAACTAGAGGCACTCGAACAAGCGGGTCGCGCCTTCGTTCCGACGCTCCAAGTGGTTCATGGACTACCCTTTCAATTGGGCAAAACTGTTCGACATCATTTTTCTTTCTTCTTTCTTTCTATGCTCCAACTTTCTATTGATCAGACATTTGCGCTCGTCACCGCGCTCACGGGCATCGATTGCCAGGATTGGGCCACCGACAGTATCGGGAACGCCTTTTTGGCGCATCAGCAGCTTCATGAGCTCTTCGGTTCCTTCAAAATTTTCCTCGAGTGGACACCAGATGGCCAAGTACAGTGTTTTCTTTCCAAGTGGAGTAGTGAATGATTATTTGATCCAGATAATCATCCGTGGGCGCACCGGCGCAGGAAGTCCCCGATTGTATTTGAGGATGATCGTCAATGATTGCTTGCACCCATGTCACATGCCCGGAGAGTTGCTCGACACTCCTATTCGGCCCCGCCTCAACACCAGCATCAGCGACCTCGACTCAAAATATTTCATCCTACATAGGTTCATTGGGGACATTGTATGGATGTGTGGGGGAGCGGAGCCGGTCTCCGATGACGATGAAGACAACATGGTCGTGTCGGCCACCAACATAGGCATGCTCATGGAAAAGCTCCAATCCCCAATGATGGACTTCGTGCCGCGGGAGCAAGAGCTATTGTTTGGGTCGAGAATGGTATTAGTCCCCAAAAACCAGTCGGCGCTAGCGGGTTGATCACAGAGTCCGTCTCCGCCCGACGATTCAGACCATACACTCGGCCTTTTTCCTCGCCGCAAAACTCTTCCCTCGTCCTGGGCTGCCGACTGCCTATCCGGCGCACTAGCCGTAGTACGACCCGCGCTACAACGTCATCGAGCACCTGCACGGGAAAACGGCCCATGGCTGGAACGCAGCTGCTTCCCCCCCCTATGCAGACGAGGGCAAGCAGCGTGAACTCCAGGTTAGTATTTCTTTCTTTCGTTCCTTTTTACGCATCATCATCATTTTTTTCCGTTGCTGATTGCTTCTCCTTCTCGCAACTTCTAGGCGAACGGCCGCACCAGCGGTATAAAGTACCGGCACACCACCTCTACATACCATGCCTTTTTCCGTATCCCCGTCTTGCGGCTACCGACCTGCCGGACACCGCGTTGATGTTGGACGCGGTGACGCCGCCGTCCCCCACCCAGTTACTCTCAGCGCTGGGCATTGTGCTTACGGTCCTCGTCTCATCGAGTCCGATCACCATGGATCCAATTTTCTTCCGACACTGTATTTTTGTATTGTTCATTCATCTTCAGTATCATTGCGCTGCGCCTGAACAACCCGGGCAAACTGCCTGACTCTTGTTAAGCACCCGGAACTAAGTAACAGGTACTTAACAGTACTTGCGGTGAAACATACGCCAGCTAGCAGTGTTTGAGTCCGCTTGAAAGACAGTCAACTTCAGATCAAGCAATCGAGCGAGCGCGTCGCGATTTTCGTGCACGATGGTTCGTGGGCTCTTGCAGCTCTTCGTTCCCCGAGCATAATTATAACTTATTATGTTCTCTCTCTCGTCGCGTGCGGAAAGCTTAAGGGGAGTTGCCTATTGTAGCCTGTAGTAAGATCGTGTTTCAATGCGGCTAAGTTTTGATGCGCGGGGCCTCAAATTTCTAGACGGACCCGCCATGTCGATACCCTGGCGAAGCCGTTTCTTTCTCCTGCTTATACCCTCCATCCTCGGCCTTTTGTTCCTCTTCACTTACCGTACCCATGCTGGCATCACAGGCGTTGTAGTCGCCCCGTCCTTTCCCACAGCGGGCGGCACTGTGGACGACGCGGATGAGACTCCTCCTGCGAAGATCCTCCTCGTCTCCGCATTCTTCCCCCTCGTTAAATCCAAGCACACCATGCGCGAGTACGAGTCGTGGTTGTCCAAGTTCCTCCAGCCAATCACCACCGACATCTACTTCTACGCCCCGGCGGAGATGGAGGCCCTGGTACGCAAGTGTCGCGGGGACCTGCCGATTGTCGTCAACACCACATACTCTTCCCCGTTCGATGTCCCACCCCTCAACGCGTCGCGGGACCACTACTACAAGATGCACGCGCAGGACCGGGAGCGTGCGAGACACTCCCCCGAGCTTTACGCGGTATGGAACGCCAAGCCGTACTTCCTCGACGAGGCGGTCCAGACTCAGTCCCGAGCTGGCAAGGAGTACGATTATGCCTTTTGGAACGACGGCGGCAGCTTCCGGTCCACGCACAAATACGCAGGCTGGCCCGACCCGGCGCGAGTGCGGGAGGTCTGGGAGGAGGGCAGTGCGCTATCCGGAGAGAAGCCGGAGGACCTGCTGTTTTTCCCGCTCGCGCAAATGCCCAATCCCACCATGCGGTACTGGGTGCAGGACCACGGCCCCGTCGACACCGAGTTCAGCGAGGGTGAGTTTCTGTGATATCTCCCTCGTCTCCAAATGCTGATTTCCGCAGGGTCGTTCTTCGGAGGCTCTCCCCGCACCGTTGCTTGGTGGCGCCGGACGTTCTACGCCTACCACGACCACTACCTCAAGCTGGACATCTTTGTGGGCAAGGACCAGACAATCATCAACGCCATCTTCCTCCTCTTCCCGTCGCGCTTCATTGGTGTATGGCTGGAGGACCCCGAGGCGCCCGCCCATGCAGGCCTGCCCATCGACCAGGGCGCCCTGGGGTTATGTGGCCCAGAGTGGTTTTATTATCAATTCTGGCTCGCCCGCCCGGCGGAGCGGCAAGCGATGCACGAACTCTGGGACAGCAACGCGCGGTGGTCGTGGAATTGGTGGCGGCAGCGCCAACAGTGTCGGATGACACGCGTATCTGCGATGAGGACCTTGCTCCAGCGTCAGTTCGGGAGCGGCTGGGAGCCTCCGCTTCATACAATTAACACATAGACGGTGAAATTGGACTGTACCACTACTAATCACAATACTTATAATCAAGTAAACGACTGCTTGCTTGACTGAAACTTGTACACGGAAGGAAAGTCTTCGTCTCCGAAGGCTGCGATACCATTCGGTAGCTCGCATCACCGCCAAGCGCTCCGAATGACCTCGATAATGACATGCTTTCATTTTGCAGAAATTGCCTACATAAGGCAGCAAGGCTACAGAAGACGACAACATGGCCTCACCCAAGCTGCCATTCCCATGGCCCGAAAATGCGGAGGTCGAGACCTACACCGGCGGCTGTCACTGCAAAAAAGTGCGCTATGAATTCAAACACCCGGACATATACACGATGCCCATCGGGAACTGCAATTGCTCTATCTGCGAGAAGGATGGATACCTCAATGTGTTGGTCCCGGAACGGTCCCCAGTACCTATAGCGGTTGTTGATTTTGCCTTAGGTACACCTTTAACCCCGATTTCCGGTTCACAAAAGGGGGGGAAGAGCTGAACACGTATGTGTTTGACGACAATTAAAGAAGATCGTCCACTAGTTTTGCCCCGGCTGCGGTACGTCGCTCGGGCGATGTTCGATGTGCGGGGGTACGTCGTTGTGAACGTGCGCACGATAGATGGCGTGGATCTCAAGCGGCTGCAGTTGAAGCCTGTGGATGGAAGGTCTTGGACTTGAGGCGCAAGTTGGAGGAGCTCCAGAGACTTCAAAATTATCCCTTCAATTCTACCCAAGTCAGACCATGAGAAAATGTGGGTTTTTATTTGGCGGGGGAAAGTGACCAGACAGGCTTGAAAGCTTTCTGAAAAGGCGCTCGATGTTGACTACGAGGCTAGTGGGACCAATGGGAGCCGGCCCCTAACAACGAGTTGGGATCCGATAAAGGGCATCCAGTTGTGACGTAATCTCTGAATCAGCCGGCAGCTATAGACCAAGCTTAGACCAAGCTTATAAGCCAGCAGCGAGAAGACCTATATCGCACACACACCTATGGCTGCCCCATCTGACACCAGCTCCCTGCCCGTTCCGTGGCCCGAAAATGCCGAAGTCAAGGTCTACACCGGCGGCTGCCACTGCAAAAAAGTCCGCTATGAGTTCGAGCATCCCGACATCTATACGATGCCGATTGTGAACTGCAATTGCTCAATCTGCGAGAATCGCGGGTACCTCAACGTGTTCGTTGGTTCGTATCGAGCCCGTGTATAGCGTTGACATACACCCTAGGTTTACTCCGGACAACAAATTCCGGTTCACGACAGGGTCGGCAGACGACCTAACGACGTATGGGTTCGGGGACAAGAAGATCATCCACCGATTCTGTTCCACTTGCGGCACTTCGCTGGGGCCGACGTTCCCAGCCAAAGGGTTCGTGATTGTGAATACGCGCACCATCGACGACATCGACCTCGAGCGACTGCAGCTGAAGCCTACGGACGGAAAGGCTTGGTGACGGGGGTTCATAGGGGTTCATGGAGAAACACCTCCGAATTAACTCATCTGATTTTCATACCAACATGTGTTTACATAAAGTGCTAGTTTCGGTCGAGTGCATGAAGCCGAAGTTGGCGCTTTTCCAGCTCCTGCAAAGCTCCTGGGAGTTGTGTAGCAGATCCGTTTAGTCAAGAGGTAGGTGACGTGAAATCAGGACACAAATCCGGGACTCGAGGAGAAAATAATATGTTTTGGGGCTCATTTTGCACTCGGGGAGCCAATTTATTGTCTAGGAATACTCATAGACGCTTCCTACGTAGTTTGGGATACCAGATAGTCTAAACAAGGTAGGTAGGTTCCGGAGATACTTCCCAATTTGGTGAGGGACCCCGGGCACGTGCACTGATCTGTTTGCTCGCTTAGAAGATCGCCCACCTCTTGCGTTTAGTGGAGGCTGCGCACTTGTGGAGGTTCGGCGGGGGTAAACTCTGGATTGGTTGTATGATTGCAGCCAAGACTTCATGACAAGCCGCAATTTTGACCCAGGGCCCTCTAGATTCAGGATTAGGCATGAAAGTAGGTATAGTTTGTATGTAGAATTTTCGTTTCAAAAAAAACGAGGCTTCTCATAGCGTGGGAAAAAAAAACGCAAAATCTAGACCAGAAATTTCAAAAGTTAGTGTACCTATTCAGCCGTCTACTTGCCCTTTCTCTCACCCTTCACCAGTGTCGATGGCAAGCATCCTCCCAGTGCCAGTGAGCAGTTTGGGCACCCCGCGGCATGGTATGGAGTGAGAGGAAGACGTCGGGCGCGATTGATGGCGGAGCACAGCCACCGGTTACGGCCGGCCCGAACCGAAAACGCAAAATCTTGGAGGGAAAAAAAAGATTTACACTTTTTGGACTTTCGCTCCGGGGGATCTGTAGAGGGCATTCTTATAGTGCTATTTACGCAATACTATTGTGTCTCGATAAAAACTGGATGGTCAGTAACGATTTCCAAATTGGGACAAAAACTTGTCACGAAGTTCTGGCTGCAATCATACGAGTCACTACGAGTCAGGGACGTGGGAGCATGCGGGTCGGTACCGTCTGGATGGAGAATATAAAGTGGAACGGAGATATTCGGACATCAACATGGACACCGTTACACGTGACCGCGGCACGGTGATATGTCCGTGACGCGCGCTGGCATACCCTCACTCGTGTCTTCTACGTCCGTGTGAGGGTAAGTCCGCTATATCTATATCTACATTTCTAGCTAGCTTACAAGATACCTATAGTCTCTGTTACTCACTGTAGACATAGGTATGAATTGACTCGTGTCTTCTACGTCCGTGTGAGGTCTCTGTTACTCACTGTAGACATAGATTCCAACTGGTTATGGGCATCTGAGCTCGCTGTGACGCAACGAACTCAGTGGATCTATCCTACCGGACTTCCTAGGCGACCGAGCCAATTCTAGGGCATGAAACCGTGCGTAATACGCCTTACACCGTAATGAAACCCGTAATTTCATCAGAACTCGGTCAAAATTGAGACTTTCGCCCAAGTTCTGGGCTCAATCGATGCGCCGGACTGATGGCCACTGTTTAATCCATGATTTTGAGCCATCTGCGGCCAGATATGGACACAGTGCAGGCAAAAGTGCCTGATTTTGATCAGTTTGATTACCCCGTACCGATTTACGGGTCCTGAAATTCCGGGCGCAATTGTCGCTCGAGGCAGAGACAAATCCAAAATCCCTCTGGTACCAAGGAAGAGACCCCAAATGACTAACATATCCATGAGTTTGGGATGGACTATCTGCTGAAAACCTGCCAAAAAACGCAAGATCATTTTTACCCGTAAAAACAGTTTCATGCCCTAGCCAATTCTCGCTCCTTGATGAATCGCGCAGCACGCACGACTTTTCACGACCTCCCTCTATTTTACGCGATATCCCTCTCGCCATGTACCCGACACATACCTCGTCTAACCCGTTCCTCGCGAGCGACCCTTGGTCAAATGAACCGGGCCGCGAAGGTCTCCTGCGCGATACATCTCAATTTTTCGCGGCGATGCGTGCATCAATGCCATCGACCCCATACAACGGGTCTCCCCCCCACGTTACTGGCGCGCCTTTCGCCCAGTGACACCAGCCTTACGAGCAACCGTCCCCGTTGGGGCAGCAGCAACACCACGAGCCGCACAATACCGGTCCTCAGCCACATCTGTACGCCCCGCATGGTCCGCCGCACGCCTACCCGCAGCAGACGTCCTATGTTCCTCCCGTCATGTACTCATATGCTCCGCCCGTGATGTCGGCGTCACACTATCTCCCTCGTCCGGCACGCCCTCCTTTCGTGCCTCCTCGCGTTCCTATCCATCCGCATTTCGCGCTGCCAGTTCCTCCTCGCACGTATGCGGTACCACCCGCGCCGTCGCACAACAGTGTCCACCCCTCGCAGTTCATGGCTGCGCTCTCTGCGGGCCCTGCGCCGAAGGTCTACGCCCTCTCGTTGTCGGCGTGGAAGGACAAAGACAAGCTGTCATTCGAGCGCGACAACTGGCGCACATTCTCTGTCCGTGTCGAGAACCAGCTCGGGATGATCCCCGGCATGGCGCGCTTCTTGGACCCTTCCGAGGACGACCCGAACGTCTGCCCATCTCAGGACTACCCTGCTCACTACCGGGCATGGATGGATACGAATCAAGTCGTCTGCGCTTTCCTTCGCGACGTTCTGACGGTCACGGAACGCACCCACGTCAGTCACTGCACCTCGTCCATGGACATCTGGGCAACTTTGCGCTACCGTCACCTCGCTCGTGGCCCCGCTGGACAGATCTCGGCGATGAAACGCTTCGCCGGGATCTCGTATGCTTCCGATCCCAAGACGTTCGCCGCGACCACTACCCTTCTCACGCAGTGTGGCGCCCCGGATCCCGAGCTCTTCTTGTTGAGCAGCATCATCTCCGTGCTCGAGGCTAATCACCCGAATATTGTGTCTACGCTTCTCGCCCAGGGCGACGTCACTCTTGCTTCGGCCATTGCCGCGCTCGACGCACGCCAGAACCGGCTCATCTCCTCGGAATCTGGGGGTGCGGTCTTCGCCACGTCTTCTTCGGATGCATCTTGTACCACCAGGGATTGCCCGCGACCTAACACCCATACGTGGCCTCATTGCACGAGCAAGGGGGGTGGGATGGCTGGGAAGACGATCCTCGAGGTGCGCAATAAATTCCGTGGAGACAATGGCAAACCTCCCTTGTCGCCGCGACCAGAGAAACCAAAGAGCGCACAATCGGCAAAGGGCATTAAGCACGATGGCAATGGACGGGCATACGTGACGATCAAAGGGACAGATCACTTCCTTGCCCCACCTTCTGCCCTGGCGGCCCCTCCTGTTCCCACTGCCAACCTCGCCGATCCCGTCAGCACCTTGTCCACCGACGCGGTACCGCAATATGCGGACACAGAGGCGTGGCTAACACAGGTCCAGCCGCAAGCATCTGTCGACTGGAACCAGTATATGGCGCTGAGCGCGGACACCGACGAGGACAACATCTTTGCTGACATGGGGGCTACCGTCCACATCACCCCGTTCTGACAGGATTTCTCCATGTTCACGGAGATTGCACCGCGTGCGATAAAGGGATTTTCCGGAAGCTCGATTAACGCGCTGGGCGTCGGGACCATCGTCAACAGCGACTTCACTCAAGAATATGCGCTGTACGTTCCGGGCTCCTCCATCCGCCTTCTCTCTGTTCTCCGCCTCTGCCAAGCGAATAAATTCACCTTCCACTGCAACGAGAAATTCACGTGGTTCACCAACACGTCGAAGAAGGTTGTCAGCAAGAGATCTGTCCACCTGCATCGCAATCTCTACCGTCTCCATACCCGTCCAATCTCCTTGCCCGCCAACGCCGACACCCTGCCTCCTCTCTACGCCAACGCCGCTATCGCTTCCTCACGCGATCTTCGCCACTGGCACCTCTGCCTTGGCCACGCGCACCACCAAGCAGTCGCAGACCTCTTCACGAATGACCACGCAGACGGTATGGATCTAGATCCTGCTCTTGACGTGCCAATTTGTGACTCGTGCATCCTTGGCAAACAGGCTCGCACAAACGTTCCCAAAGTGCATGAAGGCCGGCCGACTACGCGGATATTGGAGCGGGTGAATGTGGATTTGAGTGGGCGGATCGCAGTGAAGTCACGGAGCGGGAACGAATACACCTTTGACATCGTCGACGCGCATTCTACGCGCGGATGGGCTTACCCAGTCCCCAATAAATCAACCTCTTTTTCCATTCTCTGCACGTGGCAGCTCGAGACTGAGAGGCGAACCGGTGAACGTGTCAGGACGTATGTCCTCGACAACGGAGAGCTAAAATCCGAGGAATTTATCCAGTGGTGCGCGACACACGGTATCACCATCATCTGGACCCCTCCCCACGTTTCCAAAGTGAACGGCTTGGTCGAGCGCTACCACAGAACTATTCACGGGAAAGCTCGCGCCATGCGCATCGACACTGGCGCACCCCCCAACTTATGGGATGAGTTCTGCATCACGGCAACCTATCTACACGCTAGAACCCCATCGCGGGCAATTGGTGGCTTGACGCCTCACGAAGGTTTCGAAAAAGTCAAGCCCCACATCGGTCACCTACGGGAGATTGGTTGCTGCGCATTCGCGCTGATCGAGACTCACAACCCGAAGGCCTTCGCGCGGAGTATTGAATGTGTTCTCATTGGGTACGCGCCGGCCAGCAAAGCTTACCGCGTCTGGCAACGTTCTACCAGGAAAGTTTTCAACTCCAGCAACGTTCGATTTATCGAGTATAACCAGACGGAGACGGTACATTTTGACAAGAAGCTGCTCGCTGAGCGACTCGCGCGCGCGCCGGCCGTAGATGGCGGCGTCGCCAGTGTTCCTGACGACCAGTCTTCTCCAGATCCTACCATGCGCACCTCCACGCTCCCAACTGTCAACGAGTCCACGGAGTTCATAGATCCTCCGGCTCCCAATCCCCTCCCTGCTCCTCTTCCTCCTGTTGCCATTGCTCCCGCGCCTGAACCACCCCGTCGCTCCACTCGTGCTCCCGTCCCACGTCACGACCCCGTCCCGCGCATCCTCGTCAACGTCGCAAATCACTCTGCCAGCGCGGATCCCGACAACGATGGTGAAGTGGAGATACTTGAGGGCATCGAGGACGTGATTGCCTCTTCCCCCGAGGACGATGACGGTGTCGAGACCGCGTTGCTCGCCCAAATCAGTGCATATATGGCCGAAAACCCCATCAATGTGGAGTACCCCGACGACCCGCGCAACTACCGCGAGGCGATGGCTTCGCCCGACGCTGACAAGTGGATAGCGGGGACGCACGAGGAGCTGAAGGCATTGCGCGACATGGGGGTGCATAAGCTCGTTCCTCCCGATTCCGTACCTCCCGGCAAGACGATCCTGGACCTAAAACCCATCTACACGTGCAAGCGAAGTAGCCAAGGCATTGTCACGCGGAACAAGGTGCGATACTGCATCGGAGGCAACCGTCAGCAATACGGGCGCGATTATGAGCAAACTACTTCCCCAACCGCTCGTCTGGAGTCTTTCCGCGCTGTCCTCCATATCGCAGCGTCTCGGGGGTGGGAAATCCAGCAGATCGACGTGAAGACCGCTTTCCTCAACGCTCCGCTGCCGCCTGATGAGGTTCAATACTCGCGCCAGCCGAAGCACTTTGAGGCGGAGGGTAAAGAGGGTTGGTTCTGGATGGTGGTCAGAGTGCTGTACGGGTTAAAGTAGGCGGGACGTATGTGGAACCGCACCATGCACGAAGCTATGCTGGAGTGGGGATTCTGCCAGCTGCGTTGTGAATGGTGCGTCTATGTCTGGTGATAAGTTGTGTACAAACCACAGGTGTATTTTTGCATTTCGCGTCTTTATACTTATAAAGCACGCTCTCTCTATTCTATAAGAGGCTATCGGGAGCTCCGAACGAGTAGCTTAACAGTCACATAGCTTAGGTTCTCTATTGGCATGATCCTATGGTGGTACCTCGACTTGAGGCCAAAGTACGACTTACCGAGAACAGGACTAACTACCTTATATCAGTACCCGTGTGCGTGGGATGAGCTGAGTGCTAGACTAGTATCAAGGAGATGGGAAGGAATACATGACATCGCATGTAGGCGACTGGGGCCTTCCAAAGCGGCCGACTTCGAGATTGTTTACCATTGTGTCTCTTATCGAGAACAGCGCGACAAGTCACATGATGGGTCCAGACCCTTGGATGGGGCGAGACTTCTGTAAATAGACACGGACGAAGTGAGTTGCCGACGGCCGAGCGTGCCTACGCATCAGAATAGCTGTGCTGGTTAAACATCAAATCGCGATGGCACCGGCACTTACCGAGACAAGTGGAACTTTGGTCTATCACAACAACCAGACTAGCTACGGACACGGGGAAGGTGTCCACAGGTAGCCATATCATAGACGATGAAGACTGACGCTCGGGACGAGCACTAGACGAAGAAGACGCCAGCTCGGAAGCTTCCGTTCGATTAACCAATAACTCTCAAACCGATCGAGTACCAAGGAGAGCTCTGACTCATAGAGCCGGCGCGTGGCCAATAGGAGTCAGGGGATTCCCTAAGATCGTCCCGCGGCTCCACGCCGGGACGGAGTGCTTTCCGAGGTGTAGTAATAGATGTGTTGTAAAGTCGAGATCCCAGTAGTATAAAAGCACGTAGTTTAGAGAGGTTCTGGAGCAGACTGCCTTGGGTTTTCGCGCACAACGGTGCTGTGACATCACTTGGTTTACTTTGTTCACATACGCACCGGTGTTGTGGCTCGGAGTTGTCGTTTAGCTCTAAGACCCAAGTGACCGTTATCTCGACTCGAGTACTGTACCTTTGGCAACGATTGGATTGGATTGGATTGTATCTGTGATCGACTGTGTGACTGAATTGTGAATTGTGTGGACTCTGTCCAGCACTGCGGGTCGTATTGTGTGTGTGTTGTGTGTGTGTTTTGTGTTCAGTGACTTGTGTTCTGTGTTGTGTTATATACTGCGGTCCTGCAGGAGTGTATCGTGTCCCAAACCCGGAGAAATCCAACAAACTCGTCTTAATTGACATAAACTCGCCGGCTACTGGCCGTTATTGCCTTAAAAACCCACGAACCCACTGCTTGTACGAAGTCTCGAACATAGCACGTATTGCTCGACTTTGGTTTCACAACCCTTGTCTATCCCACTCCCCTGTTCTCTGAACAGTAAGCGATCTATTGACCTAATACTTGGTCTTTACCCCCGAACACCCGTGATTATAATTACTCATAAGGAGGAGGAGTTGTTGTTTGATTGATTGTTTAGTTGGTTATATTGGTTTAGACCTTTATCTCGGCTTCATAGTTATCGTTCCACCACACCCCGAGTAGCATCGTATCACCGGGTTGATGGAGATTCCACAAACCTGGTCGCTGTCCACGTCAACGACATTCTCTGTGCCGTGAGCGACGTCGCCTCCAACGACCTGTTCAAGTCTCAGCTTCATTCCAAGTGGGGCATTTCCGACCTTGGCGACGTCGAATTCTGCCTCGGCATCAGCATCGTCCGTGAGCCCGAGTGCCGCACTGTATCCCTTTCCCAGACTGCCCTCATCGATCAGCTCGTCGTCCAATTTCACCAGCAAGACGCCTACTGCGCGCACACATCGATGGAACACAAAATAGACCTCACCCGTCCCGCTTCTGGCGACCCGGCCGTATCCTGTGCGGATGCTGAGCGCCTCGCCGCGACTCCCTACTGCTTGCTGGTGATGAGCATGATGTACGTGGTGCTGGGCACGCGTCCGGACATTGTGTTCGCCATCGCCAAGCTCGCGACATTCTTGGATTGCTACAGCGTCGCCCATTGGCAGGCAGCGATCCACGTTCTCCGGTACCTCAAGGGCACGCACAAGATGAAACTCACCCTTGGCGGCACAGCTCCCATCGTCTTGGTCGGATTCGCGGATGCTGACTATGCAAACGACGCCAGACGCAAGTCTGTCATGGGCTACACTTTCTCGCTCGGGTCAGGTGCCATTTCGTGGGCGTCCCGCAAGCAGAAGCGCTATCGTCAACAGAGTCGGAGTACATTGCCGCGTTGGAGGGAGCGAAGGATGGATGCTGGCTGCGTATGCTCGCGCGGGGTATGACGGTGGAAGTCGACGGCGCGACGGACCTTTACTGCGACAACAACTCCGCAATGACCCTGGCCAACAACCAGTCACTCCACAGCCGTGCTAAGCACATCAATGTGCGCTACCACCACATTCGCGACTGCGTTGAAAAGCGGAAGATTTCAATGAAACGCGTCCCGACCGAAGACAATACGGCGGACACTCTCACCAAGGCCTTACCACTCCCTTCCTTCGTCCAGCATCGTACCAGCCTGGGTGTCGTGTGACGCTCGCTTTCGGGGGTGTTCTAGCGTAGGGGGGTGTAACGGCTGCCCAAGTTGAGGGGGTGAGTGGAACGGAGATATTCGGACATCAACATGGACGCCGTTACACGTGACCGCGGCACGGTGATATGTCCGTGACGCGCGCTGGCATACCCTCACTCGTGTCTTCTACGTCCGTGTGAGGGTAAGTCCGCTATATCTATATCTACATTTCTAGCTAGCTTACAAGATACCTATAGTCTCTGTTACTCACTGTAGACATAGATTCCAACTTATAAAGAAGCAGGCAGAAGCAGGAGAGGAAAAACTGCAAATCTATGGCTGCACCGTCTGAAACCAGCGCCCTGCCAATTCCGTGGCCCGAAAATGTTGAAGTCAAGGTTTATACTGGTGGCTGCCACTGCAAAAAAGTGCGCTATGAGTTTGAACATCCAGATATCTACACAACGCCAGTGACAGCCGTGAACTGCAATTAGGGTGTTTCAGAATTAGAATCTTGAGCCCAACTTGAGCCCCAACTTCGACCCCAACTTGACCCCTACCTGAGCCGAGTTGAGGCACAAGTTGAAGCTTTGTTCGTGAAACACCTAAGCAGATACTTCTGCCTTAACTCCGAAGTTGAGGTAAATTCGGAGCTTCGTGTATCATGAAAGATGTGATGCAGGCCTGAGAACTGGATTAGCCGAAGTTGGGGCACGAAGTTGGGGCACAAGTTGGGGTTGAAGTTGGATGTCAAGTTGTGGTCCTATGCACAACTTGACATCCAACTTCGATTTCATGCCCCAACTTCGACCCCAACTTCCGGCAAGTTGGGGGTCGAAGTTGGGGCTCAAGTTGGGCTCGAAGTTCTAATTCTGAAACACCCTATTGCTCAATTTGCGTAGATCGCCGGTATCTGAATGTGTACGTGCTGGTCTCGATCCTTGTGGACAGACACTGACATGCATCCCAGGATAACCTTTCCCAGTAAATTCCGGTTCACGACAGGGTCAGCGGACGACCTGACCGTGTATCGGTTCGGGTCGAAAAAGGTCGACCACCGGTTCTGTTCCATTTGCGGCACTACCATCGGACCCGCTGCCAAAAGCTTCGTGTCTGTGAACACACACACAATCGACAACATCGACCTCAAGCGGCTGCAGTTGATGCCGGTGGATGGGAAGTCTTGGCCTTCGTGGCCAGGGGAAGAGGTGGAGGCGAATCAATCGGCTTGAATGAGGGATGCTATTCCATGATAAATATATTCAGTTGGACAAAGACTGGGTGACTTTCCATAAGCATAGAATATTCCCCGAGCTTGTTTGAGAGTGCCAGTGATGGGAGGGAAATCCTATGGACGGTTTTTCACTTGCCTCCCCACAAAGAAATAATAAATAATCAAAGTTCTGTTTCGCCCTCTACGACGACTGCAGCGAGACCCAAAAGCCAAAGGTAGGGTTGCCCTAGTGTTAAATGACTCCTCTGGAGCTTGAACCATCGAACGAACGCGAGAACTGGGTGACTTCCCGTAAGGTAGATTTACTCTGGAGGAATATTTTGTAGT
Source organism: Mycena vulgaris (assembly GCA_029204335.1). NCBI lineage: Eukaryota > Fungi > Basidiomycota > Agaricomycetes > Agaricales > Mycenaceae > Mycena > Mycena vulgaris. The sequence goes on from JARGYA010000067.1 coordinate 333,003, forward strand.
CTTACCGGGGCTTGGTCGGGACACCTGTCAGGACCCCATCAGTTGGACCGCCCCGAAACGGACGCATTCTATTCCGCATCACTCGAGTAAAACATAGTTCTGGAGGGGGGGTAGCTACCCCCCCTCCAGATTTATTCTTGGTGAATCAACGTCGAATAAACCTTTTGGGACAATATTGATTGATTGTCAGCCTCTACGTGCCTTCCTAACACGTCCCACATGGGCTATACCTACGCTTCCCAGCCAATATTCATCCGAGATACGAGGAAGCCAATCCCTGAGCATTTCAGCTGTCTTCACCCCAAGAGAAGGTCCTGGAAGCATTCTTTTTCACGACCGAAATTTTTGAAATTCTGAGATTGTGATGGTTCTCGGCTCTTGAATCCCCATGGCAAAAGGCTTGTGCGGACGCAAGAGTTGAGGAGGACGCAAAGAGAGCCTTGTTTTATCAAATTTGCTGTACTAATTTTATTCTTGCATGCGGGAGACATGAGTGGCCCGAATATCCTCTAATATCCTGCGCATTGATCTCATCACTGGCACCTTCAAACAAGCTCGGAAATTGCGCCAACATATATTTACCTTACGGGAAGTCACCCACTGGCCAGCCTTGGCCCAAAACAGTTTATTCTGTGTAATAAAAATCTATTAGGGGGGTACCTACCCCCCCTCCAGACTTTCATAGAATCACATTAGATCTTGTACGTTTTCGTGTTTCTCCGCTGATGGGGTCCTGACAGCTGCCTCGGCAAGGCACGTAGATATTCCGTAGCATTTATTTATGCTTATGGAAAGTCACCCACTCAGAGTCTGGAGGTTAACCTGCTACAGTGCATGGAGCCGAAGTTGGCGCTTCTCCAGCTCCTGGGAGTTGTGTCGAAAATGGAGCAGGTCCGTTTAGTGGAGGCTGCAGGGATGCTGGAGGTCCGGCGGGGGTAAAACTCTGGATTGATTGTACGAGTCACTACGAGTCAGGGACGTGGGAGCATGCGGGTCGGTACCGCCTGGATGGAGAACATAAATAAGCAGGAGGGAAAAAACTGCAAATCCATGGCTGCACCGTCTGAAACCAGCGCCCTGCCAATTCCGTGGCCCGAAAATGTTGAAGTCAAGGTTTATACCGGTGGCTGCCACTGCAAAAAAGTGCGCTATGAGTTCGAACATCCAGATATCTACACGACGCCAGTGACAGCCTTGAACTGCAATTGCTCAATTTGCGTAGATCGCGGGTATCTGAATGTGTACGTGCTGGTCTCGATCCTTGTGGACAGACACTGACATGCATTTTAGGATGACCTTGCCCAGTAAATTCCGGTTCACGACAGGGTCGGTGGACGACCTGACCGAGTATCAGTTCGGGTTGAAAAAGGTCGCCCACCGGTTCTGTTCTACTTGCGGCACTACCATCGGACCCGCTGCCAAAAGCTTCGTGGCTGTGAACACACGCACAATCGACAACGTCGACCTCAAGCGGCTGCAGTTGATGCCGGTGGATGGGAAGTCTTGGCCTTCGTGACCAAGGGAAGAGGTGGAGGCGAATCAATCGGCTTGAATGGGGGATGCTATTCCATGATAAATATATTCAGTTAGGCGATCCGACGAAACACGCGCACAGGCACAGTACGCTATGGTGCCCATTCATTTCTTTTTTCCTTTGGAGCGCTTCTTCGGGGCAGTGATACCCTCGGGCAGCCACTCGTTGACTGGCTCAGACGGAACCTCGATCACGACCGGTTTTGGTTTTGGTGTTTTGGATTGCGGCAGAGGTTCTGGCGGACTGGCCGGGCCATCTCTCTCCTCCGCTTCCATGCGCGCGGAGGCAGCAGCGATCTCGTCTGGGCTGACATCCTCGCCTCGCCTTATGCGTGCCATAATTTCGGGCGAAACCCGAATTTTACGAACATTTGTTTGGAAACCGGGGGCTGGTCCTTCGAGTGAGCGGAATGCCATGGCAGCGGTCAAGTACACACCGCCTTTGCCGATTCCATGGACGCGCAATTTCCGAGCCAGATACCATTTGCGAACAAAGTAGCCAGAGACGAGGAGGACGGACGGAATACTGAGGTAAACGTTGGTGAGTGAGTACGAGCCATGGGATTAGGATTCACGTTATCCAGAGGAGTGAGGGATGGTCATCGACGGCAGCTGGCATTATTGCTGCTACTTGTACGGGGTCGAGTTGCGTGTGTGATTGGATCAGTGATGCCAATCAAATCCACCTTCGGCCGAATGTCACGGCCGAACTGGCGATGCACTTCAGCACCGTATTGGCACGGTCTCCAGCAGGGCTTCTGTCATATATTTCCAGCCTTTCAAAGCTGTATAAGGACCATGTTATTTTCTTTGCCCTTTCCCCCAACGTCGCCTCGCCCGACCTCGCGCGGCTTGTCCAAAAGCTGACCGCCTTTTCGCCTCAAACAATTGGTTGTCTCTCTGCTCCTTTGCCCGCCCATTCCGATGGCCTCCTTTCGTGCTCATTGGCCATGTTCAAGCCCGAGACATGCCTTCCCTTCCGATCCCAAATTCCGGGAAGAGCATCTCCGCAGGTCGGACGCTGGCACTCATTCCGACAAAAAGGTCCTCAGGCGAAAATACTCGAGGAGGACGTGCCCTCTGGAAATGTTGATTGGGGGAACGTCTGGGACCAAAGCTTGACGAATAATGAGCTGCCTCCCGGCCTGGAAACTCTGAGGTAAGGGCTTTCAGCCATCTCGACGAGATGGTGCGAACTTTGCGTTTTCAAGTCCAGATGAGATTGGGACGATTATATATTTTTCGGATGCGGCACCCGAGGGGCTCTCCAACGCCCTGACGCGTTTTCCTGGCGCAACAAAAGTCAGCATATTGCACCATATAAATGGAGACTTTAGCGGAGATGAATTCCCATCTAGCTTGGGCTTTTTGCCGCGTCAACACCATTCATCACCGGGAGACCGGTCACTCTGTTTAAAGGCGATAAAATATACGAATCAGGAGCCGTGGGTGTGGCTCTGAGGAATCCAAAAGCGAATGCCCGTGTGCAGTTTTTGGGCATGATGCCTCTTTCTTCTCCGATGGTGGTCACTGAGTAAGTCGGGATTTTTTTTTTTTGAATTCTTTTGAACGCACTGGCAGGGCGGAGGGCAACCTCGTTATTTCACTCGACAACAAGAACCCAACCCAACTGCTGCTAGCAGCAATCCAGAAGTCCGGCATTGAATCCGTTGCATCTACTTCCCTCAAAGACAATGATGAATTCTCTCTCGCGACTCTTCGATCTGGCGAAGTCAGTACCACTGGCATCTCTGTTTTCCAAGCTGATCCGCCAGCCAGCCGCACCAAATGTGCAATATAATGTCGGGTGACCCGTCTCGCGGCACCATGGCGCTGCGGTCCATGTCTGCCCCACCGATCGGCGCTCAGGTCCAGGTAATTCTCACTCTTCTCCCCTCTTCACCCCGTTCTGAACCCGTGATAGTTCTTCCACCGCCCTAAATCCACGATGCCCACAATTCCCCAAGAATTAACCCACCCTTCGAGCGCGCGCCACACCCTGGGCTTCATCGCGTGCCCGGAAACGCGGCAATATACACATCCCGCCGCAGCCGACGCGGGCCCCGATGGCGTCGCGCACATCTTCCACGACACCTTTTTGGCCGGAAGCGAGGGGGGCTTCGTATGGAGTCGCGCGCAGCAGGGGCAGAGTGAGGCGCCCTGGAGTTGTGCCATTCCGGGCGGGCTTGCGACCCTGAGTTGGGGGATAGAGGCGTCACCGTAGAATATATCTTCTCGCTTCACGGAGTGCATATGACAGACAGCTCCTTCGAGAGGAAGTATTATGGGTTGCGAGGTGCGATGGCGGCTATCGAGATATTCACATGACCGGGGGTGTCTACTCTCGGTTCAAGGCAACTTCGGTTTCTCGCTTCAGCATAAACAGGCCTTCACTTCCAAATCAATTTCGACACGAAATGATTTACAGAGAGGTTGCACGGGGAACGAAATTGTTAACATGGAAGATTCTAAGATACATTGGTGGCGAAAGTGTCTAAAATACATGTGACAAAGCCTGTGAATGTTCTACCATAAAGAATAAGAAGGGAAGAGGGGAGACAAATTGTAAACACAAAAATTCCTAAAATACATCGGTGGCGAAAGTGTCTAAAATACATGCGGCGGAGTCTATGAATTTCCTGCCCTAAAGGATGCGAAGGAATGAAAGGGCTCGGGCGGTCAGAGAACGCGTCTACAAGGCGGCGATAGCAATGGCCAGGGTGGAGGCGGTGCTGCCGAGGACGCTGGCAGAGGCCTGGGAATGAAGGGTTAGTTCTTTGGCTCTTTGGATGAAATGTTAAAGTACCTGGAGGGAGGTGGCCAGAGGCTTGATGGCGGTAGCAATCTGGGTGGGCAGAGCAGTGCCTTGTGCGTTCAACTTGTTGACCTATCGTGTGCGCGTTAGCGTCTTGCGCACAAAGGGACAACATGAAGCTTACCACAGACTGAAGGGAAGAGATCGCTGAGTTGGCCGTGTTGAGCTGGGTCTGCGTGAATGTCGCCGTGGTGGAGCTCTGCCGGGGAGATTAGATTGTAGCAAGATGATGTGTGAGGAGCGACGAACCAGGCTGTTGAGGGCGACAACGACCGAGTTTACGAGGGGGCCCAGCTGGCTGATGGTAGTCTGGACGGAAAGAATTAGAATTCAGGGCGACCGTATTCTTGTAAGCAACCCACCGAGAGAGTGAGACCGACAAGCAAAGAGCCGCTGTTGGCGACACCAGTGAGGACGGCGACGAGGTTGTTGATGGATGTCACTGTGGCGGGGACGAGGGTGGCGGCGGAGGTAGCGACGGGCGTGGTGATTGCAATGGCCGAAGAGAGCACGCCGTTGACCAAGCCGGCGGCAGACGCCGCAGCACCGCTGGCCACGGACACGGCGCCGGAGACGACGCTGGGTACAACAGACGACACGGCGGCAGCCACGACGGACGAGGCGGGGCTCACGACCGATGCCGAGACGAGGGACGCGGCGCTACCCAAGACGGCAGTCGGGATGGGCGCGATCGACGACACGGCGGCAGCGACGAAAGAGGAGGCGCTGCCCACGACGGCAGACTCAATGGACACGACGGATGAAACGGCCGCAGTCGCGATGGACAGGGCGGGGCTGACAACCGCGGACGGGACAGACGAGACCACGGGGGCGGCGGAGGAGAGGACGCCCCCGACGAAGTTGACCGCGGAGTTGGCTGCGGGACTCACGCCCGCGGCGACAGCCGACAGGATGGAGCTGACTGCAATGGGCGAGGCGCTGGCACCGCAGAGCGGGGTGATCGTCAGTGTCACCGTCGCCGCGACTGCGACGCCAGCGGTGCCGTCAAGAACAATGACGGGCGCCGCAGCAACGGAGCACAGGAGAGGGAGGCCAGCGAAGACGGCGAGAGGAATGTAGGTCATCATGGTGAGTCGTAGAGGTCGAGGTGAGTAGGTCGTGAGTGGTGCGGGTCGTGAGGAGGTCGTGGGGAGCGGGGAATCGACGAGGGCCGAATGTTTTTTTCAGCAGAGTTGGACTTGCCTTTATACAAAAAGAAAAGTCCGATGGAGCGCAGCGGGAGCTTCTGGATCCGCGTTGAGACCTGTCTGTACACGCGGAGCGGTCGCAGAAAAAGCCGATATCCTCAGTTGCGGCGGGATCCAGCTGAGACCCGCCGTCTTCCGCGTTCTTCCATTTTTTGTGGGTTCAGAGAAACCCGGGAGCCAAAGTACACAGACCGAAAGGGTGGTCCGCACAGATACAGCTAAAAATTGACAAGTTCACAATTCGCGACGTCCGAGCAAAGTTTGAGCAAAGTCCTAGTCCATTCAAAGCCGAAGTAGTGCGACCATTTACCCAAAAATAAAAAGCGGAAGCAGTCCCGGATAAGGGAGAAATGAATCTCGAACCTTCCGCCAGAAGCCCAAGATTCCGCGAGACAAGGTGGAAGATCAAGACATGGCCCGGGAAGGCAACGACCTCGAAAGCAAACACACGAAAACAACCGCTCTCGTCCTTACTTGGACAAAAGTTTCTCGTGCAGCTCCGCGCCTTTCAGCTTGGCCCGCAAATACTCCAGGCGCGCCTCATACCGCGCAGCTACCTCTTCCCGCCGCCGCCGCAGTTCGTCCATCTCCAGCCCAAACTCCCGCTCGTCGTCGAGGTCAACAGTCAGCACTGCTTCCTCCTCGCGCAAGATCCCCATCGGAAGGTGGCCCGTGCTCCGCGTGAGGCTGGGTGTGCTCCCCATCTGCCCCAGCGACATCCCCAGCGGCAGAGGCGGAACCGGCGGTACCATCAGCCCCCCGCTCCCGCTCCTACTTCCCGACCCGTTGGCCCCGATCCCCAGCCGCGACCCCGAGGAACCGATGCTAGAGATCGAGTTCTTGCGATTTAGCGACCCGCCCCGCGACAAGCTCGTGGATGACGTGAAGCCTGCCTGCATCTGCACGGGGCCGTCCGGCTTGAGCGTCGGTCGGCCCTGCCGGCTCGTCATCGACGCCGCTGTTGTGGCAGAGCGCATCGAAGCGGCGTCGCCATCCGCTGCGTCCGATCCCTTTCGCGTCCGCCGGAACGAATGCACGGAGCGGGAGTCCGGCACGAGCGTCGCGACCGAGTCGCGCGGGCTAGTCACCGCGGTGCGCCGCCGCTTGGTGAGTGTACTCAGCTCAAGACCGCTGAAGGCATCCATGAGGCGCCGTCCCTCCGCTTCGACGGCGAGCATCTCGCGGCGGATGGCCTGCACCGTTTCTGCGCCGTCGGCGCCAGCGTCCGGCTCTGATGCCATGCCTGCGTACCGACTTTCTACCCCAGGCAGCCGCGTGGGGAAGGACGATGGTGGCGTCGGTAGGCGGCGCACCGAGCGGACGGAACCGGCCGGGAGGCTCGACTCGGGTGGCGAGCTGACGTTGTTTGCACGGCGGGAGGAGATGGACACGGTGTCTCCGCGGTCCGTGCCTAAAGACGAGGCGCTGTTCTTTTTGGAAAGGCGTCTGAAGTGGTTGGTGGATTCAGAGGGGACGGCAGAGGGGGCGGCGGAGGTAGCGGAAAAGATGCTGGAAGAATCGCTGAAATCATTCGAAGGGTGGCGTCCCATCGCACGTCGGAAGAAACTAGTAACCCCCGAGGTCATAGACGAGCGAGAGTGCATGGAGGGGGTACGCTGCTTTTCAATGAGAAAATTAGATGGGGTAGATATCGAAACCCGTCTCGAGTCTATAGATTCTGGAAATCTGTTAGCTTGAATCCAAAATGCACAATGCTGCTCACGTCGTTTATCTGGAGGGGCCGCAGCACCATTGATGCGTACAGAAGATCGCGAGGACGCGAGGGGTACGAGGGGGGTCTCCGTAGGTACGGCGGTGGTGCTCGAAAACCGCTGGAAGAGATCCTGACGTAACAGCCGGTACTCTTCGTCGCTGCAACACGCGGCTGAGGGTCCGTTATGGCTAGCACACGCGAACAAGGACATACTTTAGTAGGCCCTCTGAGTTTGCGACGGCAAGCTCGTTCAACCGCTGGGCAAGGGTCGTGCTACCGATTTGGATCAACGCAAAGAATAGGCTGCATAAAGAGAACGTACGTGACGGTATCTGTCGGTTTGCGGGCGGGAGCGGCGGCGGTGGTGAGGGATGAGGACGAAGACTTTGTGCCCAGAGCGCGTGAGCGCGAACTGGACGGACGCGGATCTGTTGTCGACATGGGAGCAACTGAATGCCTGGTATTCGTTGGAGAGGTGTTAGCAGATTTGGAACGATCGGGGCGCGGAGGGACGCGTGTAGGATTGAGGGTGGGTGAGCTGGAGCTGAGCTTGAGCTTGAGTTGGAGGTGGCGTGTGGCGATGGGTGTTGCGGGTGGCGGGGAGAGTGTCTGTGCGACGGAGACGGGCTGCGCAAACAGTGGCGGGGGGGAGTTGTACTCCTTGGACTCCAGTTTCTTCGCATACTGCCATGATGGTTGGAGGTAAAGAAAGACATGGTTTTGTGGACGACTCACGACCTGCAACCGCGACCGCAGAGACTTGAAACTAGACTCGGCGCCGGGAACCGCGATAAGCCTTCCATTCTCCTTGCTCGACGCCGTGTCTTCTGCGGGGTCCGAGTCGGGCTTTCGTGAAAAGAAGAAACCCATAGTTGCATAACGGGAGAGAGATAGGATCGGGCAAATTATCCGTATTTTTGATTATGTTGCCGGCTGAGATTGACAGTCTCTCGCGACCTTCTGTCAGAATATTCCAATCCAGGAACCTGACGCTTATTGCAATACAATACAACCGGCTGGTCGTCAGCTCCACAAACGTCTTTCTTGCGTTCTATCAAACGTTCTATCAAGAGTACTTATAACCATCATATATTGCTACCTTTCTTCACCAGGTACATCCATTCCCAAGCCAACTGCACTAGTCTGCAGGCAGTGAGATCTTGCAGGATCTTGCAGACTGCAGTGTCCCCTTTCAACTATGCGGTCTAACGGCTTTTTACGCGGTCTGTTGCGATCAACGATTATTTCCAGAAAACCAGCAGCGCGTACTCTCCTCGGATCCGCTGGGATCAACCCTACAGACACAGTCGGGTAGAATCGGGTAGAATCGGCGGTACCGGAGACCTCTAGGCAGATGGGCACGCAGGAGCAGGTAAGTAGGACCGCGTAGGGACGCGTCATAACCTCGCAAAATTCATGTTACACTCAATCTGCAGAGGCGGCTCACTGGCACACGATGCGATAGCATGGGTTTTATTCCTCTCAAACACCACCCATGGGAGCAGAGGAGATAGTGTGATTTATATACCATCCCTACATTGCTGAAACCAGTCGGGGTGCCATGGTCAATCCGGGACCACTGGACATAAAGAGCCCACATGAATGAAGCATGACCATTACACCGTTAACCCATTTGAGTTTTATTTGAGTCACTGGCGCTGGTACAGTACAAATGTCAAGTGGACAATAAGCAAGCCAGGCGGCGAGTGAATGCACAAGGCTCAAGCACGTCTGCGGCACACCCGGCAATTTTGATTGGCGGCAATTCTACCCGAGATTCTTTCTATCCGAGCGGTCTTCTGCCACCTACGCACAATCGCCGACCCCTTCGATCCAAGAATTTTCTACAGGATGCATTGATGCAGGGTACCCTTATCTGCAACCCGAGTTCTGGTGGTCGCCCTGGGACTCGGCTTTCCACATGGATCAAGCCTATCTTATGACTGTTGTTTCGTTGTTTATTCGTAGTCCAACTGAGAAGCGCGTAGAATGGGGAATGACCTTGCGTCGTGGTTGTGGGTCCGATCAAGCAGGGTAGTTTGTTGCAGAAGACAACATTTGAGTCCAAGTGAACATCCCGATCAATCAATCTCGGCCACTCGGCATAGCCATACTTTTGATGTGTCCGCTTCGGCACACGTGCACCGCCTCTCGGAACTCAAAGTCCACACATTGAACGGAAACACTGGATCGACGTCTAGTATGCTTGAGAAGAAGCTCCCAATTCAACCCAGCGATGATATTATGTACACCCGAGCGAATTCCTGGGCAATATGTGTCGTATGCCGCCGTATGCACCCCGCCATTCATTTCGTCGGGGGGTTCAAGTGATTTTGGTACATCAGACGCCTATGGAATTAGCTTCGGCCTTTGTGGGCCGGAGGCGACGAGCTTGGAGGTGTAAGATAGGGGCCATTTCCTGTTTATGGTATCGCCAAGGCTCGGCCCGTTATCCGTGTATCAGAACCACAACCCTGCGAGTTAGAATAAAGGACGATAACAAATGTCATATTATCTGCTTCCACCGCGAAGTCCGAACCTGGACCTCGTTCTGTGGGCCCACCAACGCACAACGAGGTGCTACGTCTCAAAATGAAGCGCAGCGGATCTTAGCTAACGCGTCGCCGAACTCAAGGATGCAAGGATTTGCTTTGGTCGAAGTCTTCTGCTGTCCTCCGGGACTCGAACAAGCTGCACGGGTCAGAAGAAGAGGTGAATGCTTGGCGAGTCGGCAACCGCGGCGATGAAAAAAATAATAGGATATAACGTCTGCAGAACCGTGAGTAGACACGAAAGTAGTTGCACTCCAAGAACACAGTAATTCATGTAGACCTAGTCTTCTGGGTCAAAAAGCAACGGATAACCATGAAGCAGACCTCGACCGAGTTCGGAATGCGCCGAAGCACCCCTGATAGGAGAGCTAGGAGTTCAATTCTTGGTTCAATTTCGGCCGGACTTGTTGGGCTATCGTACACATCGCTATAAATATACAAGTAATTAGTTCAGTCTTCGTCGCTCTGATCCTCCAGAAAGGCCATGATACTGCGACGCGCGTTCATCTGACATATATTCAGTCTTTGAGTATCCAGGCGGGGCGAATTACCCACCTTCCGTTTTGCAGGGTGTTCTTCCTCTTCGGATTCCTCTTCCTCCTCTTCCTGCGAAGCCTTGGTGAGTTTCGGTCGTGTGGCCGCTGCGGCGAAAGCTTGGACGTCCTCTGCCAAGGTTATCAAGAAAAGTGCAGGGACAGTGGGGGAAAAAGAAGCTACCAAGCTCCTGCGCAAGTTCTCGTTTCTCCTTTATTGCTTTGGCTTGTTCGAGACTCATCCGTCCAGACATTCCCAAGTCAGCCAGAATTTCCTTCAGCATGCGAATCTGCTGGGAAGGCTGATCAACATCTTTGAATACTTTCGCCCACACCCGTCGGACACCGCAGGCCAGAACCAGGGACTGGAATGGCTAAGCTTGAAAGGTCACGAAAAAAAACGCGGAGCGTACCTTTAGGCGCTTGATGGTTTCTTCGTCCTTGCTCAATTCGGGGCCTTTTTTGCCTCTGGAGGCCTTGGGTTTGTCCCCAGCCTGAGAGAATTCATATCTATGTGAATTATCATATGGAAAAGCCTCCCACCTTGTCTTTCGGTTTGGTAGCCTTCGTCTTTTTGGCGTGTTTCTTTGGTTCATCCTCGAGAACAGAGAGCTCGGAATCGCTCTTCTTAAGGGTGAGAAAATGATAAGCTAGAATCAGACACCACTCACGTCAGCAGCCTCGTCTGGTGCCGCAGATGTGGAAGCCCGTGGCTTTGCTACGGAGCCACTAGCCTTTTGGGGAATTGCGTTCGTGTGCTTTTTGGGCTGCATGGCCTGGTTTTCCTACGAATGATTAGACTGCGTGTCGTGCTCAAACGGGGAGAAACACGCCTTTGCCGAGTCCTCGCTCGCGCGCAGCTTTTCGAGCGCTAGAGAAGTATCGCCCATCTCCTTAGTCCCCATCTCTTCATCCGAATCGGACGGGATCATTTCCTGGGGGCAAGTTATAGGCCGGATATGAGCAGAGGCGAGATACGCACCAATGACTTGTACACTTTGGTGCTGTTCTTTGTCATTTTGGGAGGCCCTTCATTCTGTTTCTTCCTCGGTTTCGGGTCCTTCATTTCTTCGGATTTGCGTTTCTTGCTCTTTGGAGGCGGGACTTTAACTTCAGGCAGGTCTTCCTCCTGATACCGCGCCATCAGCCTCGACGCGAGCCACTCCCAACATTGAACGCACGTTGGCTGCAATGAGTGTCAATTTCAAGGACTCCTTGAATTCCTCCAAAGCGCCCGTCGGAAGAGCGAATTTTGTTTCCAAGGCTTGCCGAACCATGCGCGGAGTGAGCGTCCTGCGGGGAGGTCAGCGCGTTCGAGGATTGCAGTTCGCCAGGAATGAGCTAACTCATGGACTGGAGCTCTCCTATGATCGTACACAATCTCCCTAGCAGCAGCCTCAAGCTCTGAGAAGTCTGGAATAGCCATTGCAGTGGAGAGACGATGGGCGCGTTAACGGCGAGCCGTGGGAACGCGTCAATCACGAAACACGATAACGTGACTCGCCAAATCAATAACTGACTCAGATTCGCGAACGCTGAGGCTCACTCAAGACAGTCGCCTTCTTCGCCACATTTCTAACGGTCCAGATCTTTGGTCGTCGCGATCGTGTCCTATCATTGTTGGATTTGGTGTGACTGTGTATAGCTGTGCGAGCTCGGTCACTATTGGTACTAGCAACTGATTCAGTGTTGAATCAGTACATACTACGGTATATTGGTAATCAGTACATACTACAGTTTATTGGTAACGGTAGCTCTAGCTGATTGACTGAGTAGTATAAAAGTAGTGTACTCACAGGAATGTACGCTACCGGATTACAGCGAAATTCCCCATCGGGGTATTGGTCGAGGGGGGGGGAGAAGCAGCGTAGACGTTACTTTAATGACCGACAGAACGTTGGGGTGCAATTTCACTGCCCTGGGCTCAAAAAGCACTGTCAAAGCCCATATCTAAGAAAGTTGTCGAGGGCCTTTTAGAGCCAACAGTGTCGTTGTTGCGTCCACCGCAACTCGCAACTCCACCACAGTTCCCGCCTGTGTTTTCATCACCACCTCCGTAAATTAGGTGTAAGAGTTATTCAATTACTGACTGAAAATTCGTCGCAGGGCTCGAGTCAGAAACCTGAATTAGACAAGCAAGCAGAGAAGGAGGATCTACAGAGAGGGCGTCGGCTGGTGTTTTGGGCCAAGGCATCGGTGTTAAAGAAGCGAGTAAAGAATCTCAGTGAGATACCTTCGCAGTATGAGCAGGGCGTGAGCAACATGTATGAGATCTCTGAGGCTGGGGACGCTTTGGGCGTGTCGGACGCGGGGCTCTTGCTCATTCTCGACGCACGCGTGCGGGAAAGTCAGGAGAGTGTGTGGGCGGCCTGAATTGCTCGCCGAATATAATGTAATTTGTAAGAGTTAAACATTCACTGCCATCCGCGCCTCAGCGGCTCGGGTACACGAACGGACTGGGTATCTAGTCAGCCACATCATCTCTTTCTGTTCACAATAAGTCCACGCACCTGGTATCGTTTGGGTTTCTGCGAGGTATGCGGTCGAGACCGGGAGGTGGGAGGTTATTGGCCATGAGGGCGCGCCAGTGTAGCCCCATCCCCATTTCATACATCCTCTTGGCGACGGCGTCCTCCGGGACCGAGTAGTGTACCATGATGCGTCGTGCCAGGGAGACCTCGAAGAGGACCTGCCCATGTGTCTCGGGCGAACCGGGCTTCCGATTTGCATAAAGATTTGGGTGCACCTGGCGCAGTGCCTCGCTAAGCCCTCGCTCAGGGAACTGCGTCTCCTCCTAGTTGAATTCTATAGGACCGGGGTTTTGGAAAATGAGGAGTAGGTCTTTGACATCCTGCGCCATCTTTTAAATCCGTCAGGCATGGATAAAAGATGATTGAAGGGCCCGGGAATACGCACAATCGAAGTTCAAGACAAAGGTTGGTGATAGGGGGTTTTAGGTCAGCGGCTGTCAGCGGTCAGACTCCTATCTCCATCTTCCTTTTCGCACCCTCCATCATCCCTCTAGAATCAGACTAGATCTGTCTCCGCTCTACCGTCGACATCCTCCCCCCGATGCCATTCTCTATATTTCACTTTGATATCCTGCAGGAAGTCGTCAAGCACACGTCTGCAGATCAAGCGCTCGCCCTTCGCAACCTCAAAGCTCATTCGGACCAGTTCGGACCACCATCCTCGAACTGGTCAAAGCAAGACCCCTCGCGCAGATCTGGTCTCACTTTTCTATCGATACATCTATGCCGAGTCAGCTCAAAGATTCCTATACGCTCATCGAAAATTACGTCCGTCGGTATCACCCTAACCTTGCGGTCCATGTCGCGGTGTGGAAACACCCTCCCGGAAGTGCGTCTCCCTGGCCCACCTGGGACACGAGCGCGTTCGGCCTGGTAGAAATACTATTCAACCGTCGGCATGGTCTGACGGTGCATATACTTACCCGCTTCACGGTCAAGGCGTGGAAGCGCTGGAATCTTTGACCTTGGCATGTGGGGCAAGAATGTAGACAAAACCCTGATAATACGAACTCACTGTGTTTGTGACCCAAGGATATTTCGTAGGCCGCAGTCGGTGTATTGTACATTTATGTCTTGTACAGTATTATGATAGTTCCTAATAAAACATATCTCCTCGACGATCCAATCTAGATGAACACCGACGAAAATCTCTGTGCGCCTCAAACCGACGGACATAGCGCGCCAACTTCCTCCACCAGTCTCCGCACCTCCTTCTTCTGCACGGACCCCGCCTTGAGTTTGTCCAGCACCACCGTACGGGCACCCAGCACCTCAAACAAGGCGCCGACCTGGCCGTCTGCAGGCGCGAATCGAAGCAAACACGCGAGCGCGGCGACGAGCCGGTGCACGACGTCCTCGCCAGCCTCCCGCTCCAACGCCTCTACCAGCGCGCTCGCGAGCTCGACCTGCCACTCCTCGTCCGCCGCGGCCGCCGCGTCGGCATCGTTGGCGGCGTGAGCGCCGGTGTTGGCAGTGACACCGCCGAGGCCCGCACCGGCCGCCACGCGGGCACGCTGCACGGAGGCTGCAGCGTTGAATGCGAGGCTCGCCGCCGCCGTGCGCACCGTGGCGTCCGAGTGCAGCAGCGCTGGGACCAGCGTACCGAGCACCTCCCCGTCGCTGCCCGGTCCACATAGCAACCCCCGTGCCAGCGGGGCGGACCCAAACGCATTCGCGAGTAGGCGCAAGGCCGTCAGCACGTAGTTGCGGGTGCCTTTATCCTGCGTAGGCTGAGCCAACGCGTCACGAGCGATCCGCGCCAGTACCCCGACTGGGCCACCGCCTTGGGCGGCTGCGAGCCAACTGCCGGCCGCGGGGTCGAGCACTGCGAGCCGCCACATGTCCACGAGTGGAAAGAGCGCATCGGGTTTCAGTGCGGCTGCGAGCGTCGCCGTCGCCGCCGCCCAAGGTGCCAGTAGTGCGGCGGTCGCCGAGGGTAGCGGTGTGGACTTGGCCGCATCGGCTACTGGTGCGAAACGTCCTTTGAGATAAGGGACAACCTGCACGCGTAGAACCTCTTTCGCCTGCGCGGTAGTAGGAGATGACGGCGCGGCATCGATCAAGGAAGCGAGTTTGGCGAAGACGGTGTCGAGCGCGGGAACCTGTGTAAAGAGGATGGGCGCAAGTGACAATGCCTTAACCGTAGGAAGGGAGAGCGATGCGTGGGGGTGCGCTGAACAATTTCCGATAATTAGCACTCTCTGACCGTCTTCAAAGGGCTGGTACATACGCGGATAAGCTTGGAATAGCAACAGATCTATTTGCGTTCGCAGTTCACCGGGGTCGACACCCTTGATCTCTGCAACCTGCCGAGAAACAGTTTTGTTGAAAGGTCGTTTCGCATCCAGTCACCAACGCACCTTGGTCCCATCCAAGAAAAACATAAATGTTGGCGTCGCGCGCACACCCCACTCAGTAGCGAGGGCCCCGCCTGCACCGACCCGCAGATCGATCTTGGTAAAGGCCGCACCGCGCCCCCCACTGGCCGCGTGTATCCCTTTCTCCGCTGCAAGCTGTTCGAACACGGGAGCAATCACACGGCACGGAGGGCAGCCTTGCGCATCTGTGAAAAAGGCCACCACTGCACGGTGGGTGCGCAGGAGTGTACGGAAGGATGCCGAGTTCGTGGAGGGGTGCATGGGGGCTGCAAGGCTCTCTGTGGCTGCGAGAGGTGCTGCTGTGGGGGCAGATACGGGTCTTTGTGCTTGAGCAGCGACGGCCTGAAGGAGTGAGGCAGCAACGGGCTGGTTCGGTGGCGGGGTAGCTGTGGCAGGTACGCCCGGTGCCGGCCGGCGGTACATATTGTCTATTGTGGGCCGCAGAGCGGCGCCAAATGGGGTCGACAGGAAATCAGTGGGAAGGTCTTTATATGGGTCAGTGACGGCAGCGATCTGGGAAGTTCAGACGCACCTTTCACGAACGCAGGAATAGAGCCCCCGGTGAGGAACCCCGCGCAATCATTTGTGAACGAGTTGCAGTTGAAGTCTAGGTGTTGGGTTGATACTCGGACGGTTGGAGGTACGAGGCGAGCGCACCTAATAGATGGTACTGAAACTTGCCGTGAGTCCCGTAGTGTGATCCATTTCAGCCAGAACGCACCTTGTCAGCTGTATAGTGGTCGCGCATCTCGGTCAAATATTCCTCCCAGGTTTCCTGGTCTATTGCTGTCTCTCCCAAATCTACAATCTGCAGTGGCTGGCCGTGGTGGGACCGGCCGGGGAGTGTCGTGTTTATTCCCTGGCCGTAGAAGACCTCCTTGCCGAAAACGACGATGGAGGTGTGCCTACGAAGAATTAGGACAACGAAATATTGCGGGAATGCAAGACTTGCCATATGCCATCGATCTGGCGGCCGGTAAGCTGAGCAGAGAGTTGCTTTGCGAGCCCGTTGGATAGGTCGTAAATGTAAAGTTTAACGGACGCCATGAAGATCGTTAGTGGAAAGCTTGTCTAAAATGCGAGCGAAAGTTCGAGAGCATACGCGTCACAGTGCCCGGGCCGAAGCAAACACAGCCGGAACACAGCCACTAAACCGTTCCCTCCATGGCCAATAGACTGTTCATTACTATCTCTACAAACTCAAGGCGAATCACGAAAGGTATGTATCAACTGTCGAGGAAACTCGAGGATCCACCTTGCCTAGAATCGCAACCAGCTCGTCCTGTCGTTTTCAGCATTAGAAATCAGCGCTTCGCATTCCCCAAAATCCAACTCACCCAAATGCGATCTTGCGCGCGCGCGCCCTCTGGGCTCAGGATATAGTCGCTGACCTCTTCGACGCGCTGGAGGGAGAGATATTCGCCCCGTAGTTTGTCTGGGTTCTCCTCCTGCCCCAAAGCGGCCCAGACCAGCTGCCGGCTCCCTGTCTCGGTGGGGAGCGCCAGGCAGATTTCCATTAGGCGGTCTACGACGGCCATGATTCCCGAGAAGGACTGCCGGATGTTCGAGTAACAGTATCCCGGGTTCACAGCATTGACGACCAGCGGTGTCGACGCCGCAATTCGTGCGTTGAGGGCGCGGACGAACATAATGTTGAGCACTAATCAAAGGCATCGTGAATTCAAATTCCGGAGTGAACACAGGAGACAGACGTTTCGTCAGAAAGTAACGCGAATCCATCATCCTGTGGGCAAAGACTGAGAACAATATCCTGGACAATGCAGAACAACGCGTACTTGGGGGTACAGTATTCAGCGCTCCCGAGCGTAGCGAGGATGTCGGGGCTTTCCAGGATGCGTTTCTCGATAGTTGCCCAATAGTGGACCTCGCTCGCGACGACCACGATCCGGGGCACTGTGGAATGTTCGCGGCCTGTTCTGACCATGTGCGGAAGGAGGAGTAAGGAGAGAAGCGGCATCGAGAGGCAGTTTACTTGAAGACTAAGGTATGTGAGAGTCAGCGTGGAACGCTACCCGGCGCATTGGAACACTGACCAAGTCTCCCATCCATCCTTGGTACTTTCGTACTTTGGCAGCACGACCGCGGCATTCGCGACAAGAATATCGAGCCGCCCGCCCTCTTGCTCGAATTTGTGGGCAAACCGCTTAACAGACGCGAATTCGGCCAGGTCGACGATCCACAGCTCTGCCGTGGTGCAGCGTGTCTCTTCCCGTAATTCTAAAACACGTCAATTGTAGCTTGCGACGAAAGAATTTAATGATATGCTTACTCTCCAGCGCGGCCTGCCCCTTGCTCTGGCTCCGGCACGCGAGAATCAGTCGCCCAGGCCCCATTGTCGCAAAGTGCTTCGCTGCCTCGAAGCCCAGGCCAGCATTCGCGCCGATCACCATGACCGTTTGTCCCGCCAAGTCTACTTTGGCCACCGGGGGGCGCTTTGCGTACTGGCTCTTGATGAATCCGAGGAGAGTGAGACGACCCATTTTGTTTTTGAGCTCTGGATATTTCTGCGGACTTTATACCCTTTGCTGCCGAGCCCCTGAAAACGCGTACTTGATGATGTGAATTTCCAAAAGTAGTAGCCCCTCGCATGTGATTCCCGCAGCTCAACATCGCAACATACGGCGCACACGACGGCTACTATAGCTCCTTGCCATCCAAAATGGGGGAAGTAAACTGCAAGTATAGTCCAATCGAGAGCTTCATTCACCGCGATTCAAGCGAAAATTCAACAATTCTATCATGAGTGATGAGTCATAGGTGATATGTCATTTGAAGGTACGGGGCCGTTCCAGTGACGATTATTATTCATTGCACTGCACTCGAGGGAGAAGACTTGGTAAAACGCCGTCTCCTGTCGATATCTCCGCAGAGCTATCATGGCAGTTCCAGTTTTATGGCCGACGCGTTGAAATCACGTGACCGTGTTGTGCTTCTCAAAGAATGCAATAAGAATTGAGATTCGCGCTCTTTCCTCATTGGAGCACAAGGGATCAGATGAGAATCTGAGAACCAATCCTTCCTGAATCGCGTAATCTTATTTCGTAGGTTGGATAAATAGCATCCGGTAATGATACATTTCATTTTATTTTTCTGGGCCAACGTATATCGCGGAATGACAGGTACATACGTTAAAAGAGCTCAACCGAGTCGTACACAAAATTAGGGCTCAGGAACGCGTCCCCAGCGCTCCCACTCGCCACATTGATCGTGATGGTGTTCACCGCAGCAGTGAGCGTGCCAGCGGGGATGGCAAAGTCGTCTATACAACGCTGTAAGCCACGGATTAAAGACTCCTAAAGGTAGGAGACTTACAAACTTGGTTCAGCCCGCGCCAAGTACCGCGGGTCACCCTGGTCGAGGCAATTGGTTTAGCATACTTAGACTCGGGGAGAGAGAAGCGCGTACCCTCTGGAATCGACCTCGGTGGGCGCAGCGGGTGTTGCGGCGGTGAAGCTATTGACGGTGATCTGCGGCCGCCCGCCCGCGAACGCCGAGGTTGTGCGGATGCGTAGAGTCCTCGCACCTATTTGAAAACAATAAGTATGAACCTAAGACGGGAACGCGGACGGTACCAATTTGCGCGGAGGTCGCGGTCCATTTGATGGTGGTGGGGCCGTTAACCTACCGATATGCCAGTCAGTTCCAGAATACATGTAAACCAGGAGTGCGAGCATACAGCCTTGAATTGAGCCATCGGGAAAGCTGTCGCTGCGCTTGATCCGATAGTATAGGTGACTGGTCCCCAGCTGCTCATCCGAGTGTCCGATCTAGTGTCAAAAGCGTTAGATACCGGGCAAATTATGCGCAGGCGGCGTACGGGTGCATTGTTTGTATCTTGTCGGCATTCAGGAACTAAGACAACAATCAGTTAGCAGAAAATACCAGGATGAGATCCACTTACTCCTACGGGACTTCCGTCAACGGTACCTGTGAGGGCCATAGCTCAAGATAGGAACAATGTTAGAAACTGATGAACGAACCAATACGCCAAATCACAGTGGGCACGCTCAGAGACGACGTGATACTCAAAGTGCTCGTCTTTCCTGCAGAGACGGAGACGCTCCCGGTGCCTGCTTCCAGCTCACCCTGATACAGGGTCACAGTACTACCGAAGACGGTCAGAGCAAGCGTCGAGCTGGGAAGGAAAGGCGCCTACTAGGTCCCGGGTTTCATGAGCGTTCTCGAGAATGTTCCACTGGAATTATACGCTCGTCAGTCGACATTCGCTGAAGAAGAAGTTCCTGCCCACCCCGAGGCAGCAACCCAGTACTGTGCAGCCGAGTTCTGGATAAATTGTCAGACAATTGGAACAGAAAAGGCCCAAAACGGCATACTTTGAATCCAATTGTCGCAGCAGTCCCGGAGAGAGTGCCGGAATAAGTACCTGGCGCAAAATTTCAGTAAGAGCATCTTAATCATGCTAGGAAACTCAATACCAGTCACTGTCCCGCGGCCAGAAGCAGCCACGTAGCCCTGCAGGCCGAGACTGTCCATGAAAGTGGTATTCAAGGTCGCGGACGGCGCTGAGCCGGTCGTAATGGCCATAGCATAACTATAAATTCCATAAGAATCCCAAGGAGTGAGACTTGAAGAAAGGACGAACGGTCCGAAGAATCCCGTGCGGTACGTTTCTGTCTGCTCGTGGTTGGAGTTCATGTACCAGTACAATTCTTGTTGAGCGCTGCCCTGGTTATCGATGTCACGGAAGAACGGGCCCCCTACGCAGCATGTCAGCGCAAAGCCTGCAGGCGGAGAAGGACGTTGAATACCCGAGGAGGTTTCGTAGCTCATGGATGGCACAATTATGTAGGCGCCGACGCCGGACCCAGTGACACCGTGCACCTGATCGCGAATGAAAGGAATCTGTGTCCCCTTGGTCAACACGAGGTGCGATCGGCGGGCGGTAAATTCCTACGCTCGAATAGAATTTCGACCGCGTCTGCCCGTTGAGCAGGTAAACGTCCGTTCCCTCGATTGCCGTGCCCCCGTTCATCTCAGATGCCGGAATGCCATTCGGCAGGCTCGCTTTGGAGAGTCGTGCGATGAATCGCAGTTCGCCCACAGTGGGCTCCGCGGACGCGAAGGTGCCGATATAAAGGGTGTTGACGCCAGTGAGGACCATGTAGTAGTGGGTCTGTCGGGATTTATTAATAACAGGGATGTTGGGAGGGTGAACTTGATGAGGCATACTATAGTAGAAGTGGAGATTGTGATTTTGGCGATACCATTCGCCACCGAAGAGGTCACAGTCGCAGAGCCTGGACCAGTGATCAGGATTTCAAGTGAGCACGGCCGAAAATGCGATACCTAGCCCGGACGAAAGCTGCGTGAATTTTGAGGAATCCTGCAACTGTTTACCGTTGAAAGTGAGGGATGTGATGTCGCCATTCGCCGTATTTACTGGGCAGATAGTCGATTCAGGTTCCGCTCGAGGTGGCGCGCGACCTTAACTCACTCGTTGTGACGAGCCCCGCCCCGCTGTCCACAAGCATATTGGAGCCCGACGTAGTCACGCCAAATGCCGCAAAAGCACTCGGCAAGAGTGCCAGAAGAGCCAACCCAGCGGAGAGGAATTTCATGGCGAAAAAAACTGGGATGCTGGGTTACCTTCGGGGTATTTATTTATCTTACGAGCCAATTCACTTGCTATGGACCAATTGGAGTATAGTGGGATGGCGCCAGACTTGCAAACACAAGGCGGTGGGTCACAACGCACCAACGGGACCTGTATTCATTTGCAGACGGGCCGGCGAATTGGCTGCAGGAGCACATCGCTGCAGAGTAGGGCGAGCACATTGCTACACTTTCGGTAACTTGGCCATTGTCACCGGTTGCCACGCGAGGAACGGCCCGCAGAGGGAGAGACCATGCGCTGATCCGAGGTTTAAAGGTCCTTGAGTTGGGAAGAAATGGGAGTGGCATTTAATCAGTGGAGCTCCCATGGTCAGTGTCAGCTGCGCTCATTTTTCTCTCTCGCTCCCGCATCCGGGGGGTCGCGCTGGTTGGCTCAGCGCCCTCGTTTTCCGAAGCTCAAGAAATTGATAAAGTCGTAAATTGAAAAAAAAGTCGTTGATCGAGGCGACGGAGAAAGGCAACCGGGGGGGCGTGGGAACATTTTTATTTACGGCTCGTTCTGGCTCGTTCTTGCAAATTCCTGGTCCTCAACCTCCAAGTACAGAGCTTTGGGCTAGTGGTGTCGAAATTCTACGCGTTTCGGGGAACATCTTCGCATGCCTTTACTGTTCCACTCCGATTGGACGCTCCATGATCTTGCCATGATCCGCCCGCGCGCACGACTTTCCAACATAAGTACTCCTCAGGCTCAGGCTCTGCTCCCGTCGCGAAATCTGATCAAATCCGAGTTTACTGTTTGCGACGTCCATGCCGTGGATCCCAAATATTAATCGCCTTACGCCAGCACGAGCCGATAAAACCCGCCGTGGTCCTCCTCGCGCGGTAAAATGAGTGGAATGAGCCGCAGGCGGCAACGGGGCGACGGGCGACGGTCTGATTCATCCTCGTTCTGCATCGTCTCGCTCGTTCTGGACCATCTCGTTGCCAGGAAACGGACGGTTGGGTCGACGTCGGCGGGCGAGACTTTACTTTGGGGCTGGGGCCGCACTTGTGGGATGTCGCCGGGGCCCGGTTGCGCTGCGCTATATAATATCGCGCGCTGTTTTGTTGCGCCTTCGCTACCGGCAATGTGAGGACGCCGATAATTTGGCAGTCTAAATCCACTCGACTGAGCCGAGCTAGTCGCCTTAATCGAATCACCCGTAGGACCATCCCTGTCAATGGAGATTTGGATTTCAGCTGCGAGCGGGCATTCGAGTGGACCCGCACCCGTCCGACCCCGCGATTCGGGAATCACCGTCCTCGTCGCGGATCCGATCGTAATGATTGCGAGGATGCAAGGATGCAGCAAGCGATTTAATGTAATGGCGAATTGCTCGGGAAACAGCGGTTGAATTGCAATTGCAATTGCTCGGGAAACACCGGGCTATGCGACGGCAAGACAAGGCTGGTGTTTTCGATTTCCCCGGCGGGAGTTAGGGGGTTTAGCCTTCCTTTTGTTGTGGCGAGAGGGGGCCGAAGAGAACTGGAGGGTCGAGAGGAATTTTTATGATCGTCGGAGAGTGTGCGAAGCGCAGCGACAGCGACGCCAAGAAGAAGACAAAAAACCGATCCAAGATGCATTCAAGTTTTCGATTTCTTTTGTTGAGGGGCCGAAGAGAACTCGGAGGGTCGAAACTCGACGGGGATTTTCATGATCGCATAAATGTCGACCCCGTCCCACTGCGGAACCCCCAAAATGTCAGGGGCAGGATTGGCGCCGGGTTGCGATTGGTTAAAGTCTTGTCTGTCGGGAAAACGCGAGAAGTGGAAGTGTGTTTGTTTGTCTGGATCTGGACTGGCAGGAACGGGAGAATACAGTACAGGATGTTGGTACGCTCAGTCCGTGTCCTGGTCTGGATTGATTAAGGGAAAACGACCTGTCCGAACGTCAGGCCTCAGGATTCATTGACTGCTCGGGACTCGGGAGGCCGGGCACTCCGGGGACTGTGCACGATATTCCAGCGGGGTACAAGTCGCGCCTCTGACATTTTTGGGTTCCGCAGTGCTAGTGGCTGAGCAGATGCGTATCACAACGACGTCGACGCCAAGAAGAAGACAAAAAACCGATCCAGGATGCATTCAGACGCGTGGGTTCCCCCATATGCAAGTTTCCCATTTCAAGCCAAGGCGGTGTTCCCGAATCCCGTTACACCACGTCCGATTCCCTCTGAGGTGCCGAGGGAGGGGTAAGTAGCTTGGATGCCGAGTGTAGACCCGATTTTCTGGGCCTTTCTTGCGCGGGGCGCAATTAGAGTGGATAAAGACTGGTCGAGTCCCCCAAAAACTGCATCCCCATGCATTCGGACGCAGACGCAGAGTCGAACCCTGGATTGCCCATTCTAATACCAAGGGCTGTGTTCCCGTTACACCACGTTTGAGCTGCCGAGGGAGGGTCCAGGGTAAGCAGCTTGGATGCCGAATCTAGACCCGAATATCTTGGATTTTTTGGGCGCTTTTCTTGGGCGCGATAAGATGCAGACGGGGCGTGATTAGAGCGGATTAAATAGTCGACTCCCCCAAAAACTACTGTACATCCCCATGCATTCAGCCAGACGCAGGGAATCGAACCCTGGATTTCTGGAAGAAATTCCGTGAGGTTGTGAATGCTAAGGGCTGTGTTCTCGTCACAAAGTCCAAGGGCTGGTGAAGTAGGAGGAGGGATGAGCGATGGATATCCCGCGGGAACAGAACACTTGCGTCGCTAGCTGAGTTTTTTCCCACTCTCGGCCCAAAAAAAAACTTCTTTGATTTATGGTCTAGTCGCTAGCTGGACATGGGAAGATGCAGAGTCGGGGGCGTAATTAGAGTGGATTAGAGTAGATACCCCAAAAACAGGATTCCCCATGGAACCCTGGATTTCTATTTTGTTCTCATGGAAATGTTACCGCTACACCAGCTAGTCGAGGTAGAGGAATATATATATAACGCGGGAGACGCGGGGGATATTTTGGGATGGCATCGAATCGAGAATCAGAACAGGATTGGAACTGGATGGTTACTCGGTCTTGATGTGGGCGTCGTGGCTTGAGCCGGGTTGTGGCAAGGCACGACGATCAGTTAGCCGAGGTCGACGGAGGTATTATACAGATCACCCGCATAATTAAACCGGAATTTTCTTTCTATGTGTCTACCACCATGAACTCGGCCAGACAGCGCACCAGCATCCTCGGCCTCCCCTTTGGCCGTAAGAATCGCGCCGGCAGCATCCGCCAGCCTGTCTCGCCTGTCCTCGCCGTTCCCCATGTCATCGACATCACCGTCCAGGACGAGGAGATTGAGGAACGGCAGAGGCTGAGGGACGCCGCGGCTGCGTCTATTGGCCTGGCGTTGGCGGGTGAGGAAAGAGAGGAGGACGGGCGGGAGGAGGAGGAGGAGGAGGAGGTCGACCCGCCTGTGCCTCTGCCAGTGTTCCCCGCGCCCCTGGGTGTACTGTCACCCCTCAGCGCGCTGGCGGGGACGGTGCCCAAGTACTACCCGCCCGGCTCCCTCCGCTTCTTCTCCCTCGCAAAGCAGTGGAAGCCCCGCCGTCTCCTGCTCTCCGGGCGCTCCCCGTGCGTGTCCCACCTCCACCTCTTCAAGCCCACAGCCGACGCCCGCGAGCTCGAGCGCCTCGAGATCAACGCCGACTCGGTCGTCTTTGTCGCAGACGACCCCGCCTTCCCCACCCTCCACGTCCTCAGCGTCGCCGGCGCAGACGTCGGCGCACGCCGCCGCGACTGGAACATCGCAGACGACGCAGCCCGCACCGTATGGCGTCTCCACCTCCCCGGCCCCGCCGCAGCGCAGCCCTGGATCGACGCAATCAAGAATGCCATCTTCGAGCAGCGGTGCGCGCCCTCAATTTAATTACCGTGAATAGCGGTCTTACGAACGTATATAGGACCCAGCGTGCCGGCCTGCGCCCCACGCGTTTCCTGTCGGGCGCGAGATCCGCAGCAGGGACGGAGCCGCGCGGCGACATGGACGTGATGCTCTCCATCCGCCACGCCCAGCATCAACACGTCGTCCCCACGCCGCCCCCGCCCGCGACCCCACCCGCGCCGCCCTCCCTCGCCTCCGCCTCCACCCGCTCCGTTCGCTCCGTCGCCACCGCCCCCTCGTCCCCCACCCTCACCCACAAGTCCCCCTCCCCCACCGACAAGTCCCCCAAGCGCCCCACATCCCCCGTCTCCGCCCTCAAAGGCCTCTTCTCGTCTTCCTCCTCCTCCACTTCGAACTCCGCCCCCCAAAACTCCAGCAGCAGCAACCGCCCGCGCTCCGCCTCTGCCGCATCGGTCATCTCGTACGCCACGTCCGCGGGCGGCCGCAGCTACACGACGTCGCTCGGCGCGTCGTCGTCGTATGGCTCTGCGGCCGAGATGGATCTGATGGAGCGCGGCGACTCCTTTGCACGGATGGGGACCCTCCTCGCCAATGGGCACGCCAACGGCAACGGCGTGGTGCACGCGAACGGGCACGCCGTCGTCGTTCCCAAGGCGACGCGCGCGACGCTCCCAGTAGGCGGCGGGGGAGTACTGGAGCGGCGCATCGTGGGGCTGGCGGAGCGCGAGCATGCCGTCGTCCCGGAGGCGCTGCTCAACGGGAGCGCCAACGGGCACGCGCCGACGAATGGGAGCGAGAACGGGCACGCCCCGCCGACGCCCCCGAAGCGGCGCACGCTGTCCTTTGGCACGCACCACCCGCCGGCACACGGGCACGCGCCGTCCCTCCAACCGCCGCCGCGCGCGCGCGCCAAGCGCTGGACTATGGGCTCGGGCCTAGACGTAGACTCCCCAGACGCAGAGGCCATGTCCATAGACGCCGACGCCGACGACGCGAACGCAGTTGGGGAGGAGCCCAGCATGTACGCACACCCGCACGCAAACGGGAGCAGCGGCACCGCGGGCAGCTTCGGCGTCCCCGCGCCGTCCCTCGCGCCCTCGCGTGCCTCCGCGCGCTCCCGGGCGTCACGCCACTCGACCGCGACGCGCTCGACGCCGACGCCCACGCCCACGCTCGATGTCGTAGACCTGGGAGGGGCGCTGAGTGTGCGCAGCGCCTCGACGGGGCGCTCGCGCGCGTCGAGCGTCGGGAACCCGAATGCGAACGCGGGTGGGGGGGCGACGAACGGCAACGGCAACGGGAATCTCAGCCCAGGGCCGAGCGCAAGTGCAGGGGGGACGGGCACGGGCAAGCGCCGCTGGTCGACGCTCCCGCGGCGGCTCTCGCCGCCCGCGTCGCCGCCGCCGTCGGTGCCCGCGTCCGCGGGACCGGGCGTGCGCAGCATCCCGCACCCGTACGCGGCGCCTCCGGAGCGGGAGCGCGAGCGCGAACGGGAGAAAGAGCGCGCGTCGAGCCGCGCGAGCGGGGGGTCGTTTGGCTCGGCGGCGGTGTCGTTTGTGAGCAGTGTACAAGGGCACGGACATGGACACGGACAGGGGCATGGACATGGGCATGGGCACGAGGCGAGCGCGGGTGCGGGGGGGCGGTCCGCGGGGTGGCGCGTGAGCACGGGGACGAGCGCGTCGGCGGGGAGCGGAAGCGGGAGCTTCGGCGGCGCGTCGGTGGGCAGTGCCAGTACGAGCCTCGGGGTGAGTGGGAGCATCGGAAATGGAGGAGCGCGCCCGGGCTCGGGGCACCGCGCGTCCGTGCCGCCGCCGCAGCGCCCCGCGCCGACGGGCGCGCTGCCCCCTGCGCCGACCGGGGAGAGCGCGAGTCCGAGCGCGAGCCCGAACGGGCGCACGTCGTTCCGCGAGAGCCGCGCCTCGTCCGTGTCGCTGTCGGTGCACGTGTCGCCGCCCGCGGCGCCCGTCTCGCCGCCGGTGGGAAGCAGCAAGTCGCTCCCCACCCCCGCCAGCGCGCCCACGCCCGCCAAGCCCGCGTCGTTCCGCGAGTCGATCTTGCTGACGCACCGCGCGCTGCGCCTGTCGCTCATGGCCCCCAAGCCGCCGCCCGCGGGCGCGCCCCCGCCGCGCCCTGACGAGCCTGTTACGCAGCAGCAGCAGCAGCCCATGCAGTTGCAGGCGCCTCCGGCGCGTGGGCACGCTCGGCGCGCGAGCACGGGGACGGGCACCACGACGAACGGCAATGGAAACGAAAACGGGAACGCACACCCCATCGCCGCGTCGCCCTCGTTCCCCCCGCCGCGCGGCCCGCTGCCGCCCACCCCCGCGGCGCCCACGCCGATACGCCACGCGTCGCTCAAGCTCACGCAACGCCTGCGCATCCTCAGCGCGCCGCCCGCGCCGCACCCCGCGCGCCCCACGAGCGCCGACGCGACCACGCACCCGCACGCACCCGTGCCCGCGCGCATGACGCTCGCGAGCTTCCTCTCCGCGTCGACGCCCACGACGCCCACCACCAGCGCGCACGCGCCCCTCCCCGCGTCCGCGTCCGCCTCCGCCGCCTTCGCGCATGCGGCGTACGGCTACGGCCACAGCACGCCGCCCGCGACGCCCCTCGGCGAGAAAATCATCCAGTTCCACACGCAGAACGACCCGAGCTTCCTGCAGCTCTCCGCCGCGTCAACGCCCGTGCTGCGCGCGCTGCCCGAGCTGCCCGCGGACCCGCCGCCCGCGCCCGAGAGCGAGAGCGAGTACGCGGAGATCGTGTCGCTGTCGCCGCCGCCGCGCCGCGGCTCGCGCCAGATCTCCCTCAAGGAGGTCGATCGCGAGCGCACGCCGACGCCCGAGCTGGAGCCCGCGCCGCTGCCGCGCGACCAGGAGGCCGAGGGCGCGGGGCCCGGCCCCGGCAAGCTCTTCTCGCTCTCCCGGCATGGCTCCGTCATCTCCCTCGACATCGTCACCATGTAACTTTATTCATCTCTTATCTACAGTAGACGTGGGGTTTTTGTATTTCTCCTACTTGCTTTTTGTGCTTTTTTTTGGATCTCCATACATACCTTGTCGTTTACTCACTTGTACCACCACCGCTCCGCTTGGGGCGAGGAGCACTAGCATTATTTACCCCATGCACTCGCGCATAAGTACCTTAAAATGTAGCCGTTACTGGGTGACTTCTCGTAAGGTTAGAGAAGGAATATTGCGTCGTCTTGCCGAGACACCTGCCAGGACCCCATCAGTTGGATCACCTGAAAGCGGACGCCTTTTGTTCTGCATCACCCGAATAGATTTTAAGTCTGGAAAGTAGCTACCCCCTCCAGACTCTAGAATTTTGAATAATCCTATTCAGAAACCCCCTCTTATTCGGAAGCCCTCAGATTATTGAACTTTCGGGGGTTTCTGTCTGATCCGGGCCTCCGGCCGAAACCGAACAACACTGTTCACCTTTGGTTCACCTAGTAAGAGTCGGCATGGGGTTACAGCATTGCGGCAGGCACCCTCTGATGGAGAAGATCGCACCGAGGGTCGCAGCCGTGCGGATGACAGGCTTGAGGTGGAACGGGGAGGACGCGGACAAGATCAAAAAGGCTGGCGCGGCCGTGCAACACGTAGCTTGGGCTCAGCTTGATGTGAAGGGTAAAGCAGTCATAAATCAGCAAGTTATCTGTGCCTCAGCCGTGTTTGTCCGCGGTGATGGCAGCGGCAGCGGCGCCGCGATAGCGACGATTCCGCCGACGAGAGCGAAGGAGGTCGGAGCAAGCATCAAGTCATATCCCGAAGGGGAAGATGGCCGAAGGCTGCCGACGGACTCTGAGTCCTTCTGAGTCCTTCCGGTAAACCATAGCCGAGAGTGCCAAGTCATGTGTTCCCTTTTCACCTTTAAATAAAACGATCTTCGCTCGTGTCTCTACGACAAGCCGTGTATAGCTTCTAGAGATTCTCTTACTTCAGCTGTTCAAGTGTTCAGCTGGATAACCACGTTGCGGCTGTCGCTGCGGCCACGCCGATGACCATGTTCTCGCGTCGATGGAGTCTGGACATGTACTCGATGGGCCCTCAAACCATGACTGGGCCCGTGCGCGCCGCTAGATTGACTCGATTCATTTAAAAGTACCCCTTGTCCAGGGCGATAAACCCACTGGTCCAAATTGGAGGGGTTGCTATCTGCAACCGGGTTTCTGATCAGAGTTGTCCCGCGACTCTGACGTCGACTCATATGTTTGCGCTTAGCCTGGTTCCCCCATTTGCATTCCGGCTGTTGATTCGTTGTCTGTCGGGGAGACTGCAGGGACCTTGGGTGCATAGTAATCCCTGGCAGTCGCTGGCACTTCATCAATATTTCTCACAAGCGCTTTCGTGTGGTATTTATTTGACAGATGTCTCGAACTGCTGGTCACCGACCGCCGCATCCCCTACAATCTTCTTCGCACAAAGGGCTTCCAGGTACTACCTGACCGCCGCACGCACCCACTCGTCTCCGCACACGGCCTCCAAAACACGATGAGCTTCATCGGGCTAGGAGACATTGTTCTCGTAACGACTCTTACTTGGAGTCTTTATAAGTGCTG
Organism: Mycena vulgaris; assembly: GCA_029204335.1. NCBI lineage: Eukaryota > Fungi > Basidiomycota > Agaricomycetes > Agaricales > Mycenaceae > Mycena > Mycena vulgaris. The sequence continues at coordinate 362,293 of JARGYA010000067.1, forward strand.
CAAGGAAGCGTAAGCCCTCACTTCCTTCTTTCACCATCGTCGCTATTTTACCGCGTCCAAGTCACTCACACACCTCCAGGTCCGAAGACTTTCGGCGTATGTCGATCGAACTCATGTCACTGCACGCCGTGTTGGGTGAGACGCGCGATTACCTGCAAGAGTACGGGGAGGGGCTCGAAGAGTCGAGAAAATATCGCCTTGGTATCCTTCTGGATGGCTGTCAAAGCCCACTCGAGGACCTCGACGCGCTGTACCGCCGCTACGATAGCCTCAGCACGCAGACTCAGCGCTCTTGGGACCGCATGCGTTTTGGTCTGAAGGACCTCTCGGACGTCCGGCAACGCCTCGTTACGAGTACCACGCTGCTCACGAGCTTCAATACTGCGCTTATCAAGTTCGTTTTTTCCGTCTTCATTTATTAAAAACCATTAACATTTTATGCATCTATCCACCGACACGCATTATCCCTTCCCAGCTCCTCCACCGCACGTATCGAGAAAAAACTTAACAGGTTCATTGCGGAGGTGCAGGCTGGGATGCGCGAAGGATCCGTGATTTCCACCTCAGACGTTGCTATTCAGTCACCCGACGTGTGGGACGAGCTGCGCCGCGAACTGGAAGATGTCGGCATTTCAGCCGCCGTCATAGAGGAGCGCCATGATTTCATTGTCAACTGGCTCAAGAAAGCGTTGGATGACGGCTCGCTTGAGGAAAATGCCCGCGTCGTAGGCATTGACGATGTGGGCATTAGTAGCCTCAGCCTCACGGTAATCAACACCGAAGGCAGTAGCAGCCGCAGCCCCACGCTGGTCAACGATGTCGAGCAAGACTCCAGCTACCACACCGCTGACAAAGACTGGACCCACGAAAGCTCGAAGCGTAACAACTCCCTCCCCCCTCCCTTTTCTTCTTCCTCCTCCCAGACGCCCCGGCCCGTCGTACGCAGGCGTACCTTCGGACTCGTCGAAAGGCTGTTGCAGAAACAAACTGCCATTGTGAAGGCCGCGTCGGACGGCGACATCGACCGCGTCGGACGTCTTATCAGTGTGGGTATGGATGTTTATTACAGCTCTCGTGTGAGAAAATAGAGTGGCTGACGGCACCATAGGCATGGACGTGAACGCAGTCGACAGGTGGGGCTGGAGCGCACTCTCAATGTGCGGTTACGGCGGGTACCCGGATATTGCGCGCCTCCTGTTGGACCACGGCGCCAATATAGACAATGTCGACGTAGATGGGGACACACCGAAATCTCTAGCCGCGCAACGCGGGCACGCGGACCTGGTGATCATGTTTGAAGAGGAGGAGGCCATACGGAAGTTAAGGGCGATTGAGGTGAATCAGTGAGTCCATCCAAACATTTTCGCGATCTCACGCGTTGAATTGTTGTGCAGAGGCGCCAAATCGACTTGACCTCAATATGGATCCGCCGAAGCGCGGGGTGCTCGCGCAGAGACGACCTCCAATTTCCTTTTTTAGACAGCTTCAATTTCCATCCCAGTCCCGGAAGGATGGGCACCGTTCGAACCCGCTTAGAAAGCCCCATTTGATGCAACAAACCGTGGAGGAATATCTCAAAAATTGAACGAGTTTGAAGCCATTCTTTCTGAGAGCTCTGTAAGCCACCTATGTTTTGTGTTGCACTTGTTTGTTGCATATCTGAACCTCTGCCTGGTCGCGTGCAAAGAGGTCGCTCGCAATAATGGTCTGATCTCCTCGGCTTTTCGTATAATCGGGAATAACAATTGTAGCGCGCTTTGCGGCAGAGCCCACTAACTAAGTATTTAACTCAGTGCTACATTGGAGAAAATTAGCCTTTACTTACTTCACGGACCCGGTAAGGCTCCAACCATTTAGTTTTTGTTTACACTCGGGCGTAAACTAAACGGAAACAGTGCGAAAACAATTTAAAACAGCTTAAAACAGTTCATAAACAGTATTTTTTAGAGGCTGTACATGCTATATGGGTTACTTACTGCAGACCATGATATTAGTAGCCCAAGAACCCCGCCTTAATCTACATCTTGGCAAGCATCACCTTCATGATCGTATCTGAAAAACTGGTCAATCTCAATCACGCCGCCAACCAGAGGAGTATTGTCAGCAGATTCCGAGTCCACCATACAGACATTGATGAGGAATGCAGCGGTGGATCCGGGACGCAGACGAGCAAACAATTTGATGCCTTGCGGAAGCTTGATGCGTGCAGATACAGAACTCACTGGCAATAACATTCCGATGTGCGGCGCTGTGTGCTTTGCCGTTAGCAGCATCAGTGACACTGGAGGACGGTTGTTGTTTTCGGCGGGCTTTTTAATAGTGGCCTGGCTAAGGTCGCGCGAGGGGTGCATCAACAACTTTGCGAGTGTGAGAGGTGAGATGTGTCCAGTCACAGATATCACGAGTTTATGCGCCAGGTGGCGCCAAGGATGAGTCAAGGTATTGTGTAATTGCTCGTAATTGTTTCACGGCCATCGGAGGCTGACAGGGGGTTTTCATTGCAGCCCAGGCAGGCATAGGCAAAGTGAGCGGCGAGTGACAACAGAACAAACAAGTAATTTGTTGATCCGGACACCGAAGAATCACAAGATAGCCGCGTTACGCGCCTAAGTTAAAGTTCCGTCCCTACCCAATCCCTACCTCTCAAAAACATAACTGTTTACTGTTTACTTTTCCATTTATTTACCGTTTCCTAAGGTCCATAAACTAAATGGAAAAACAAATGGTTTTGACCATTTACCAGTGTTTAAAAACGGAAAGGGTTGGGGCCTTAGGACCTGAGCTCTCCCAATTTTTGCAACAGGTCGTACCCAAGCCAAGCCGAGAGTGCTTTAAATTGGGGCTAGCCACATGTAACATAATAGTATTGCCAAAGGACATGCAATCCCTCTCGAGCCCAAATCTCGCTCTGTTGTCACATTTACCAGCCCGCATTGGGCCAGGAAGCCCCGACTATGTTGGGTGCTCAGAGCTGTTCCAACACAGAGAGACAAATTCATATTGACTCTAGAGTGTGTGTTGCCTTCTCACCAGGTTGAAATGAGTTGGCCCTTGGTTTTGGTTACATCTCATTGGAGGCAGGTTAAAGACTGTCACAGCTGATTGTAACACACACCCTGTTAAATTTCGATGGATCTGAATCTCGATGGGATGCAGGTCTGAGCATAATATACTCAGTTGACTTGTTATATACTGAGCCGAGAGGGGGAAGAGAAGTCCCGTGGAAGTCCGGAACCGGAAGACGTCCGGAACCCGGAGCAGGACTGGAGGTGAAATAGTCGGCTATTCTCGCAAGCACCACAACTCAGCAGGGTGTGCGACTGTCTGGGTGTCGAGCCGGGACGAAAATCAGGACAAAACGGAAACGCTCCACAACATGGGGTTCTAGCCCGATTGGGACTACTCCGGGAGGCCGGACCGGAAGGCCCGGACCGGAGGTAAACCGGAGTGGCGTAGAAGCTGTGGGAACGAGGACGTGAGTCGGAGTGGTGTGGAAACCGGAAAGACCGGAAATGGACCGGAAATAAAGTCGAAGTGCGAAAAGAACGTCCAGAGGCTTAAGGGTAGCCTCGGAGTCGAGTTGAAGACAAGGATTGAAAGAATAGACTCAGTCCATGAAGGGAAACATGGAACAACGTTAATTTTCCAGATGAAGTACTGGATGTGGCTAAGACAGATATATACTAAAGTCTGTAATTGTAGTCCTAAATGTGGATAAGTAATGTGACCAGTGCGTAAAACAATAAGCCACTATCCAAATGGGGACAGAGAAGTAAAGCAATGTTAAGGACAATAAAGGAACCTCAGATAAACGGATAAACGGGAGAAACACTTAGTAAAGTGTCGTGACATAAATACCCGAAGTTCTGGAGTGTTCCGGTTGGTCCCAGATCGGTCCGTGGGTCCGGATCCGGAGTGTGACTATAGCGTGACCGGAGTGTGACCGGAGCCGGAGTGCACGGATATAACATGACTCCAGATCAATCCAGGTTCCAAGGATTTTACCAGATTGAGCGACCAGACACCGCTGCATTTTGAATTTCTGGGGGGTTTTATACCATCAGCCAGAGCGAGCACTACCTGATGAAATTGAATGTTCTAGGAAAGCCTTAAGTGAACAAAGGAATTGGAACTCAATTGGGTGCAACATCTCTGCCTGGGGTAATTCATCGGTGAATATCCCTACCTATGTATTGGCATTAACTCCAGAGCCAGGTGGAATGATTGACAAGGGTTAAAGCACAGTTTTGGTTGAATTCTTCTCTTGTTTGAACAGAAGTTTTGGCAACCACTTTGGAGAAGATCACTCGAGATTGAAGGTTTGTTTGAGAGGTAACTTAATATCAAGAAATACATTCCCTAGGCATGTCAGTTGAACCCCAAATAAATTTTATAATAGTAGACCAATCAACTCCTGTTGGATTTGGCAAGAAAGTAAATGAAAATAAAATCGCACATGCTGGGACTCGAACTCATGCGCAAAATCGCCATGTTTGGCTCTGCTTGGCCGTGGGAAAGCTACATTTTGGCGGACGCTCTGCACCATTAGGGCACTTCAGGACCCACTACCTAAAGTTAGTGGGCATTTTGTGAGCTCTCTATCTGCTCTTCTGGAATGTCAAATTTTTCGAGGTCTCTGTTCGGGTTCGCTTTGGTTCTGTCGAGTTTATTTATTTATTTCTCTTGTACGTCAGAAATTTGTATAACCATTTGCGACCCCTAAATACACTGCTGTATATTTCTGGAGCCCATTTATATCTTATGCATCATGCCGGCAGCCTGCGTACACAAAAAGCTGTAGAACTACTGAGTGACTGACTGACAGGAGTATGATGCCGAATGATACACATGTCTTAGTTACACTTGCAATGGACCGCATAAAGCGCAGGCTTACATTTAACGCACCTCCCCTTCCTCGTATACCAGATGGCCCCTCCTGAATCTTCGAGTTCACGATCTCACGTCTGCATAGTCGGAGCTGGCATTTCCGGCCTCCGATGTGCCGATGTCCTTCTTTCGAAAGGATTTGAAGTCACCATCCTCGAGGCGCGCGACCGGATAGGTGGTAGAGTTCGTTGGCTTCAAATTATACTTTCCAGCTGGCTAAGTTGAGCGATGGTAGATCTGTCAATCCGATGCTCTCGGCTACGCAGTCGACATGTGCGTTCACCGATAACTTGTTGGCGTCTTCAGCTGACGATTACAGTGGTCCGAACTGGATCCATGCTTGGACCGACTCTGACGAGCCGCACCCCATTTTCAAACTCGCGACTGACACAAGCACGCCGGTGCATTACTGGAACGACAAGCAGCTCATCTTTGCTTCGGACGGCAACGCGCTGCCAGATGAAGTTATTGATCGCCTGTCCACTCTCCTCTGGGTTATCATTGAGGATGCTTTCAAGTTTAGCGAAGAAGCTCGCCAGAAGGATGGCGGCAAGTCGATTCCTGCTCAGGAGTCCCTGTACGACTTTGTCAAGCGCGAGGCGGCCACGCGAATAAGCGACCCACAGGAGAGAGACCTTCTAGCCCAGATGAGCGAGATGTTTGGCGCCTACGTTGGTGAGCCTGTGTGGAAGCAGAGTTTACGGTTTGCGTGGATGGAGGAGTGCTGTGGTGGGGGTGCGTTGTCGTTCTCCGGAGCTACATATCCCACAGCTAACGCAATGACAGAGGAGATGTTCGTCGAGTCCAACTACTCGAAAATTCTCCAGCGCTGCGCAGCGCCCGCCCTTGCTGGCGCGAACATCCGCCTCAATACATATGTTACCCACGTCTCAACGCCTGCAACTTTGTATGATAAAGTGACTTTATCGTTAACTGACGGCTCTTTGCTCTCCTTCGACCAAGTCGTTCTGTCCACGCCTCTAGGCTGGCTGAAGAGGCACCTTTCTGCATTCTCACCCCCACTTCCCACGCGCATTGCAAGTGCCATCACCAACCTCGGCCTCTCACAGCTTGAAAAGGTCTTCATCACTTTCCCTGCCGTCTTCTGGACGCCCGACCCGCAAGCCGATACCTTCCCCTGTTATGCGAACTGGCTTTCGCCGTCCTATGCGGGCGACACGAACCCAGCCGCCTGGCCGCAGGAGATATGGGACCTGTCATCCTTCGCTCCGCCGAACAACCACCCCACACTGCTGTTCTATCTATATGGCGACTGCTCGCGGCACATCGTCGACCTCATCCACAACAAGCCTGCGGATGAAAAATTCCGGCTTCTAGACGCCTTCTTCCGGCCTTATTATTCCAGGCTGCCCGGGTTCGATCCAAAGAACGAAATGTGCCGCCCCACGGGCATCCTGGCGACCGAGTGGGTGCACGACGAGCTCAGCGGCGGTGCGAGTTACTGCAATTTTCCAGTTGGCTCGGAAGCGGCGAACGAGGACGTTTTAGCCTTCCGTACGGGATGCGCAGAGCGGAAACTGTGGTTCTGTGGCGAGCATGCGGCGCCGTTTGAGGAGTGTGGGACTGTAGCGGGCGCATACCTGAGTGGACAGGCTGCGGCGGAGAGAATTTTCGAGGTGTATGGAAAAAAGTGAAATTTCTTGTTTACTAGACCAACCACTGTTTTGTATCATACTATCGAGCAATCGCAAACGAACGTGGCGGGCGAGGGCGGTGCTTGGGCTACATTGGCGGCGAAGGAAGAAAGGGATGATGATACACAGGACCACACAAACACTTTTGAACGCGGCCAACCTGAACTTGAAGCAGAAGGGATGCTATAGGCACTTGAAGTGTGGGGGGTACGTCGATGGTGAGGCGAGCCTTAACATGCTATTTCCCCTTGAAGGATCCGGAGCTAGGCCCGTGAAGGTCAGGTCATATCGTGATTGTATCGTGAAGTTTGCGGAAGATCATGAAGGATGTGTAACCTGAACAGCCTAAACGAATAAACATGTCGTGGGGGAGATACCAAAGGCCGCGAACGGTCTTGAATTCTCCTGAAGGTTGTCAAATTTTTCAAAGGGTTCTCGATTTCGTTCAAGCGCTCATATATCGTACAGGATGTGCCCAGTCGTGAGGGTACCTACAGGTCGTGAAGGATCTTCTCCTGCGGGTGCGGCGGATGATAGTCTAGTGTTTACCGCGGGGGTTGGATCACAGTGCTCGGGCCGTTATTATGTAATCGCGGAGTTCGAATTCACGTCGCGACGTGCGCTTTATGTGGGACGCGATATTTCATGGAATTTCTACAAATGGTGGGTTGCCAAGTCTGTGTATGAAGGTCTGTATCTTCACAATTTCGACAGAGGTCTTCAAAATCAGGGAAACGGGACGATGATTTGGGCTCGTGATTACGCAATCAACTTTCGACAGTATTTCTTATATGAGGTGGAAATACCTTTATAATATCCAGAAATATTCCACAGCCTCTCTGGTAGGTATTAAATGGGCTTCAGATGGTCCTTGTGATATTTTAACGCCCAGGAGGCTTGCACAATGGGATCGCGGGTTTTGCCGAGGGAAATTCAAACTCCGCAATTACATAATAACGGAGCACTGTGATCGGACCCCCGCGGTAACTAACAGACTTCAACAAGTGAGGTACGAGCTTCGTGTTGAAGCGTCTGTCTACGAGAGACTAGGCGGATGAATCCTCTACACATTCATTGTTCTCAGCAACACTGCTTTCCCTGTTTTCCAGTCGCAACATCGACTATACGCGGTGTGACGTCATACATACCCCTAACTCTGCCTTCTGCCTCCTACGATTTCCAAAATGTCATCCTTACCCGCCACCACCACCACCCCATATTCTCTAGCATCTGCGCATGCCCCGCCTTCACTGGATTTACCAGCCCAGAAGGCTACATTTTTGACTCTAGGCAGCGAATGCACCCTCGCACAGTTTTCGCAAACACATCGCCTCCTCTCCAAGATCCGGGAGAGTCTCGCTAAAGAAGACGCCCGTTTCATACAAGGGCATTTCGAGAGCGTGCGGAACCGAGTTGTGGCCTATTTTGTCTGGCGGCTCCCTCGTCCCACAAGTGACAGGCTGGCTCAGAGGGTTGCCGAGCTGCCTTTCCACAGCTATCTCTCTACGAACCCCCTCGTCTGCCTCAGCGACTTTCTACCGAGCACAAAAGAGTATTTTGCGTGGGGCCTAACAGGCACCGAGGAGGAAACAAAGGATAAACTAGGATTTCACATTCCTGCGCTACGTGCGGACATGTGTCGGGTCTTTGAAGAAACGGTGAGTTCACACACGTCGTGCTTGATAGGACTCTCCAACTTATGCGACCAGTTCCTAGGAACTCCCAACCCGAACAAGTTACGCCTGCGGGCCCTGCTGTCGACCTTGGTTATAGTTACTTATTCTCATGAAAGTTGTCACGCATTTCTGCGTGTCTCTCTAAGCGACATTCTGGTTTCAGCCGGTGTCCCCTCGAATTGGCGTACCCCGACAATGGGTGGAGACAGATTTGGAGAGTCTGGATTCGAGCTGGAGGCTCTCCTTTTCGGAGGAACACTTCTAGTCCTTTGGGCCGAGGTCAACTTTGGAAATTTCAGGGAAATCCAGAAAGTTTACTTCACCAATAACATCAACCGTACGTCCTTTATAACAAAACCTCAAACACATCTCATTCTCGTTCAGCTGTCAACTCTTCGCGGCTACGGGTTATCTGTAAGTGTCGATGGTGATCATTAATACACCGACGAAATTGAGTTACTATGATAGCTCCAAATATGCTCATGGAATTTCATGAAGCGGTCAGCGACCAAGGGCTTACGCCATTCGCCGCCATTACGTTGGGAACTCCTCCTGAACATGTCGACGACATCTCCAAGGCCGAAGTCGAACAAGGCGGAATCCTGGCACGACTGCTGACAACACCGGACGGGTACCAGTCGCGGTCTGTCTTCCCCGACCCAATGCCTTTCCAGATGGACAGCGTGGTGGACGTCGGGGATGAGGCAACCTCTTGGGGAGGGGCATGTCGTGCCGACCGTATCCTTCGTCCACATTCATAGTGGCCCTGTGAAATATGAAGTTTCCTCGTATCTGCAGTTGAAGCTGATTCCGGTATGGCGATGTGGCGTGAACTTCGTAGCAGTGTAAGTAGGCGGACCAAGGATTGCATAAGGGCCGCCAACGAGTCGTTCCTTATCGAAGGCGGTTCATAGTCGCGCGGCGAGATGAGTGCGGTCAGCGTCGCCGTCCAAGCGTGCGGCTCGTTCGGGTCGTGCGGAGACGCCTCGCGAGCAATCGGCAGACTTCAAGTCGGCGGCGAACCGCTCCGCGAGACGAGATGATACGCCGATGTTGAGATTACGTGCCGATGTCCACTTGGCTGGCCATTCGTTTAAAGGCATTGCTGGTGGTGTGGACGGTGCACGACGGGCATTGCCAGCAATTGTGGACATTGCTGTTGGCCGCACGGAGAGTGAGACGGTGTACCACCACCGCTCCGATTGGGGGCGTAGTACCATATTAAAATATAACCTACATACATCTTTTTGGAACTAAAAAATACACATAGCTGGAATTAAGCAAGTTAAGCGAAGCTGTTTTCCACGTCAGCACTGTCGTCGCCCTGCTCCAGGTTCGCAAACTGGAAGGATAAAATGAGCTGAATAATCTCGATAAGGCAGACCACAAAACGTACTGTCAAGAAAGCCGCAGGCCGATGTTCCTCCGCCCAGAACAAGAGTGGCGTATCCAAAGTCATGGAGTAGCTGAGAGTCGGCGCCCACATCTGAGTGAGCCCAATCCCGTAGTTCCATACTCGGCCCTCCGGAACCAAGGTCATCCCGAGGATGCGGTCAGAGAGCAGCAGCTGCACGCGCTCGGACATGTTCGGGTTGAAGCCCGGAGGGTTTTGCGAGTTGTCCGGATTCTTCCGGCCCCACTCGAACCCAGCGACGGAGAGCGAGTGCGCCGACAAGGACACGGATCCGGGTGTAAACGACGCAGTCAGGCAGATCGACGACGACCCCCACTCGGGATGATCCGCCATCAGCTTGGCCTGCGTGGTCACATCCGTCGGCGAGAGATGGTTGATCTCCAGCGCCTGCGTTTTGATCCAGCCCAAAGGCTCAAGGTCCTTCAACAAAAAGTCGTCCTTAGGCAGTTGCGACGGAAGTTCAACGCTGTTGTTGCTGCCTCGCTGGGGTATCCACACAACGGCCTGTGGGACTATTAGCTGCCAGGAACAAGTGCATGGAAACGGAGAGCGGACCTTGATTTCCTTGACCTGCTGGTTGTCGGGCGGCGAGACACCGTACAAGTAGGCTGCGACCTGGGTTCGAAGATCCGAGGCAGTGATAAAGGCGCGGAGAATATTCTTGGGCAGAACATAGGTATACGACGCTGCATCGTCCTTGACATCATCGTTTGACACGTAGATGTGCTGCAGCCGCAGAGGAAGGTGCGTCGCAGATATCGCTCGCACACGCCAATCGGATTTGCTGCTGAACACGGTCTGCTCGTAGTTCGTAGCTAGATAGCAATCGTTAGCAGTAATAAACACGAGGTATGATATAGCTTACTAGTCACGGTTTGAATCGTGTCACCGTGAACGTTGGTCGTCGACCTGAATGGAAATCAATTAGCGGCTAGTTGCGAGACAACGAGTGCACTTGCGTTTGAATTGCAGTGACCTGGCTTTGAGCCTCGGAACTCTTCTCCAACTCCGCCATTTGCTGACGTTGAACGGAGGGTGCAGCAATCTCCTGTCCAAGGATAATGTCTCGGACTTCGCTTACAGTCAACGAAGCGATGTTGACACTGTTTCGTTTCCCAAAGTCCTGACCATGGCCGTCAGAAAACAGTTGGATGATTTCGCGTGTAAACCTACCGCGAGGATGAGCTCCTTCATGGTGACCTCGACCTTGATCCACTCTTCGTCGCTGAGAGACGGCCAGACGAAATGTGGCTCGGTGATCGTGGACTTGTCCGGGTGCAGAATGATCTTGGCCTTTTCATTGTTGACGTGCAGACCACGGAGTAGAAGGATGAGTCGTGAAAACGCAGTGTAACTTGAGATGGACTTGAGCCAGTCGTCTGTTGCACGTCATCAGGATGACGAGTTGCTGACATAATCGAAAGATACACACCGTACAGACTGAACAGCACCATTTGAGGTTGGGTAGCGCGCTGAAGGCCCATGAGCATCCATACATCATGAGGAAACCAATCTTCTTACCAAAATCAAGTCGCCAAACTTCTCCATCTTCATGCAGGCCTGGAAAGGCAGTTGCAATTCACTGCCTTTGATGACAATGTTCGGGAAATCGAGCAAATGGACCTCGAGGGGATCTACAACCCTCATGAATAATAAAGAAAGGATAGTCGCTTGAATACGTACCCAACATGCCCTTTCGAGTGACGATGACCTGCTTCGGTTGTTCCTCCACTGGTAGGGATCGGACCAATGCAGCGACTTCTTCCGCAGTCTTCCACTTGGCAAGCTGACCAAGACGTTTTTGGCCAGCCCACACACTGGTGTGGATGATCTTGAGGAACAGCTGGCCCGAGCGAGGGTTGAAGATGAAGATGGCGCCATCTATAATAGAAAGTCAGACAATGAAAAAACCACGGTTAGCGATACACTCACTGATCGGTTTGGTTGTCAAATTTCCTTCGAACGTCTTGTGGATTGTGACACGGTAGACGTTCGTGTCGTCGACGAACCCTGCGCACCAGATAAGCGAGGAAGGCAAGCAGTAGGAGACATAACCAACAAATGATTTGATTAGAGAACAGCTCAGAGTAGTTCTGAGGAAAGAAATTAGAAGAAACCGTCATTGAATGTCAGGTAACTAACCTGGCTGTTCAAGTACGGCTCCGTCGGCTCGGAGGAATACAGCTGCAAACCTTTCCGGATTCGTTCCCGCAAGACATGGGCAGCCGGGTTGGCTTTCATAATCTTGGCCATGGCTTGCTGGATGAGGGGCTTCATACCAGGGAACCAATTGCCGTACGCTGACCACAGGTTGTACGCCAGATCCATGCCGATCATAACACCAGTTGGCGAGGGGTAAATGCTCATAGAGTCAGAAACCTGCGGCACGTTTAACCATAGAAATATTCAGGAAGCGATTGACATACGTAGTCCAAGAATTTAGCGCGTGTGTACCGCTCGATATCGTGGGTGTCGAAGTCGCCCCATCTGAGCTGGATGTCAATCCAGAACTTGTTGCTGGTGGTACCATCGAGGACATCCTTGACCTGTAAATTTAATTAGCAAACATGGCGTAGGATACTGTTGTCGACTTGCATCTGTGACGAGCGACGGCCGGGAAATATTCCACTTGTAGGCAGAGAAGAGAAGAATATCGGCACAGGAGGAGTTCATCTTGTAACTCTTTCGAGGATGAATAGTTTCCTTCTGCACGGTCTCGATCTGGAGTGGTTCAAGTTCCTGATCGAAGACTTGGCACTGTATGCGTGTGTTAGTTAAGGAAGAATGGAGTAAACGAGGAAGCTCACCAGATCCATGACCACACTCTCGTGAACTAGAAACGGAGATGTTAACGCCTGATACTCAGTAGTCAGAGAGACATACTCTTCTGCCACAAATGAGCACGGAATATCTGAATCAAACTGATCTTCAAGGTCGGGATTTTACCGTGCCTGTGCACGGAATTAGCCTAGTACAGAATCAATAGGAGTTGGACTCACATGAATATACCAGTAAGATCGAGCTGGACTTGGAAACCGACGTAGACATTAGCGCGATTGATCGTCGGGCTCCACCACAAGGTGAAACGTCGATTGGGGATCTGGTTGAGACCCGAACGCTGTGCATTGGTAAGCTTCTTGTATCTCATCGACTCTTCAAAGCCGGACGCCTTCTCCCAAAACAAACCTAAGCGACCGATGAGCAGGAGTAAAAGAAATTCAAAGTCAGAACGCACCCTCCCACGTCGGGAAATATGTCCCTTTGAACAGGGTATGCTCCAAGATGCCTTCAACACCGCCGAGGGCTGCGATCACGTCGACACGGTAGTTGTTTAGCTGCCATAATTTTCCATCGTGCCGCTGCGACGTCCACCAGAAGGGGTTGCTATGGTCTTTCGTCAGTTGTAGACCGGAAAAACGAAGAGAGAACGCACTGCTTGAGGAGCTGGTACTGTTTCCAGTCGGTTCGTACACGCCAACCGCGATCGTAAGCCAAGCTTAAATATCCAAATGAGAAACGACGATCCCCACATACAACGACAAGACGTACGTGTGGCGATCTTTCTGGAAGAGGGTATTGATTCTTGGAATGCCGCGATCCCAGCTATCTTCGAGGTCCTCCAGGGTGAGCCGTCTGTTCTGTGCATTCGCCTCCTTTCGTTTCATGGAATACTCAGACCAAACGCGAGCCGAGTCTAAGAATTCAGCCTCCCAGGGTTGAAGGTACCGATAGAGATTGGGAATGAGCTGGTCCTCCTCATGCGACATCCCGGCGCGGAAATGGGTGACTAACAAGTAAAATAAACATCTTGTTGTTTGCCATCAACAGGAAACATGACGTACCAGCAACATCAGTCTGTTTTGACCAACGAAGATCACTTTGCGGGATGAGAACGTGGCCCATGGACAACATTCCGAGACCACCCAATTCCTACGAAAAAAAAATATCAATCAAGTCTTTGAATGAACACTTGGAAACCCACCTTCGGTGTGTAGAAAACGACGGGAGGGAAACGCGACGGCATCTTACTGTTCAAGCCAATCTTGACACGTGTTTGGATTTTGTTCTCCGCCTTGACCAACGAATCGAGCAGTTCGTTGGTGTGAATAACCGCCTCACGGTAATAGGTCATGAGGCCAATCAGGGCGGTGTTCCATTTGTTGACAATCTTGGAGAACGTAGTGGAACCAGAGCTCATCAGGACCTGTCTGATCCGGTTATTGAATTGTTGGACACCTAGATTGAAACCCGAGTGAGCAGAGAGAAAAAAAACAAGCTGCAGGTCAACTCACCGTCATCCGACACCCGCAGGAAGGCCTGGGAAGTGCGTTCCTTTGTTTGCTCGTTCGTCAAATTCCACACGGCATCCTTGAGGGAGAACTGCTCCCCGCTCATCGTCCGAATCTTAGGGAGGATACGGATTTCAAAGCCGCACATGGAGAAGAGCAACTGCGGGTTATTCTGCGAGTAGACGCTGACGAACGTGTCCTCCCACTCGATGGTAGTCAGAGACCTTGGAAGGCTCTGCTTCACGTTCCAGAAGACCGCACGACCCAGATTCACGTCGTGCTTGATGAGGCGCATACGACAATCGCGGGGCCAACAGCGTTTGTTGTTATATCCAATAACGTTGTTGTTCGTCGGATCGGGATTCGCAGAAAGATAGCGCTGGATAAGATCCCGCGATTCATCCGCGGTGAACCTGAAGAGAATGTGCAGCCGGTCAACGTAACGCGAGTACAGCCGGATTGGGTGATGGGTTTCCGTCGCCGAGTCACGGTACTGCAGGAAGTTGTTGGGCATTGAGGGTGGACCCGCCATTTCACTAGCGCGTTGAAGGCCCAGAATCAACAGGTCCAACACAAGACCGTAGTACTGGAAGACGAAAGCGGAGAATTGGAGGCCACGGATCAGTCCAAAGGCATTAGTATGCGCCATGTCTTTGGAAATAAATTAGCAAGATTTTAAGGTCATGATCATACGACCGACCTTTGTAAGTGAGAACTACAGGACGTATGAGTTATCTGTGTGGGTACGGAAATAGGCAGTAGCGTACCCGTGTTGTTCTTGGCGGTGATGTAGTCGGCCAAATTGTGGTCAAGAATGAGACGAAGGAGTCGATTCAACAAAGTCAAATCGATCTTCTCGTACACCTTGGACAAGACTGTCTCCATAAGGACGTTGCATTCTCCCTCGCTGGTTTCCCAAATGTCTGTAAGGTTATTGATTCCTTGACACCACTGCGTGTGTCAGGCGTTAATAGAATGGCTGAAAGAATAGAGGGAAAACCGACCTTGTAGACAAGGAGAGGCGGCGGTTCGGTGTCCTGGAAAATACATAAGTCCAAACAGTCGACAACACTGGAGAAAATGACTTGCCGCTGGTTTGATCCACGCTGGGAATAAGCCTCGTTTGTCCGCCCTGAAGAACGTTAGCGATAGTGTTTTCTTCAAGCTACTAACGGCTTACTCGAAGAACAGGAACTGGTCCAGGTACTGTAGCTGAATGAGCAACTATCCACGGGGAAAGAAGTTCTTTACTCACAGCATCGGTGATCTTCTCCACCGGCTCGATATCGTAACACGGGATAAGCTTGTCGTACGTATCAAAGAACTCGATACCAGATTCCTTGAAGGCACGCTGTGTCAGGAGAAGCCGCTTGATACGTGACAGACCTGCGAATCATTAAAAGAAAGAAACAAGTCAAGATAGTGGAACGCACATTCGTGAGGATTGTCATATGCTTGCTCGATGAGAGCAAGTTCTTCACGCTGGGACTGGTTTAGACGACCCTTCACCGAGTACGCCTCCTTCAGCTTTTCAAGCGCCAGGACAAGCAGTTTGGTGTCGTGCTTGTATGAAAGTGGACTGGAGGAAACATCAGTTGGGCTGCAATCCCGCAGTGGAAGAAAACGTACGGGAAGGGAATGGGAGCAAACTTCCGACTCTCGAGCCAATGCACGGTGGCAGTGTAGATAGCGACGGCCTCCTCCGCGCTGATGTATGGACCATCCTTGAGGTATCCGTGCTGCCTCTCTTGCTCGGCCTTGAGATAGAGTCCTGACGAATATTTGTTGTTTAGGGAAGGGAGAGGAAAGTAAGGCTTTAGACTTACGGGTAAGACGTCCCAGATTCTTCTTCACGACGGCTTTGTCGACTGTCGCGCCACGCCTGATACGTTCACGATTATAATGTGCCACACTGCGCGCATATAAGCGGCGGCACAGAAATAGGGGGCAGGTAAGACACTTACGAGCACCACCAATCAGCCTTGCTCTTGATGTACCGCAGGATAATGTTCTCAATGGCCGTCGGCATACCGGGAACTTTCCAAGGAACTGAGGCAGGATCAGGACAAACAGTCGGGAATGTGTTCGTACTTTGACTCACTGTTTGCCTTCCAGCATCGCCACGCTTCGGACAAGTGTTGCAAAATCGTCTTGGTCTTGTTTTGCTTGATCGACTCGGGCATCATGTCCATGATATCGTGCATGACCGCCGCGCGGAGCTCAAGGTCGTACTGCGATTCTACCCGCTGCTTCGTCACCGTCTTCGCCACACCCTTGCTGTTCCTTCCCTCGAACTGGCGAGCCAGGAGATTTCCGAGCCTAGAAAGCAGTGCATCAGAAAGGGATGCTACCGGTATGAAAGACTGACCATCGCTCGAGAAGGGGGACGATACCACGCATGAAGAACAACCACACACGCCAGCCGGGAGCCCAGAATCCACATCCAGGGCCCTTACCGACAGGGCCTGTGTTGAAGCGGTAGTAGATCAAATGCTTCAGGTCCTTGGTCATGCGGACTTGCCTCATAAGCTGCAGAAGCTATGAGCACGAAGCCAAAATAGGATATTGGGACAAACCTTGTACTTATACCGATACATTCCAGTCAAGGCACCGATGTGGCTGAAGATATACTGGAGAGCATCCGCAAGCTGGAAAGCATCAACATTCCCCAGCCGGAATTGTACATGTGCGTCGACCACGAGCTTAGTTAGCCGCAGAATTTCACGGCAGAGATGGAAGGCATTTCCGAAACGGGACTTTTTACGCTCCTTGGTCGTGAGCGTCCTACATATTTGCATCAGAATGGGATTGAAGGAGAGAAGTATGGGCTACGTACTTGACGGGCTTCAAATTCATGTTGTAATCCAAATGCAAGTAATTTAAGTTCTGAGGACGACCGTCAATGCATGCCAGTAAGAGAGAAGTAAAATCGAACCTTGCGATGGATCAACAAGTTCAGCATATTGTAACCTTGCCTACAAACCTGCAACCCCGCCTCGACCCAATCCAATTTCGTCGTCTGGAAGAACTTGGTAGCTTTGAGTTGACGGAAAAGATTTTTCTTTGTCATCGCCTTCTCGGGCCTCGTCCTTAGCTCGTTCAACACGAAGCACTTTAGAAGCTTTTGATACGAGACCCGGACTTTGACCGGCTGATTGGGAGGACAATGCTCAAGATACCAATTCTTCACGAGGGGAATGTCCTGTGCCCGCCTCATGCGTCCAGAGCGACGGCTGTACGGTTCGGGTGCCCACCAGAGAGCGATTCCATCCGCAGTGAGATCGTTCTCCAGGCCCTTGCTTTCCAGGAAGGGTTCGACGGATTCGGGTAATTGGAATGAGTCGTCATCTGCACCATTGGGGCCGAATATGGATTCCTCGTGCGAGACGAGAGGCGCATTCTTCGCGGAATGGCCGCGCAGCGAGACAGGATTGATGAGCGGGTCAAAGTAGAATGCAGGGAGGTCGGGGTCGTCGGTACGGATGTACACACTCTTGGGTGTGTGGTAGGGTGAAATCCGGACGGAGCGAGGGAGGGAATTGTACAAATGCGGAAACGCGACTTTGTACTCGGTCCGGATTTGCTGGCGGATAATGACCTTGTTGATGTCATTGAACTCGTTCCAGTCGTCGTCGAATGTGTCCATATCACGGTAGAGGGGCTCGAATTTGGGTCCACCGGGAATGGCCATGTTGAGAGCCTTTGCGGAAAAGAAGGCATTCTTGTCGAACAAGTAGCTGGCGTTCTTGTCGGGTTGGTCCGACAGAAGTGTCCTTCCCATGCGGTACAGGTTCGCCATGACAGGAAGCGAGAGCGACCAATACTTGTACGACGAGCCATTAACAGCCGGCGTGTCGATGAGGGGTTTGGGGTCGTAGAACCAGTCGATTATGGCTTGGTCTTCGCTCGTATCCAATTCGAATTGGATCGCTTCAAGAGGATCTACATCGAGGACGTTATCACCGTAGTCCAAAGGAGGTTCCTCATCGTCAAATGGTGGGAAGCGCATGCGCTTGAAATGTCTGCGGTCCCGTTTTTCCCTTCTCATGGCAAGCCACATCGTGCTCCACTGCGCATGATAGACGGGCTCGATGACGCGAGGGATTTCGTTCACGAACGTGATGGCGCCAGTGATGTGGTACAAGACAGGGACTTCGCGGACCTGCTCCCATGGATAAGGAATGTTTTCAAGCAGTTTCATGACCGCGTGTGGGACGTATTTGAGGGCGCCGAGGTGGACGCGCTTATCGTTTCGGAACTTGCGATTGCTCATGTCGCCGTGGTCCTTGATGATTTTGCGGACGTGTTCGGGAGGCAAATCCTAGACCGCGAATGAAAATGCGACCAGCGCATCGAATGACAATGACGGACCTGTTTGCCCATATCAACGTAACCAGCTTTCCTCTTCTCTCCGTATCTTTTCCTCTGCATTTGAACCCATTTCATAGACTTCTGCGCCAAGACTGGAGAAAAAAAAGTGAGTTTGACTTTGAACTTCAAGACAGGTCGTGAATTAGCGGACCTTCTGGGGGAATTTTGGAGCTTGAGGCCTGGTTACCAGGGGCCATGCCGGGTGGAGGAGGCATGAAGCCAGGAGGGGGAGGCATGAAGCCTGGCGGCGGTGGATAGCTCATCGTCGCTCTGAGGACGCGGAACCGTGAAACTTATGTAATCGACCAAACAGATCACAAGTCAATCACAAGTCCCACGCCCAACTTCAACTCTTGTCCTCTGACACTCGACGAACATAATCCTCATGTGGAACATAATCGTCATGCGGACGCATCGAGACTATGAAGCGTTATAATGATGTGCTCAGTGTTTCTAGAAACGGTTTCTACAAGGTTATTCTATATGTTTTATTCTATGCTTTGAAAACTTTGACCCGCTCCTCAATGGGGCCGAAGCTCTTCTCAGCTGGAGGAGCGGCAGGGTCTCCAAATGGCATGATCGCTGTCGAGGTCCAAGTGGAAGGCAGCGAGAACGTCTTTAGGATGTCCGCGACCAGTTCGTCCGAGTACGCCCCGTTGTGCTGGAGATTTGCACCAAGACCTTCGAGGGTAAAGGAGGTCCATACAGCGTGTTGCAGCATGCCCGTTGCGTTGGTGCTCCAAACAGGGAATTGCTTGGTGTAACTGAAAACTCCCTCAGTCGACTCAATCAAACGACAGAGCGCAAGAAAACGAACGCGGGGACTTTGGCCGTAATATCGTCGATAACAGCCTGGTCTTCGAAGAACATCACCGACCCATAACCTCCACCGAATGCGGTCAGCTTTCCCTGCGTGGAGGCTTTGTGGTCCCCTAAAAGATGCCTATATTATAATATCTGCAGTCAATGGATGTGGACGAAACAAACCTTCAAGCCCCTTGAGCGCAGATTCGCTAATCATGTTCCACAGTTTCGTGTTCTCTGCGCCGATAACGAGGACCGCTCGGCTCGACTGGATGTTGAAGGAAGTGGGGCAATGAAGCACGCATGCCTTGATTATCGCCTCGAGCTTCTCGTCAGGGACGGATGACCTGGGCGTGAGCGCATAGTTGGTGCGGCGGACGGCGATGGCTGCGAGGTAGGCATCTGACATAGTTGTTTAATGGGCGCCGGGAAGAAGTGTTCTGCATCCTGGGTAGCCCCCTCGATTTATACTCGGTAAAACTATGATCACGATGATCCCGGATTGACGATTAAATCCCACTTTCTCCCGACCGTCGCATATACTATGATATAGGCGGATCATTATTCATCGATATCAGCATGCGTAGGTTGAGTTGCCGTTGAGTAATAATAATGTAGACCATTTGAGGGCCCTGATGATACTGAACATCTATACCACTAAGCGCTTACTACTAAGCACTGCGAGTGCAAACACATTTTGCTTTGTCCGCTGGTAAAAATCAGGGGCCGATTATGAATGTAAGTCCATTTGGGGTAGTCTGTCGACACAGATGAACTACACCCGGGTCTCTATGCTAATAGTTGTAGTGAAAGCAATGAATAATCAATCGTAAATGGGTAGGGGTAACAATCTACAGAATACCTCAGTCAAATTGGGGGAGGGGAAGGGCCGTTAAGATGACTCACCTGTCCGCATTGAACAAGAAATTATTCGCGACATCTTCTCCTTCCAAGAAACGGTTCGAGTAGAGAACTGTTTCCAATTAGCAACGAACCAGACATGAAGCAAGCTGACAAACCAAGATGACCATTCAATTGCCCTAAAAGTTTCTCCATCTCCTCTCGTTCCCATTTTTCGAACGGCTCTGTCCCTGTGCTACGCCCGGCTTTGCGCTTCTCTGACGTCGATGGATTGACACCTGGCTCCGGGGGAGACTCGCTGGCGTCCTTATTTGGAAAACCTTCGTCCCCGCCGGCTTTATCATCGGAATGCGGTGTGGGTTTCGGACCGGGCTGGTTAACTGGGTGGCCTGCGGGGTTCCCCGGCGCTGTTGAGTCGGGTTGGATGGCTCCCTCATCGCCTGTCTCTGATGGAACCCTCGCTACTGCTTCCGGAGTCGAGCTATCTCTCGACTGAGCCATCATCAGAACCCGCCACAAGAATATACTGTAAGGTTGTGCTCACCGGTTTGTTCAACCGCTCATGATGAACGACGAATTCTTTATACTGCTTCCAGGTCGTGACGAGATCGTCCGGAATGGCGTGGAAAACCTTGCGGTATATTTCCGTCTGGAGTATCAATAGAATGAGCGCGATAACGAAAGATAGTGGCGGGACGGACATTGTGAGTTGCCGAAGCGACCCAAACGTTCTTCCAAAATTCGTCGCATATCGGATCTTCAAAGCCATTTGGGTCTACTTTGGGCCTAGGGGTGGGCAACGTCCAAGTTTTGCTGCCGAGTTTGGCGCCCAGGTGTCGGCGAAGTATAGAACGGGCCCCTGGAGCAGCCTTTTCTTCCTCGGTAGCGTCATCGACCCCGGAGCGAGCATGAGGAGGCTGGTCATCGGTCTTGGCTGATCTGGATGCGTCTGCGGGAGCCCCAAAAAGGTCCCCGTCGGCCGTTCGCGTTTGCGAAGGCTTTACGTCTTCCTGCTCCGAGGTGTCATCATGTTCTCCGCCATTGGGTTTGGAGTCTTCGTCCAAAGGCTCACTCCCTTTATCCGAAGTGGCATCCTCCGGCACACTCTGAAGTTTCTGTCCCACCGGGGCATCGTCGGCTTGGTCTTTGGGCGGTCGTTGCTCCATCACCGTTTTTTCCTCTAGTGTAGGCACCATCGAGCTGGCAAATCCCTCTTCTAGATTTCCAGCCCGATCGTAGGTTTTGCGCTCTGCATCCAGCGAGTCGTCGCCTGCGCTGTGAGCCATGGCGTTGTGAACCAATCCCACTTTCCGGAGGACTTTCGACGCGGCATTAGAGCCTGCGTCCGTGCCTCCGTGGATACCTAATATACGGGGTTCCATTTAGTGTGACCAAATAAGGGATGTAACCCTAACCCTGATCAATCCCGGCCTTGACTGTCTCAGCGAAAGCCCCCAAAGCAGTTGTCGTCTTGGGCTCCTTCACGTATCCGTCGTTTTCGTCGGCGTCAGGTACCCATTTTTCTTGTTCATGTTCCGGGTGGACAGGTTTCCGCGCCATGAGGTGGTCTTCCTCCATGTTATCGACGTCGACCCCGAGATGTTCCCTCATCAATCGGACACGAAGAGTGTGGGCGAACCGTCCGACTTTGAACGGTTTACCGGCCATCGAACTGTGAAAAAAAATTATGAATGGCAAAAGTATTCGATTGTAAACATGCCCGTCAATCAAATCAGTGTCCCTGATAACGGCCGCCAGTTCGGAATCGCGGTCTCCGCGCTGCGACCGCTCGTTGATATTGGCGCTACCGATAATCGCGAGACGGTCGTCCACTATGCAAACCTTGGCGTGAATGTAGACCTACAGAGCATTTAGGACGTAGCAAGGATGTAGAAATGGTACTACTTGCCTGCTCTGTGCTGAGGACATCTCCTCGAAGTTTGCCCCAGTTTCGCAGCGAGAACACGGATATATGATCGTCAGGCTACAATGCAGAGTCAGCCACCGAATAGCAGTGCCAGAGAAACACCGCACATCAATGCCTTCCTTTCTGAGACGCGAAAAGATCGAATTGGGACCTCTCGCAATTGTTCGGTTTTGGCATTCAAGAATGATTCGAATCTGTAAACATGTTTAGTTGGGTTCATAATTTCACTGCGGAACGTACGGCACTAGCGTCGCTGTGATCCACAGGGAAGGTAAAGCCGGGAAGAACAGGGATCATGATACAGCACTTCCACGGCATCTTGTCATGGTGTGCTCGTATAATCCGCTTGACAATCGCGTCGCCAATCTTGTTCTCCACCTTGACGTCGTTGACAACGGTCCTACGAGGAAATGTATGTCAGGAAGGACAAACTACTGGTCTTGATCGACTGACGAAGTGATGAAAAATTGATTCTCGATGTACACAAAGTGCTCCGAAAGTTGAATGGCTTCATGTGGGGTTAGCAGAGCTTCTTTATCATGGATGTATCACACCTTTCAGGTAGGCATTCTGGATTGAGTGCTCCGTCTTTTTGGTACCCAAAGACCAAGGGCCTGCCGAACGACATATTTGCATCTCGCAGGTGCCGGTTAGTTGCATTTGCGTCAGTTCGCCTGGTTTAAACTCCGGAGGCGGTAGCAGGAACGGCATTATACGACTATGGTTCTGTAAAAAATTAGATTTACTTCGGCGATCTCGGCCATGAATCCATACTTTGATTCTCAGGAGATAATTCCAGCTATCACAGCGTCAACTTTGATGAAGTATGAACCAAAATCCGACGAACCGCTGGACAAAATGACGGCACAGATCTCGCGCAGGTTGGCCCACTACCTGCATAGCCACATCATGCCTGAAAAGTTGTTAGTACTGGCCGGGAGCTGCATCGCAACATCTGTACCAAGGCATCCGTGGAACCTTCGTTCTATCATACATGTCCTCCTCCGGTTTATTGAGAGTATGGAAGTCCGACAACCGGGGGTTACTATAATCCTTCCCTGAAGAAAGTGTCACGTGAGAAGCTTGCAGCTTGGACGCTGTGGCCCTGCGTACCTGGCCATATTTCGGAGTGCTCGCCGCCTTCATCGACGTCGTCTATGATAACGTGCTGTGGTGTGTCCCACCTGAAAACAGTCAGGACGGGTCCCGATAGAGTTAAGCCGACTGAACGTACCGGCCAAAACAAAGGTCAAGCCCGCCCATGAATGCGATGGTTTGGTCGATGACACACATTTTCTCGTGCTGCGAAAGGTTAGTATCCGGTAACGACAATTTAAACATTGCCTCACATGAGCCCAGTAGAAAGTGCCAGTTTGAAAGTGAGAAGGTGAACGTTGAACGAGGATGTTGGGGTGCAGAGCAGTCAGCCGTTGTTTCGCGTAACTGGAAATGTGTGAGCGTGCCGTGTCTGCGAAATATGTATCGATTAACAACGCACTTGCTGTCAGTCGGAGTAGTCCGGCTAGAAACCTCTTGGCTGTAGTGGCGGATAAGCAGAAGCCTACAGCTTCGGAGCAGGAACATACTAGAGGATGACATAAATCTTCACGCCCTCCTTGGCCTTGCGTTCCAACAGTCGATCCAGGCGATACCGATCCTTGTTCGGCCGCCGCATTTGCAGTTCTAAGGTTGGGGTGAGCCTTCCCATGGAAGAAATCTTAGCGTTGTCCGTACCAGGCGAAAGCCACCAATCATGGATATAGATGGTTTCTCTGGCAAGAAGGAGTGCGCGGGAAAGATTCCAGAAATAGTCCCGCTGTCAATTATACGTTAGATGAGGGCATCCGGAGAGGAAGGAAACTAACTCCATCGACCAGCCACTGTGCTGCGACGTTCAATCGTATGGGGGAGAAGCTATCGAATCTGTTCGGTTGGCAGTAGGCGGACGATTTAACCTTCTCCAGGGCAGTTATCCACTGCTTCATTTGCCGCTGCGATGCGTGGTCAGTAGTGCCGGATGCAAGCAGGCCGCGTACAAACCTGGTTCCGAGCGAAGAGCTTCAAGCGCATCTGAGAGTTGACAATGTAAAATGTATGTTTTGAGACATCTTCAACTCTCTTCTTCTTCTTCTTTTCGTCCGGATGCCAATTTCTATCTGCGTCGGGTTGGTCTGTGATTCCAGCCAGAGGGTTGGCGTTGGTTGAAGGATCGAGCATGGGAGCAGGGTGCTGGGACACGAGGGAAGAGGCTGACGAGCCAGAGCTGGTGGAGGACCGGTCGTCGTGCCTTGATGTCCCATTTCCATTTCTCCGGTGCAGCATCTTGGAAAAGGAGCCACGTATAGAGCCTAAGACAGACCTGGTGTCATTGTCTGTGGGTGCATGGAGGAGATTTTTCGACGGAGGAGATACATCATCATCTTCGCCTGTATCCGGATGAAGAAGTTTGAGGCCCTGTCGATAATACCGCTTTGGGCGTTCGATATCGAAGTCGGCATCGAGGAGGAAGACATCCCAGATTTCGAGCTGTGTCAGAGATGTGTCAAATGAAAATGACGGAGGGAGGGAGGGATATAAAAATTACCTCTCCCGGCTCTTCAACTACTACGATGTAACTATCACGAACAGCACACCATCTGGATTCCTTCTTTTCTTTCCAGCTCGTCGACTTTCGACCAAAGCCTCCTCCAGTCTTGGTTGACTCGATTTGTAGATACCCACCCTTCAGCTGAATCCCTCCTGAATGAGCAAGGTTTATAAACAGTGCGCTGACTTCCAGGAAACCCGCGAGACGGTTCGCGGCTGGATGAAACATCTGGCAGAAGTGTGAATGTCTGGAAATGAAAGGTACATACAAGACTGACCACCGCACGTATCAGGCTAATCAGGTACGTCTCCAGGCTCTCCCGCTGTATTCGGGCCATGTGTTTCGACCCGAGGTCCTTGTCCTCTTTCTTGAGAAACTTGAAATACGGGATACCTGGACACCAGTAAGCAAGCAGAAACGCTCAGTCATTCATTGGTCGACAGACTTGTCTTGGGAAACTCGGGAAGATCATCCACGTTCCGGTTGTACGCGTTTGATAACGCGTAATGGGTATGCAACGAGAAGAAATCACGAAGTTGTCGGTATACAACCCAACGGATGGCGCCATTAGCGTATTCGCATTCAATTCGAAATACGGATCTTTGACCATCGAACGGATTCAAACTGTCCGTAACTCGGATGCGGAGTCGGTGGAAAAGAGCCGGTATGCGGCGATGGTCCTTCTCATCACGTTCGAACCACATGCGCAACATCAGAGTCGATAGACCCCCAGCGATGAGTTCATCTGTGATGTTCACACTGTGCGGGGTAACAGCGGAGGGTCCCGGTGTGGTAGCTTTGCCGCTCGCTTGGCTTGCAATATGGGGAAGAAGAGAGCGTAGCCGACCCCATTTTGGCGCCGTCTTCGGTTTGTCGATAGGGGAATATGGTGCTGAGGATGACCGCTCGACTCCGATGCGAGGTGTCCCCTTCTCTTCTCCGTCCACCTCAGGATCCTGAGTTGGCTCGGGTTCCTTATCCTCCGCGGTGAAAAATCCCGGTTTATCGTCTTGAGGTGACTCCTGGAACCATTTCAAGGGATTCCAACTGTCGTCCAAGATGCGGCTCTCCCGCTTCTTTCCCTTCTTGTCAACGGGCAATTCCAACGGCGTCCTAAACCCGTCTTCTGCGGTAAAAGAAAAGGGTATGCCTCCGTCTTCGACGGGGTCGCCAGTTTGAGCCCTCCCTTGATGGTACGTGCGAGGGCCGGCAACAGGAGAATTCGGATACGAAAATGTACGAGGAGGTCCTGTTCTCATCGAGGGCGTGTTGTTGTTGAGCGAGGAGTACCGTTGAAGAGGGGGAACGTGTTCGTCACGTAACTGGTACTGGGGACGCGGGGAAGACGAGACGGAGGGGGTGGACGCGGGGCCAGGTGGCGGTTGAGTGTCATCTTCGTGCTCGTGCTCGGTAGCCGCGTTTATAACGCTGGCGAGCGTGTCGGCCATGGAGTGTAGAGTCAGTCGCTGGTAAAGTGGAGACGCGCAAAATGAACGCGGTTGCGGCCTTAGAGCTGATGCTAAGGTTGAGTTAGACTGCACTTGATGGCTTGGTAGTGCGTCATTGGGACCAATTCCCAAATGGGGCCAAAATTCAAATGGAACTATGTACAGTAGAAACGAGCTGTGTACGACGACTGCTAGAGACCTGCTATTACCATAAATCAGCGCATGAGCGCTGCAGCAGCTCGACCAGCCTTACGGCCGAATACGGCTCCTGCCATCAGCCCACTTCCACCAGGGTAATTTCTGTGGAACAGCCCCACCATCTCTCCCGTGCAGAACAGCCCCGGAATCACCTTCGACGTCTTTTCAGAGATGACACCGGCCGTCTCTGGGTCAATCGCAAGTCCCCCAAACGTGAAAGTAACCCCACAAGCGACCTTAACCTGGCAAACTTGTCAAATCATCTCGGAACGAGCTTGACACCTACTGCCATGAATGGAGCCTGGTCGATAGTCAATGCCCAGTTCGATTTGGGCAGAGGGAGAGAGGAGTGGGTCGACATCCCGTCTTTGACAGCAGGATTCCAGGTTGAGTCAGGGTTTTCGGCTTGGAACCTCTTCGCGGCGGCGTTGAATTGGTCCACGGTCTCGACGAACGTCTGCTTCGATTTCAGCCCGTGATCCAACAACTTTTCAGCCAAGTCCTCAATGATGTCAGCGTAAATCTTCTTCACGATCCCGTCACCATATTCTTCCTGCCGCAGGGATCCAATGACCTTGGAATCGTAAATTTGGAAGGCTCGCCCGTCGGGTTGCATCAGAATGGCCTTTCCAAATTTTGCATAGGTATAGTTGCGATAATCTAAGAGAATGGTAATGTCAGTTTTCAACCTTTTCGGTTTTCATGCTTGGTCTTACCTTCCCCTTCATCAACAAATCTCTTCCCGGCAGAATTAACCATGATACCCAGAGGATACCCAGATTTAGTGAACTGATTGGTGAGATCGCGTTGACCTCCCTCCGTCGGCGCGTCAGCGTCCCCTGAATGAAGCTGTCAGCAAGCACCACCCGTAATCTTGACGAAGGAAATGTACAGCAAGTGCTGTGACATCCGGCCCAGTCGCCAGTTCTGGAAACGTATTATCGTTTGGAAAGCTTTTGGATCCATGTCTACTTACTGGCGAGCGCCAAGGGCGGCGGCCAGGGTAAACCCGTCACCTGTAATCTCATGTTCCACAAAGTATCGTCACAAAAAGAGATAGACTTATTGATTATAGGGGGTGCCTCTCAACTTTCCGGAGGTTAGTTACCTTAGCGAGGCGCAAGAACTGATCCTCACGATCGCATGTTCCCATCCGGGTCCGAGATGTTTTGCACGCAAGACTGAGTTGGATTCGAACCCACCGGCCGCAAGCACGACAGCGGGAGCATGGAGATGCATCTTTTGCCCATCTTTTTCGACGACCACTCCGCTTACTGCACCATTTTCCATGGTAATTTCCAGGGCAGGGCAGTTGAACCACATCTCCACCTTGGCCTTGGCAAGCGCTCGCTGATGGGCGGCAATGAGACCTTTCCCGCCGTCCTCGGTGCACAGCACCATGCCGCCCCAGAATTTCTGCCTTCCGCCGATGACATAGGCTTGCCGGTGGAACGACAAGGAGAAGGGGAGACCGATACTGGTAGCCAGCCATGAAATCGTGTCCCGCGACGCGTCAACCACGGTACCTGTTAAATAAAGTGAGCAGGAGAAAATAGACAAGTATTTTGCATAGGACCAGCTAGCACTGGATCGGGCTTTCCATCTCCGAGCCTCATTATGTCGCCCAGAAAATCTTCGCGAGAGTATGGGTCCATGTCAATCGACCCAGCTTGCTCCGTCGAAACGTTGTTCACGATTGGCAGCAGATCATACAGACCATCATGGACAGTGCGAAAGGCACCTGCAGTGAAATAGCCATTGCCTCCAGCCTTTACATCAGTGCGTGTATAAAGTCTGATTAACGATACTACCTCCAGCCCATTCGGCGGGGCAAACATCGACGATCAAAACTGATTTAGTACAAGTCTAAAGTCACTCGCCGCCACTTGAGTTGGCCAGATGAGGTCTTACACACCTTTATCACAACCCGATTCAGCGGCGGAAAAGCCGGCGCAGGATCCTGCATTCCCGGACCTATAACGAGCAGCTGTTATCGTTATAGGGCGTCTAGAGAGACTATATCAAACCCTATCACAATACAGTCGAAGGATGTCATGGTGGTACGGATTCAAGTAGGTTCAGGAACACCATGACTCAGAGTCATGACAGACAGGTTGCCTGGCACAGCCACCGAAACAAGAATCCTATTTGGGCTAATTCTACCGCCAAGAACTCAGTGGAGCGAATGGTGCAAACGGCGTTTTGTCCACATTCAGCAGTACACCCCGGAGCTGCTGGCCGGATGCAAAAGTCCCTTTAAGGATACAACGCGGGAACACAGGGGTCCGCCTGCACAGATACAGAGCGGCGGTCTTTGGGGCCTTGGTCTTCGGCGCCGACATTCAAAACAGCGAAAGATTCGGAGTCGGCCCGGACAACGAAGTCAGGCAGCCCGCGGTGTTAGATGCTCTTGGAGAACATTTGACCAAGTCCCGTATCACGAGTTTTGTCCCGAGTTCGTCGTGGTGCGGAAAGAGGTCATTTGCGTTCGGGTCGGGAGCGCAGAAAAATTACATCAACTGTACATGGCGTATTCTCGGAGTAAAGGACGAGCATTCAACATCAGGGCATGGCCATTCGGCACACGGTACCGGCGCCTGTGTTACCATCGAACGTGAAAAAATTGGCAATAGGAGGGTCTCGAGCAGCAAGAGTTTTCAATATATCCTGGGCGAGCATTCCGCCGACTATCGCACAAACTGGAGAGAATTCGGTCCTCGCAGTTTCAGATAGTGATCTACGAGAGGTCAAAAAAGAAGCCACAAAGAACAAAGACACCCACTGGATAAGTTCCGAAGGAATCGTTTCTAGCACCTGTTTTTTCACGTCAGCGGCCGAAATCATAGCATCGGCTATTGACTGCAGCCCCACGACATCACCGGAACCCGTCGGTAACTGACCATGCACCTTTTGGTGCTCCCAAAGAGCTACGAGAAAATGTTTAGCGCCGGCCGACTGAAGACGAATGGGAAACGAGCTACCAAGAATAGCGAATACAACGGCGGGATTCAGCTCTTTTGTCTGGCGTTTAGTAAGGGCAGACCACCGATGTTTCAACGCTTCAGAAAGGGGAGGATAGGTGGCAGATAGTTTGATGTTCTTTTGAGCCTCTTTTGGTACGGACCGGTCGTTTCTATAGATGAAAGATTACGGACCGCACAGGGTGACGGAGAAAACTGACCCACGGAGCAACATAATCATGTTTCAGGAGATCGCAAAATATGTAGCCGAGTACACCATATGTGCCACCCGCGTAGAACGGCTTGTCTAGACGCCGACAAGCTTCGTTCATTCGGATCTAGACGCGCAAGCCGTTACTCGAATTGTGTAAGAGGCTGGATGAGTGTACTCACGAGACCGTCGCGGTCCCAGTCCGTTACGCATACCAAGTCGACACTTCGGATTGTTGCGTCGAAAGCGGGACCTTCTAGACCGGCAAACGTGGTAACTGTCTCGACGGTCACGAGAGGGTTGAGGCTTTCTATTCGGTCTTTTGCAGCATCCACACGCTGATTTGTGGAGACAGCCGAGGAAACACCATTGAATATCCGCGGGGCTCAGATCGGGCAATCTCACCTTTTTGCCGACATCTTCATCTCTGAAGAAGAAACCGGAACCAAGATCTTCCTCGATGACTTCCTCGCCATCCATGATGACAAGTTTACCGATCCCGGACAATACAATGTTTTTGATGACCTCTGTCGCAGTTCCCTTTAGTCGGACCACTAAAATGGTAGCATTGCGCATCCTATCGCGTCAAATCAGCCCAGCCTATGGAGGGGGTAGCATGGAACGAGCCGTTGTTGTGCCTCGAAGCCCCATACCCGTATTTGACGATCGAGGCGACCCACTTCCTCCTCTGTTAGTGTCGCGTTGATCATGGTTTGGGAGGAAACGATTGAGTCATGTGACCGAATAGCCGACCGGAAAAAATCTTCGCAGCTTCCAAGCTCGCAGTTCTAGACCATGAATTGTTACTACCACGAGACGTGGCTTATCATTAATGATACAGATGAGCGACAGCAGTATCCGCACGAACAATACAATGATAAAAACACACAGGAATACAATACGGGTATATAGAATCAAAGCACTGTAGGACGCGGACAACGTTCCTACTATAATACCACTGGGTCACCGTCAGTCTTGTCATCCCATCATGGTCATTCCGTCACCAGATGATGTACCATCCCTGTCGTCGTCCAATCTGCCCCAGCAAAAATTAGCTTTAAAGCAAATGATCAAATATAGTGCTCACAGATAATTCCTCTCTATTTCAGACAGAATAGAAAGGAAGTCCCCTAGAGTGGGAGAAAAATTAGCGAAGGCTTACAGGACCTCATTGATGCCGCACATAGATAGGCGTGCGCACGAGCGGCGGATGCTGGAGCCGTTTCCGCCTTCCGCACCGCGTCCAATAAGGTGGAGGCAACGAATCGCACTTTATGGACCAAGCTAGGACCGTTGGTTGCGATGGATTGGATGGGAATGCTGAAAGAAGATGTCAATATTTAGAAGCAGTAATTCCTTCCAGTCTGCGTACCTGTGGAGGATATTCAGAAGGTCGCTGGCAACCGCTTCGCGATCTTCTGCCACTTTTTGCTCGTCGACGCTGCCTTGGATTGACATCACCAGCTCGTCGCGGTATTGTTCGATCACAAAGCGAACCAGTTGCTAAAAAGGGAATCAATACATGTTGGACGAAAGACACGCTAAACAGACCTGGGTGACGTAGATATTGCCCTGTACGACAAGGAACGGGTTCAAGGCATTTTCCCGAGATGCGTTCGGATTGTCAAAGAAATCTTTGACCTCTGCGAAGGTGGCTTGTCGGAACCCAGCACCGCCATACTCGGCAGGGACATTGTGCTGCGAGAACGACCGTTTAAGACGCAAGGGTTCCGGACAATGAGCCAACGCTGAGAGGATACGACTGTGCAGCGACTGGACCTCCTCCAATCTAGCCGTGGCAAACTGCCCTTGTGGCGGGGAACGTTTGTCGACTCTGATCCGGACGAGGATCTCTCCCAGAAGAGCGAATATTCTCGAGGTGTAGTTCAGGCCCGATACAATGGCTGGGGGATGGCGTAAGAAAATAGAGATCAGTACAGCTCAAAACGGAACATACCGGTCTTCCCATGTGGTTGAGGAAGATATGCACTCGGCGTGATGCTGCATGATTGTTTTACGATTTGTCAAGTATCAGGTTCCACATACGCACTATTCATCATCCAGCTCTTTAGGGAAGTGCAGAGTGCAGTCTTCGTCGCGCAAACAGATAGGCCTGCCGAGTAAAATCGACATGGACTTGTCCGCTATGATCGCTGTCAAAGCTGGAACACAACACTGAATCGTTTTCACAGACCTCCGAAAAGGAGCCAGAATACCCTCCGTCTGATTTCGCACTCGATGGGGTCGATGCCCTCGTAGGCTGCTTCTTCGTGTAGGCGAAGAGTCACAGCGATGTGCGCTGCCTCACCGAAGGCAGCGTGTTGCGTAGCATCATGCCCTTCGCAGAAATGGTAGACACAGTCGCTGTGGTCAAGTATAAGGTGTATGGAAGTAGGAAGGGGAGACTTTAACAAACAAATAACGAATCACAACGTGCATAGATGTCGGGGGATCGTACGATGCAATGGTGATGTGACGGCTGGCCTCATGGCACGTCTGTTCAGTGGGATTCAGAAAGCGCCGAAGCTTGGTGGGATTTTTCGTACCTGAGCCAATTTTCGTACCACCGGGCGTTCCATCGGAAGATACGAGCGAGGGACTTGCACAAGGGTCGACGCGACCGTTGACATGACCAGAGCGAAGAAGAGCGGGTCGCGTTCCTCTCGCCGTGCATGTAGATCCGCCATGAACGACGGTCGATGAATGCACGGGGTAAGAGGATAAACGAAATCAAAGAAAAGCGCAATTATCAAGGAAATAGTATCCCTGGGTGCTATCTCATCTAGCCTCCGGGGTCGGTAATAGAACGATAACGGAGGAACGACATTGGGTGGGTGGACGGGAAGGACCTGGTGTTGTTTATATGACCAGTTGTAAAGCGGGTATGTGCTGAAGGCCTCCGTTGGAGAGTGGTAATCCTCATTTTTGGCGGGCAGACCGATATTTCCATTGGTAATGAGGTCGGATGGACGAGCAGCGGTGAATGTGGGGGAGGGGATGAAATTTGGAGGAGTATATTGTGGGTGGAATGTATCCGCAGCGATTTGGTACCTCGATGGAGGAACGGGCACCGATGTAACAGACGGCTTTAGAGAGGGCTCCAGAAAAGTAGGCGGAGGACTCGTCGAGCCGATTGACGGAGAGAGTAAACTCTGCGTCGGGCTTGCGATCGTGGAAACGGGGGAGGCGGAGACGTCGGGTTCCGTCTGACTGTCTGGATTTACTGCGGCAGCGGCGGCGGCCTCTTGCAGTCGGCGCAAGTAGCTTCAAAATATTAGCAGACGAAATTCCGCCAAGACGCGAGAAACATACAGATTAGGAGGCCCTCGTTTTTTGGGTTGATAGTCATACGTGCATGGAATGCCGAGGGTGATACAGTGCTTGCAGGACTGCTTTGGGTCCTCTGGGTTCTCCCGCGCACATCTTACCTTGCGCGCCCGACATGCATCACAACCTGAACAAATTGTTGATGAGAAATGAGCACAGGGGAGTGCAGAAGAGAACAAATTGAAACGCGTAGAAAGGGTAAGAAATGAGAACAAGGGAGTGGAGGAAGAGGACAAATTTTCGTGTAAGAGAGTCGACTACGAAAATTAATGAGGACGGAACGGAAAGGGAGTGCAGTATGCGGAGGAAGAGGTAGTGGAATTATGACGCGGAGGAACGGAGGGCTGAATGATGGAGGACGCGCTCGTGGCTGCGGACGCGGAAGGAGAGGGAGCGGGGCGATAAAACAACTACGGTGCCCAATAAAAGTCCGCCGCAGGCGCAGAAGATTGCCTGGGCCGAGGGACCGCCTGGGCGGAGATGAAGAGATGGGCGCTCCAAAAAAATTGGCCATAAAGAACGCTCGCCGGCACCAAGCCCCGAAGGACCCGGGCTTGTTCGCTGGTCTCGCTCTCGCCAGGAGCCCAGCGCCCGGTTGAGACTTCAGACGCGTAAGATATAGTCGACACGAAAATTGCATACTTTGGGATTGACGCCTGTTACAAAGAGATCGTCAGCGAGTCTGCAGGTCGGGAAAGGGAGACGGAAAAACAGAGATGACATTGAGACGCAGATCGGATGGAGAAGAAAGAAGGAGGGGAAATGGGGCACTGCGGGGTGGATGTGGGGCAAATGTGGGGAGAGGCAAAGGGGCGCGGGGTAACTTCGGCATTTGGACAACAACTCTAGGAAGGGCGTGGGCTTTTTGGACTGACTTTCGTTTGCTCAGGCTTTTGCTGTGAGGTTCCTTGACGTAGTCATCGTCGGAAGGTGGTGTAGCCGAGCTGTTTTCTTTCTTAGGACGGGAGACAGGCATAATGGGGGAAAAGTGATGAGAAAGTAGCACTCAGATCTCGAATTTATCGGCTGGTTTTTGAGCTGACCCTCTGTTTGGTCACTTTAGCTCTTCCATCGAATTGATTAATCCACCCTGGATCAGGCGTACAGTCCTCAGAAACCGCTACAGGCTGTAGCCAATTCACAACATGGGCGCCTGTCACGAGGTCGCTCACCGGTCAATCTCCGGCCTCAGACCAGGAGATTGGCATGCAACAGAAATTGATCTCAACAAGAGCTTCTCTTCGATCTAATACTCCCGGGGCGAGTCGGCTCTCGGTGTCTTTCCCATGTGAGCATACAACAAAATCCCAGATCTAACATGTTTATATTATTTTTGCGCCTACACGTCCCGACTTCAGCTGCGCGATCATCACCCGTGCGTGATCCTCCTTGATCCACTTTCCCCGTAGATGTTTCCTAATACAGCTAATGATGAGCCGTCGCTGATTCACTTGTTCCAGGTCGTGCCACGGCGCGTTGTTCTTCAGCAAATAATCCCAGAAGGTGTACGCCATCTGAGCGTCGCCTGTTCGGAGGGCAGCGTACACAAGGTAGCGCCCAATGTGCGGCGTTGCCACCACTGTTGAACGGCCGATGGATTTGATGATGCTGAATACGCTCCGGAGCTTTGACTGCTGGGTAAGGTCCGACTCATAGGCAACACTGCCGCGAATGAGGGATACGATAGACTTGTAGCTGAGCTGCTTATCCTTCAATTCGCGCACCCGCTTGACCATTTCGTCCACCAATTCCATGTCGCCGTGGTCTAGCGCGTGGTGCATGACCGTTCCATAAGTGATATGGTCGGGTTGCAGGCCCTTTTCGATCATCCGTTGGACTATCTGGGCCGCCGTACGTGGGTTGTGCGCCGCCATGACGGTGAGAGTTACGTTGACATCGTACAGGTCCGGCAGTTCTTGTCGGGCGAGCAGTAACTTGAGCATATTGAAGCCCTGCACGAATTCGCCAATGATGAAGAACGCTCTGGCCTGCGACGTCAACACTTGATGATTCGCCTGAGTGATGGGCGAATGCCCCCTCTCGAATTCGGACAACACAAAGTTCAAGAAACCCTTGAAGTCATCTAAACGCTCCTGAACAAGTGCATCATCGGCGGCGTCGCCTTTCGCGGCTCGTTTCGCGATAATGTCGTCCTCCCTCTTGATGAGGTGCTGAAACAGACTGACCATGCGGATCATCAAGGCAGGGTCCCGTACGAAAATCTCGCGGTCCCTCCCCACAGCAAATCTACTCCAAAGGGCCCTGGCGATGGTAGCGTGGCCACGAGTCGCCAAACCACCGACTATAGGACCCCGGGACTCGAGTGGAATGGGAAGATTTCTCTCTAGGACTTCCATGCCGAGTTCCTTTGCATGGTATGAATTTGCGTCCAAGAGGGAGCGCAACAGCCAAGGGAGTGAGGGACCACGAGGGCACGGATACCGATGCCGCTGCAGCGCCTCCTCCGACCGCGTAAATGCGTAAAGCTCGTGGGCTTCTTTCGCCGCTTCAATTTCTCTGGCTGCGTTGTAAAACTGGCGTATGATCCCGTCCGGAACTGGGAAAAAGGGATGTATTTGGCATATCAGGGATCGACATGCGCTGAGGTCGGCAACGGTGGGAGTTTCGAGACATCCGTATATTGTGTCCACGGTCAAGGAAATGGTAGGATGGGAGGGCGAAGGGGATGTTGTGAGCAGAGGCGAGAGGAGCCGTTCAGCCAGCGGTTGCCAGCGCCAGTGTGTACTAGCCCTGACTAGAGAGGAGCGCACAATCGACGTAAACTCCTCGAGTCCGGGGATGGTCTGCACAGCTTCGGATGGGATATTGCCGGTATTAACCAGGATCTGAAATATATTCAAGGTCCGCTGCTGCTGGGAAAGCTTCAGAAGCTTGTCCAAAAATGCGAACGAGGCTTGAATGATCTCGGGGGGCCTGTATGTCAAGATGGCCTGGCCCCTGGGTTGGGGAAGATCTTGTAGTCGGGTGAGGAATAGGGGAAATATTAGCTCTACTACCGAGAGGTCCGCCGGGTCGGGCGGAGCATCAGCGAAGGTGTGAACTAGAGCTGCAATATCGGACAGAGCAAGCTTGTCCAACTTGTCGGGAGTGCGATGAAGGCACTGCAACATGCTGAGAATCGTTCTAACAGGTGCCAAGGGGAGGGTGGAGGACGACATGACTGCTAGTATTGTCGGTGCATGCTCCGATTCGGGGGACAATTCTAGAATGTCTTCTATGAGTTGACTGATTATTCCCGAATGCCCCTGCCTCGAAGCCTGCTTCAAAAGCCGGAGGTAAGAGGGGAGTGGCAGGGCACCCAATGACGGCCGGTCAAGGGTACGAAGATGCTTATAAGCTTGCAGATCCGTGATTCTCCCCGTCATTTTATCCGGCCTTTTCTCGCCGACCACGGGAGGCATTGCAAGGGCCGACAGCCTCTGTAGAAGGGAATCGGACGCGTTTGGGCGACGTCTAATGCGATGTTTTGGAACATCTGGATCCGAAGCTGGCAGGGCTGAGGTCGTAGATGTAATGGGGTTGCTGCTCGTGGACGTAGAGATGAATCGACGAAAAGTTCCAAATTCAAGGTGAAACAAAATTCGACGGCAAAGTAACATAAGTTAGCTATGGAAAATAGAGGAATTAGATGAATTGTGCAGGCACTGAGGGATTATTCTTACTACATGCCGCACTGGTGTCCGAGATATACCAAACGCCAGCGTGGATGCGTTGAACGGTGTATTATGTCGCGAACCACAGCTGTAAGGAATGGGATAGCGCGAAACGTGCGGCTATGCGCGCGAATATGGCCAGGCGAGTATGAGACAAGAGGTCGTGACCGTTGGTCTCGTCCTGCTCGCAATTTCTAGAGTTTGGCTTGGGCTTGGCAAAAAAACAATGATGGGTACTCGGTTACATCCTCGCCGTGACCGTGACTTCCGAGAAATCTTGCGCATTGACCACCACCGACCACCGACAGCCGCGACTTGGCTAAGCGGCCAACTTTCCTACAAGCTTCCATTTGATCCCGTCGAACCTTACTCTTATAGAAAGCGGACCATCGCCTTTGTGAACCTAAAAACCAGCGAAAAGTCCCGGTCCGAGTCGCTTGACTCGCTTCACCGGACCTTGCGATCTTCAAGCTCCCGACCATCCCGGTCTTTCTGGCCAGCGGTCATGATTGATGTCGGTCAACGTTGACTTGCCAGAGCTCGCTATATTGAGGCTATTGCCGCGTTGGGCACACTGTCTGAGCCTGACCCATGCCATCTGTGGCCAAACTCGGACCCACGCTTTCCCAACGGCGGTTATTCCAGTTTCAGCTCCATTTCGATCGCCCAAATGGAAGCGCATTTTCAACGGGATTTTGTCGGGATGGGAGGGCAACCACCAAAAGAGAGTTGCGCGAGCCGCCGGCTTCACACTGAATGACGCAGTAAATGAATAGCAATCAACGGTGTCTTTGAGTCTTGTGCCGCGGCATCTTTACAATCCTCTCCTGGCTACCGACCTCTCACCACTAGTTGAACCCGAGTACTGCACTATGTCCGAGCACATGATTACTTATTTCAATACCTCACATGGTTAAATTTGCGGAGCCGGGGATTCTTCTCTACTTTTTGCGCGTCGCGTGGAGACAGAGTTGAAGCTAAGTATTAGCTAAGTTTCTCCGCGACGCCGCGCGAGCTCAAGACTCAAGGTGATGGATGATCCTCGTCGAGACACGTGGAGCTGACGACAGAGGCTTGAGTAAGCATCTTGCCTCCTACTAGTACTACTTTCAGTTCAACTTTGCAAGCTCTATGGGTGCTGGGCAGTCCACTCAGTTTGGTCAGAACTAGTACCTCTTCAACTGAAATCAAACTTATACGTATTTCTCTGCTCAGCAACTCCACCATCACGCGCCCTTCACGTTCTTCGCGTTACCCCAGAATCCCCGGCTTCTAAAACAACCATTGAAGTATCTCGTGTCCTGATTTCTCCACTCCTAACCTAACAGTACCTCTCAGCCACTGTTCGACTTTGTAGTAGGTTTCGAAGGCGACTCCCTGGCATCTCAGAATAATATCGATGCCGTGGCCTTGGAGAGAATTGTCGAGGGGCACGAGGGTCGCACCCTCAATTTATTAGTGTGGAACACCAAAAGCCAGGAAACGCGAGGTGTGCTCAATGGCCTTTCTTCGAGTGTACACTCACGTCGGCTAGTTGTGCCAATCGTCCCCTCTCGCGCGTGGTCGCTGCCGCCCGGCCAATCACAGGGAGATGGCGCGGCGCAGCCCTCGTTATTGGGTTTGAGTATGCGGATGTGTGAGGTGATTATATTTCCGTTCCGATTTCTAGCCCCTGATCTAATGAATGCCTTCATGTAGCCTGAGTTTGCCATGGACAACGTGTGGCACGTACTGGATGTGCAAGTTTATTATCATTCCCCGCCTCCCTCCCAATTTTTCAGACCAGTTTTACAGGCTCGAGGGGTCACCAGCGGAAAGTGCGGGGTTGGTTCCTTATGGCGACTATATCACTGGGTGGTCCGGTGGTGTGCTTAGTGCAGGTAAGAGGCGATTGCTCGATTTCGCTGGATAACATCCACTCACACACCGCCCAGAAAATGATTTTTACGATCTCGTCGAGGCTGCAAGTCCTTTCCATCCGTACGCTCGGAAGCTTACATGTGTCGATCTAGCATGTGGACAAACCTCTTCGAGTATACGTTTACTCCCATGTAAGCATGCGTGTTTTGTTGTCTCTTCATCCGCATCATCCTCACAATTCCCCTAGGATTTCGAGTAGGCTCAATGATTTGCGTTGGATTTCGTTTCTTCTCACATACATTCAGTGCATTGAGAGAAGTTGTACTGGTCCCTAACCGGCATTGGGGCGGGGAAGGTCTTCTCGGCTGTGTTTTCGGGTACGCACTAGTCCGGTTCTGCATTTTTTGTGGCTGAGAACAGTCAGTTATGGACTACTGCATCGAATTCCACCACAACCGGCCGGAAATTCTACACCGCCTGAGCTGCAAGATAATCTGGACGAATATGAAGAGCAGGAACTGTTTGTGCCCGCGGATATACCATCGGAACCACAGTACCTTCCCTCACAGCTCGCGGACTGGCGGAGACAGCAGGACGATGAATGGCGTCGAGAATCTCAACTTGGCCGAACCAGGCGGGTGCCCCCCATTCAAGAGGAGGAGCCCCCGACACCACCGAACGCACAGCACGGAGATGAACACCACCACGACCACATACACGGACACGACCACGACCACGACCATGACCATGGCCACGACCACCATGACCATGACCATGACCATGACCATGACCACGGCCACCATGACCATGATCATGACCACCACGACCACGATGCTGGCAGGGGAGCGGACCCAGACGCTACCGTAACCAGTAGTCCACCAGGCCCCCCTCGTCGAACATCGTCGCTCAACACTAGCTCCTCCTTTCGGTCGTCCCGCGGTACGATCGTCAAGTCATAGAATCTCGGCGGACGCGCGCTCAATACTCCCGCATAGTAGCTACTCCTCCAGTCTTTTCGGGGCCCGGCAGAACTTCCTCGCCTTTTCACCCCACGTTGAATGGATCAAAGACCGGCCTCGTGGGAGACGACGGGAGCGACGAAGAGACGAGTGCACCCGACACCGATACAGACCACGGGAGCCTCACCAGCGTCGATTAATCGCGTGTTAATCACTACATTTTTCTTCTTCTTTTAGCAATGCATTTCTCTCGCTACTCGGGCCGTTTCCCGTCGTTCCCGCTTCTTCAACTGGCGTTGCTAGGGTCGGATCTTGGCTACTAGCTAATATTTGTTCACCGTGATCGGCTGGTATAGGAACTAAGCTCTCCACATGAATTCTTCCTCATCACTCCGTATTTTTCCCATCTTGTTGTCACTTCTTCCGCCTTCAGTTCAAAGGTGCCAGAACCTTCAGAATCTCGGCGTTCGTGGGTGGGTTTTGTACAACCAGCACTCGATTTCCAAATACGCTGGGTCACAGGGCTACTTGCGGGAGGCTGAATCAATTTTGAGCCCTTAAGCTTGGAAAGACTTACTTCCCCACTTTACCAAAATTCCGACCTTCCGACCCCCGCTGGCTCATTTTTGCACGTCCTCTGCCCTCGGCATGGGATGCCTTCTTGAGCCCTGGTCTTGTGCATGACTCATCCACACTCAACACTTGCTTGAAGAGTCCCCAAGGTGGCGACCTGATGGAGGATAAAAGAACGAATCGAGACAGCAACAATCTCGGACGTTTCTAGACGCATTGCATCATTGTTCATCCAGTGGGAGTGTTTCAACGTGCGCTGAATCTTTTAATGAATTAAGAGCAATCCGTACCCGTAACCGTAAAGAACGAATCAAGTTGGAAGTCCGAGCCAAAACAACTACTCCTCGAGGGGCTCCGCGCAACCTTCGTATTCCATCTCCTCGTCGACGCTGTACGGTGCGTAAATCAAGTGCTCCAGTACAAAACGAGTTCATAAGACTCACGTGGGATCCTGGTATTGCCGGTACTCTGCAACCAGATCCTGCATGCTCGGCTCGGCCTCCGGGAACTGCGGCGTGAATCAGCGCTGCGATGAAGAAGAGTGTAAACTACTCCATCTCGTCCATCCCCTCGCCGGTGTAACAGGAACACCTTGCGCTTGAACATGGTGGTGATCTGGTCGTTGACGCGCTTGAACAGGTCCTGGATAGCGGTTGAGTCGGCGATGAACGTCACGGCCATCTTGCGCGTGGCGCGATGTCGCAGAGGATGTGAGGATGGAGCCAGGACATATCGCCATCTTTGCAGATAACACGGACCGTGAGAAACTTCTATGCACTTTGCTACACGTCATCATTTCATAAGCTATGTCCTAATTTGGGCAGCAGCCGCCGCCCCTATTCAGTTGTTCGTTTTCTCTTACCAGCATGTCCCGCCGCCGCACGCAGACAGCAGTATGTTCAATCCTTTCGGGAAGCTCTGGTCGTCGTATCAATGTATTCTGACAGCCCGCCGCCCCCATCGCTCGGTCCCGAGTTACCGTTGTATACAAAGAAAATATAAATCTTATCTTCAACTTCGACAATCAAGATACAGACGACATATCCTTGAAAAATGACATAAAAAACCTGCAAAGCGACTCTGAGAGGGAGCTACAACGACTCCTCTCAACTTCCGCCGCTCTCCCGGTCCAAATCAGGGGCCAGGGCCTTGACGGGAAAACCCCAAGTAAGTATACCAATTATCATGTTATATTCTCGCTTACATGGAACGAATAATAGATCTCAATTCCAAGGTCTCGAATTTGTCGGCGTTGAGTTTCGTAGCAAACCCTAAAACTATCCCCGGACACATCCAAAATCATGTCGAAGGCGGCGCTAAGACGCAGGAGATTCTTAAATATCTCATGGAGCAGGACAAGGCCAAGACCCTACAGCTTGAGAAGCAACATGCGGAGTATGTATCCCAATTCTAGCGTGTGCGTGAAATTCATCTTCGTTTCGCTCTTCTTTGACAATGCTGGGATAGTTAAACGCCCAATTGTGCGAGCGCTGTTTGACGAGGCCGTAAATGGGATTGGCCGGGCGCTCGCTGTCCCCGCCCGAAAGAAGAAATTGGCGGCTTCCAAGGACACGTGGGACCGAGAAACGGTCCTGCGTGCGTGGCGAAAACACCAAGTAACACCACAGCAAGTCGACGCTGCATCGCAGGACCTCCTAGACGACGACCATACCATCCAAATGGTTTTCGGTACGGATGGTACAGGTCTGCAGCTTCGTGCGGCTGGGGATGCGGCTGCTCACGATTTGCAAGAGGACACATTGCGCAGTTACTGCTCAGAGACTATGCTTTCCGGTGATATGCAGATAGAGCTTCAAAAGGTCTTTTCGTTTGTATTCCCCGCCTCGGAACCTTTAACGTTCAAAACTACGTGATGAGGATACATGTACATACCCGCCCCGACAGAGGCCTGAGCCCAAATCCAACGAGGCATGTAGCGACATAAAGTGAAAGAGGGCAGTTTAACCTTCTCATTATACTTGTAGTCAATTCCGGAGAACAGCAAGGTGGTAGGGCGATACCGACAACGGGAATCGGCGCCGCCTCCGTCGCCGAGACGCGCGGGGTCTTCCGCTTCTTCGCCACTCGCGCGGCGCGCAAAATCTCGCCGAGGATGCAGGTATCGCGCACCCGGAAGTGCGGTACGTAGACTGGAAGGAGGGCGAGGAGGTAACCCCGTCGGTAACGCAGGGTGTCGCGGAATACTTCGTGGGGTGGGGTAAGCTGGCGCCGCGGGACGATGGCGTGGTCGATGGGCTGAGCGCGTGTTCGCGTCGTGGGCGAAGAATAGGGCGGATGTGAGTATACTCTACACGCTGCTGGCGCAGGTGGAGGGCAAGGTGCATGGACGGCAGGGGCGCACAACGCTCGATGTCTACTTGAGGAGTCTCAAGCAGAGGGAGTTGGGCTTGCAAGGTGACAAGCCTGATGCAGAGTAAAAGGACATATCGAGACATCGTCAATCTCGATTCTAGAAGCACTGGATCATCATCCAGTGGGTGTGTTTTCAACGTGCGCGGAGTCTTTTAATAAATTAAGAGCAATCCGTACCCGTATCCGTAAAGAATGAATCAAGTTGGAAGTCCGAGCCAAAGTACCTACTCACTCCTCGAGGGGCTCCTCGCCACCCTCGTATTCCATCTCTTCGTCGACGCTGCATGGTGCGTAAGTCAAGGGCTCCAGCAGAAAACGAGCTCATAAGACTCACGTGGCATCCTGGTATTGCTGGTACTCTGCAACCAGATCCTGCATGTTCGACTCGGCCTCCGTGAACTGCGACGCGAATCAGCGCTGCGATGGCAAAAAAAAGGTGTAAACTAGGACACATACCTCCATCTCGTCCATTCCCTCGCCGGTGTACCAATGCAGGAACGCCTTGCGCTTGAACATGGCGGTGAACTGGTCGTTGACGCGCTTGAACAGCTCTTGAATGGCGGTCGAGTTGGCGATGAACGTCACGGCCATCTTGCGCCCGCGCGGTGCGATGTCACAGTGCGCGGAGAGCACGTTGTTCGGGATCCACTCGACGAAGTACGCAGAGTTGGTCTTCTGGATCTTCTGCATCTCCTCCTCGACGTCCTTCATCGAGATCTTTCCGCGGAAGATGGCGGCGACCTAAGAGCACGTGAGCATCTCAAGGTTGCGGGGCGCCGGTGTGCACTCACGGTGAGGAAGCGTCCGTGCCGCGGGTCGGCGGCGGTCATCATGTTCTTCGAGTCGAACATCTGCTGCGTGAGCTCGTGAACTGAGACGGCACGGTACTGCGCGCTGCCGCTGGGCGTCAAGGGGGCGATACCGGGCATGAAGAAGTGGAGACGAGGGAACGGCACTGGAAGCGCGTCAGAACAGCAAGAGCCGATAGAGTAAAAAAAACTCACCAAGATTCACGGCGAGCTTGCGCAGGTCGGAGTTGAGCTGTCCAGGGAAGCGGAGGCAGGTGGTGATGCCCGACATGACGCTGGATACCAGGCCGTTGAGGTCGTCGTGCGTGGGCGTCTGCAGCTTGAGGGTACGGAAGCAAATGTCGTACAGCGCCTCATTGTCGATACAGAACGTCTCGTCAGAGTTCTCTACAAGCTGGTGAACGGACAGCGTCGCGTTGTAAGGCTACCAAGCCCATAGGTTTCGTCATCTACTCGAGTTAGGAATGGAGGAATATGCACCTCGACAACGGTGTCCGACACCTTGGGGGAGGGCACGACGGAGAATGTGCACATCATGCGGTCGGGGTATTCCTCGCGGATTTTGGAAATGAGCAGCGTGCCCATGCCAGATCCAGTCCCACCACCAAGCGAATGGGTGATTTGGAAACCTAAGTTACATCGGATGAGATGAATGGGAGGACACGCGCAGATCTGGACAGACCTTGTAGCGAATCGGCGCCCTCGGCTTCGCGGCGCACCACATCGAGAACCGAGTCCACAAGCTCGGCTCCCTCAGTGTAATCTGCGGAGGAACTGAGTTACATTGCATGAAAAAAAAGTAGCGCCACTCACGTCCTTTTGCCCAGTTGTTGCCCGCGCCACTCTGACCGAAAATGTAGTTATCCGGCCGGAAGAGAGAACCGAGGGGTCCCGAGCGAATGACGTCCATGGTTCCCGGTTCGAGATCTATGAGGACAGCTCGCGGCACATACTTGGCGGATCCAACCTCGTTGTAATACACCGATATGCGCTCCAGCTGGAGGTCGCTAGTGTGCTGGTCACTGATAGAGGATAAGCCAGATGAGTTGGATGCTGAAGGCTCTCTGACCTCGTAGCCGTGTAGAGCCCAGTCTGGTCGAGACCATGCTCGTCCGAAAGCACCTCCCAAAATCTGGTTCCTGCGACGAAAATTTAAAGAGCTGCTAGTGCGCGGATGGCTGGACGCGTACCAATTTGGTTACCACACTAGGGGAGAAGAAATGAGCTAATAGTTGTGAGAATGGAACATGTGGCCAACGAACCTGGCCTGTCTGCAGATGAACAATCTCGCGCATGCTGAGGGCAACGACGATGGTCAGAGAGGGTACAGAGACACGATAAGGGATACATACATAGGGAATAGAACTGGGGGGGTATGGGGTGCGTCAAGGGAAAGCTTCCTTCAAAATCGTGAAATGAGAAGGTTGGACGAACACAGAACCAGTGTTATCCAACTTTTTCTAAATGGCCCCACATGACTCAAATCATTCTCTCAGGGCCAGGCCACCACCGTCGGCGTCACGGCTTCGAATCTGCGGGCCCGTTCGGCGGAGCGGTTCGCTTCAGCTCTCAACTGACTTGTACTGACTCGACTCGCACATTAGTAGCGATATAGATATACGAGGCCGCCAATATAATAGACCAGTTTCACATCGAACCACGAAATAAATAATTGTCTCCTTGGCCCAATCGCAGATAGCTCTCTTTCCGGGCGACTCGAAGCTTCGTTGCAGATCTGGATTGGATCTGGAGCGTATTTTTATCCGTTCGAGGTATCCGGAGAGTGTTGGATGTCTGTGTTGGACGGATTTTCCATCAGACGAGATGATACCGAACATCGGTTTGCAAGGAGAGGCAGGATGTTCTGGTTTGTTCAA
Source organism: Mycena vulgaris (assembly GCA_029204335.1). NCBI lineage: Eukaryota > Fungi > Basidiomycota > Agaricomycetes > Agaricales > Mycenaceae > Mycena > Mycena vulgaris. The sequence goes on from JARGYA010000067.1 coordinate 407,033, forward strand.
ATAGAAATGGATCGACGCCAAATCGCGCGCGCGCGCGGCGTATTTGTAATGAGCGTTGATCGCAAACATCGCGTCAACACCTTGCGCTTCGTCCGCGCCATCATGTCCACCGAAGTCGAGCTCAAGAAGCTGACTGTCCCTCAACTCAAGGCTTTGTGCAAAGAGAAGAGGATAACAGGCTACTCGAAACTCGGCAAGGATGCTATCATCCAAAAGTTGCTGGGCACTGCAATGAGCACTGCGTCCAGCAGCGCAGCTCAGACGGCAGCGCCGGCTCCAGATAATACCGCTAACATTCCTTCTCCTTCTGAACCCCACGCTCCCCCGACACCGACCGTCCCTGCTGGTGACCTTACACCGCCAAATCCTCCTGAGATTCCTCCTGATTCGGTAGCTAAACCCAAGAAGCGAAAGAACCCTCCCGCGTCGCATGAATCACTAACGGTGTCAACTTCTACTGGCGTATTCAAAGTCCCCGCTGTGCCCCAGAGACTTCAGGACCCAGCCGTAGCTCATAGCACTCTCCCTGATACCTCATCCACATCTGCCCCACCAAAAAAGAAGAAGAAAGTTACTGCTGAACCACCCACCCCAAATTCAGCTGCTCATGATACTACCCCCGCATCCACCACATCTGTACCAAAGAAAAAGAAAAAGACCGCTGTTAATGTTCCCATTTCGTCCACAGCAAACACATCCGCGGCGCCAAAGAAACCGAAGAAGATCACCCCTGAGGTCCCAACAAATGTGGTTGCTGACGAAACCGTTCCTTCATCGACCACAGCTGCACCGAAGAAAAGAACAACGATTACTGCCGCTACTCCGCCTAAAACAAGTGCAGGTCCCGATGTGATCCCCACACAACCCATTTCCGCGCTAAATATGAATGAGACGGTCCCTGCCGATGTCCCCATTCTGCCCACCGTAAACACGCTTGCCCAAACGCGCCCCGATTCTGGCCACCCTTCTACCATTCTTAAACGGCCTTCGGCGCTCACTCCGACCGATCCATCACCCCCAAAGAAGCAAAAAATTACCCCTCTTCTTACATCGAAACCGTCTAGTACAACATCCAAGTTTGTGCTTCCCAGAACCGCAATACCCACTGAAGCCGCCAGTAAATCTAGACCCCCTTTCCCGACACACGACGCTGTCGCGGTCCCTCTAGCGCCTCCAAAAGTTGCACAGAAGCGATTCGTGCCATTGGTGGTACATGCCAAGAAACTGCCCGTCCCTGCGCCCGCCGTCATGAAACCCCCAAGTTCCACAGTCGCGATCGTCGCCAAGTCGTCCCTTGTTGGAACATTATATCATCTGGATTTTCCCACCTCGCCGCCCCCAATCTCCCTGTCCGCGATTACTCTTCCCCCTTCGTTATCTCAGCGGAAGCGCATCCCTCGGTTCTCCCTGCTGTTGAGCTGTGTGGCCGATGAAGATTTGAGAAACTGCGTCCTCGTGTCACGCATGTTTCGCTACGCAGGTAAATTCTTGTCAACATTTCCTGAAAATGCTGACGTCTAACTTGCGCGGTGCAGTATACCTCTCAGCATTCCACCGTCTAGCCCGAAATTTCGCAGGGAAGCGACTGTCGATGATGCTCGTGAAACACAGTCAAACGATGACCAATATGTGGCCGTATCTAGAGCAGCGGACCCGAGAGGCGACGGCCCGGAAACAACGGTACTACTCTTCTTTCTTGGGCGCCCTCTTTCCCCGCGACGCGAGCAATCCGATCTCCGAACACTTGTGGACGTCGCCAGATCATGAGCGGCAAATAGTCATCGCAATAAGGTTCGCCGGTTCCAACAACTGCATAGGGTGACTGACTCGCTGGCGGCAGATTTCTGCTCACGCGGCTGTTCTTCCAAGTGTCTGTGGGCGGCGGGAAAGACGGGAAGGGCTGGACAGAGGGCCAAATCGTGGACGCGCAGCAGCTCGTCCAAAACGAGATCTGGATGATCACCGTTCGCCATTCCGCCACCTCGACGGAGTCCTTCTACATCTTGGAGCCCACATGTGAGCCGCTGACGGCTACGCCGGAGTCTGCATCCCCCGGGCTCCCAGTACGCGCGGATTGGTCTGCCTACATTGCGCACCGGACATCGGCTGACGGGTCGCCCTCGCCGCGGCTGCTGGACCACCTCAGCTGGACGAATCACGAAGAGTACCAGCTCGGGATCAGTCGGCTGTGGCTAAAGCGCATCGAGGCCGAAGGCGAGACGGGGATCGCGAAGCGCATCACCGCCGAACGCTATATCCTGGCCTGCGTCGTCGGCAACAGGCGCGTTCTTCTGTTCCACTCGCTCGTTGCGTTTCTCATTGACTTGCAGCCTGAGTGGACGCTGGATGTCCTCGACGCAGATGGCGCAGGATTTCGCCGGCCTCCCCGATGGCGCGTCCGCCCGCGTCAAAGCCAGCCCGAAAGTCAACTTGTTTCTGCCCGCGTATGGTTCTCTCATTATCATCGTCGAAGCTCCGCTCAATCTTTTATAGACATCATCACGTTGAGAGCCTCCACTTCACTGCCCCAGCTCGTGCGGGGATGCGACGCGAGCTTCACGGTGCCTTGGCCGTCGTGCAGACTCCGGGACGAGAGTATTTCATTTTGCGTGACAACGGGATGCAGGTGGGCTGCGAGGAAGAGGGCGTGGCGGAAGTTTGGATGAATATCTTCGGCTGTGATAACTCTGGTGTGGCTGCTTCACTTGCATAGACTGATAACTCCGATCGAAGTCGTTGCTACATTACCAAAGCTGTACACAGTGGTTATTCTACTAGTTCTTGCCACCGGCGATCGGCCCACGCGCCCAAAAGCCCGAAGTACTCTTCAAGTTCATCACCCCTCCACACCTTCAGGGCAAACCAGATATGGCGAGCATCTTTGCCTGCCTTGATGGCGGGGATGTACTGTGGAGCGCGTTCATCCAAAATCTGGGTGCCATTGAGTGTCGTGTGAGGGGCTGAATAAAAAGGTGTTACCTTGAAGTAATGATTCGCATACCCGACATAGTCGGCCAAGTATTTTGCCGGTGGGTCCTTCACCATTCCGGACAAGATGGGGCAGCCGTCGCCGTCAATCTCAAAGTCGATACCAGTGGCAATTTGTGGGTCTGAAAGAAGGGCAGGGACAATGTGCCCTGTTTCCCAGTCGTATAAAGAGGTAACACGGCTGGACGTGACTGAGTCCGTGATTGTCATGTTGTGGATCCCAAAATCGCCGTGCTCCAGAACTAGACGATAAAATCCGCCGTGATTTTCGTCGACGGGAAAGATGAGTGGAATGAGTCGTAGAAGAGACCGTTTGGCACTTGCAGCAATGGGCCCGACCACGTTATGGTCCGATTCCCAGCCGATCATGTCGCCTTCGTTTTTTATCATCTCCTCGACCTTCGAGACGAGAAAATGAATGGCGAACTCGCGAGTTGGTTCGATATCACTAAGCAAAACCTTTGGATTGGGCGGACACTGAGGCAGCCACAACTTGGCAAAATTGAGAGGTAGTTCGAAGCGGAAAAGAGCCGCCCTTATGCATGCACTCTGTGTCAATATTGCGAGCTGGAAACAAGCAAGTTAGCATCCGCCCAAGCTTAAGCTCAAACAATAATGTGTCACCTTTTTGCCTCCATCGGCTGGCCACACGTTTTTGACTCCTTCAGCCTTTTCAAACACGAAGATTTGTCTCCCGAGTGAATCCTTGGGAATTTCAGCGGGGTCATTCCGTTGGACCTGGACCGGCCCGCGATGATAGAGGAGATTCGAGGCCAAAATTTCCTGATTCGCGCGCAGGAGGCGATAGGTCGCAGCCTCGAACTCAACCTCAATAGCCTGCTGGGCGACAGAGGGGCCACGGTATCTTGGCCAATTAACATCACAACGCCGTACCCATAGCAATGCGTCTTTCCTATTATTGAGTTGAACGTGAATGCCCTACACCGCAGAGTTCAGTAGCATGCTCGACCTTGATTTTGCGGCGCTCACGAAATAATTAGAGCCTTTGCCAGCGTAAGGAACTCCACTAATTTGGCAATCCAATGCTTTCTCGACTTCCTGAAAGATGTCCTGGATACTAAATCGGAAGAGAGATGATTCCCCATTCTTGATTTTCTCGAACAACCCAGTTCCGTCGAAGTTCTGAGGCCATTCATCCAACCAGCGATAGGAATCGGAGCTCGAGGTCGAATCGGTGGATTTAAATTTCAAGCTGGGATCGGTCATTTCAATTCTCAGTGCTGAGAATGTTGACCGTCGGAGTCTGGTTGGACCCACATCCGCGCTGGATCAACTTTTCGGAGCCGAAATGGCGATGATCACATTACATCCGCAACGAGCCAATTAGTTACTTCTGCAAATCTGCATAGATAGCTTCCTCGACCTCGATCCATAACTTCTGATATGCCGGATCCCACCCATTTGTGGGGATAAGTTGCGTTCCGAACACCACAGCAATTCCAGTTCCTGGATCGACGAAATAAGAAGTGCACGCCCAGCCTGCCCCTGCAGCTCATTAGAACTCCTGGAGTAGGTGTCGGAATAAACAGGACTAACAGGAGCCGGTGCCCTTCCTGGAGCGACCAGGGCGGTCCACCATATTCAACATCAGTCCCCTGCTGAATTGCACGGAGCCCGCGGGCATGTCGAGCATCTTGGCCAGCGAATGAGACATTGTCGTGTCGTGCGTGGGCTCGAAGAGGGCCGCAACCGAGGCATCTGACAGGATGGGATTCGACGCCGTGCCCGCTATTCGATGTACTGTTAAAGGAAGTCGACTTGGGGTCATAGAGAACATGCCTTTTATCTGGAGCAAGTGGCGCAAGACCGTGAGGTAGTCCTTGAGCGACGAGTAGAGTCCCTCTCCACCAAAATGGACGTTGGCTAGGCGAAATGAGTCTATAGGCGCGTAAGTATAGACAGAGGCGACTCGACTTTTTTCAGGGTCCTGGTTGATGGTTGGGGGATCATCAATCCACTTTGCAAGTTTGTCCTCAGAATCGCGGATGCACAAAGGTAACATGCGTTCTTTGAGGTCGGCTGTCATGTAAAACGAGGCGGAGGTAATTCCCAAAGGCGAGAATATGTGATCTTTGCTAGAATATGACGGCTGTGTAGCTTTCTATCGCATGGGCGGGTAAAACCTACAAGTACTGGTCCAAGGATTTCGAGGTTAAGCGCTCGACAATAAATCCAACGCAGTCAGTGGAATGTCCGTAGGCAACTGAGAATCATGTGAATGAGAGAGAATCGAGCCTAAATTAGCGGGTATTCACAATCCGTCCCTGGCTCAAATTTCAGGAGTTCGCCAGGATAAGGGCCCTACAAATTTTGAATGGCACGGTTAGTCAAGAGGGTAAATGTTGCTCGCGACGAGACCTTGTGGAGGGTGAAGAAAGTCGACGAATCTTCGTCCTTGCCGTAACCATGCTTGGTTGCCAACGTATATGGGGCACCATCTAGGTTATATTCCATACCGCTGGTATGGTTGAGGAGCTGTCCAAACGTGATAGGGTTCGTGGCAGGCTTCGTAGCAGTAGGTTTGCCATCGGAATCGCGTGCAGTCACGATAACGGGATGGGCCAGCTCGGGGAGGATCTGGCTCACGGGCGTGCTCAGCTGTATCTTCCCTTGCTCAATGAGCTGCAAGGCGGCAATCTGTTGGGCAAGATGTGATTTAGGCGACAGATCGGAAATCGGCCTCGGATGTACGCGCTGAAGTAATGAGCTTGGTCTGGCTGCATAACCAGAAGATAGTGTTCTCGTCAAGAGGGTCGCTGGTTGGATCTTCGACGACTTTCCGTCCTGCCTGGTGCATGAACAGCTCCCCATTCTCGTCCGAGACACCGCAGAAGAGGGCCGGCACAGTTTCGCTTTCAACTGCGCGAGACTGGACAGGATGGGTTACAGGTCGAAACCACGCTTGCCAATGCACCGACCATGATTCCGCGAATAGCTTCTTGCTGCTGCTGAGATATGGAAACCATTGGAAGGAAGAGCGGCGTAAAAGTTGGATAGTCTTATAGTGAGAGATGAGTAACCATCTCTGAGAATTTGCTGAGAATCATTATCCATCCGAATCAGCTGCTGTCAACTTCCCGGGCCCGACAATGAAGAGCAGTTGTCCGATGACTCGACTTCAACGGATTCCAAAAGTTTATTATATAGCACGAAGAGAAAATCGTTCACAGAGCGGCATGAAGTACGTTGAAGGTTGGTGAAGGAATCCAAATGGCGGGAATTGCCGTCCACGTGTTTTCTAGATTCCACGTGTTTTCTAGATTTGGCTGATGTCAGTGACTCTGCGCCAGTGCTACTTACCCACCACCATTACCCGCCATGACCATCCTCGATACGTCGTCGGATCAGGATCCGAGTCTCATGAGGCTTTGGTCGCTCATCACAGAGCTCAGCGACCAGCTGAACCAGAACCGCGACATCTCTGCCGGGATCTACCAGCAGGCGGGTGGGATCAAGGTAATTTTCATCCTGTTTTCCGTTCCGAGTGTCCACTCACTCCTTGTCAAGACGCAAGCAGTCCACGCGCAGACCGGCTTTGTTCTACGGCGGTAAGCACTTCGCGTCACTCCCATCCGGCTCGCCTCTGACCGCGCGCGTGTATGAAGATTTAACCTGGACAAACCCAAAGGTTCGTGCTGCTCCGTGGACGCGATCTTCCCTTCGGTATGGATGAATCATACCAGCGTAATCAGACCTCTACGATGCGGAGCTCGAGCGCATGAACTCGGCTATGGCGCTGGAGAACGCCACGCTGCAGCACGATAACAAGCAGCTGAACGCTTTGATTCGGGAGTACGAGCAGACGCTCGAAACCCTCATGAGTGTGTCATATCTCGCTTTTCAATTCACCTCAGTCTCATTCTCCATCCAGACACGTTCAGAAACCGCGCCGTGCGTCGACCCCGAACTGAATCCGCTTCAGATGACTGACTGCACTGCAGAAAGACGTACAACAGCGCGAACTGGCGCTGGCGCGTGAGTACGAGTCACAGCTCCTCGCGCGGCAGGAGGACAGCGACTCACACGATCTCGGGTCGAGCACGACCGTCTACGAGGCGCTCGCGCGCATATCGCATGTCCTGCGCCAGCTGCTCCGCGCCCAGGGCGGCGAACTGCCCCAGCCCGAAGTCGACCCCGCAGCGCCAAAGCCGCTGCCCGTCGAGGACCGCGAGCCGTGGACGACGCTCGCCGCGCGTGAGCCGTGGACCGCGCCGAAGGTTACGGGTGCAGACCATGCGCTAGAGCGTGAGATCGAGCTCGCGCGGTTGGAGAAGGAGAACGAGGAACTGAGGCGGATGTTGGGCGTCGCGCCGTATCCTGCGCGCACTCATGGGGGAGAGAATATGCATGAGCATGGGGGTTATGACTTGGGAGGGCACGCCGGGCGGGCGCAACACCCGCAGCCGCGACCATTTGAGCCCCCGTTGACTTTGGGGGGGTTCAATGCTCCCCGGCGTCAACCTGGTACCATGAACCAGGCGCAGGCGACTTCGTTGTCGTTGAAGAGACGTCCGTTGGCGCCTCCATAATGACCTGTCACTGCTTTACGTTTCTCACTTCGGATCTCATTGTCTTACACTCTGCATAATTTACCAACACACGTAGTAATATGGAGCAGGTGCTGGAATTCGCGGTTGTGGCTGCGGCTCGAATCTAGAGCGTACCTAGTGCCTTTGCTAGCGCAGCGGCAGCATCTGACACAAGCTTGGCCCCGATTTTGAGGACACTGATGATGGTCAGTCGGCTGTAATCGGAAAAAATCAGGGAGCTCACCCTATGAGATGGGCAAGGAAATAATTAACACCCGCTCTTGCAATTATTTTGATTTACTCACCGTCCATTGCCATAATTGGATGCGGCGCGCCCTTGTATACCTCCACCTCCGCCTCCACGCCCGCTGCCGCGAGTTTCTTGGCGTACGCGATCCCCTCGTCTCGCAGGATATCGGCTTCACAAACCGCAATCCAGGCTTTCGGCACCTTGGCCAGCAGCGCGTCGGGCGCAAAGTACGGCGACGCGTCCCATTTGGTGTAGTCCGCCTTGTTTGGCAAGTAATTATCCCGGAACCAGAGCATGCGGGCTGGGCTCAGCCAGGGGGTCAGCGCGTTCTCAGCCCAGAGGGTTTCGACGCTCGCGGTGTTGTCCGTGACCGGAACGACTAGTAGCTGGAACACCAGAGGGATTGGGGGGGAGGCCTCTGCGGCCTTGAGTGCGAGAATCGCCGCCAGGTTTCCTCCACTGCGCAAATCCGATGAGCATGGCAAGAGGAGGATAGATGGGAGACGTGCCTCGACGAACCACCGACAGAAATTCGGGTGGTATCGATGTTGAGCTTGGATTTGCCGTTCTTAACGACCCAGTCCAGGGACTCGATGGCGTCCTCGACCGCGGTGGGGTACCTGTACTCAGGTGCCAGACGATAGTCTACAGAGATCACAACACATTTGGCGCCTAGGGGCGAATATTAAGATGAAGACTGGGAATCCTAGAAAATGCTGACGGGTGCACATGTTTGTAGAAAAAGAATTCTCAGAGCTGATGTTGCCAAACGTCCATCCGCCTGGATCCTAAGTGAGGAAAAGGAAAAACAGGACTTGGTAGTACATGCCTCCATGGAAGAAGATGAAGCAGGGCCATCCGTTTGCTGGGCTCGCACCTTCAGGGGTGAACGCGCGGAATTTGGTGTAGGTCAATGCGATATCCTCGGTGCTCCCAACGGGCAGGGGATCGGAGCCACCGGGGACAGCTGGTACATCGCGGAGCGTGGGGGTCCAGGGAACGGTATGCGGTGGAATAAGTTGTGCCAATTTTTGGTTGTGAAACTCGACATAGTCAGGATCCAAGCGCGGAATCATGGAGGGATGGATTGGTTGGGCCATGGATGCGGAGTGACAGAATAATCCCTCTTGGTGGACTGGAGAAGAGAAGGACTGTCATCTGAACCAATCTGAAGTCACTTTTATCGCGAAAGAGAATGACCGGACCGAGGATCGACAGTCGATAACCGGCCCGCGTTTGCCTATCCTAATCTAGAAGCTTTTGGGCAACAATGTCAAGCACAGGCAAGCAGCAGCAAGCTTAAAGATTACCTTCGCTCCTTACTATATGCCTCGCTCAGAATCACCTCCTCCCCACAAGCGAGCGCGTCAGTCGTCCTCCGCTGAGCGTGAAAATGGGACATCTTTGCCTCCGCTTTCCCTCTCCATCCTGGGCGTCGAACCACTCGACGAATTCATCAAAGAAATCGCAGACTTTGTGCACTACACCATCCTCAACCGCCCCCCAGATCTCCAGGGCAAGGTCGAGGTCGAGGCAAAGGTAGGCCTGTTGCGCGACAGGTCTTCTGGCCAGCGGTTGATGCTTCCTGTTCTTGTAGAGACGAGTAAGTCCCACCCGCCTGCGCTGCGCGCCTCGTTCCTGACAACGCGTTATTTGGGCAGTTATCGCACCAGATAGCATTGATCTCCGATTTGAATCGAACATGTCCGTCGTGAGTCCCCGCCACACGCCGTAGATTTTTGGCACCGATGAGTGTCCCGCAGCAACAGCACAAACATTTCAATACACGTCTGAACGAGCTCAAGAATTCATCCACCCAGCCCTCCTTCCCCTCCACGCCGCTCGGATACACCCATCTGCATCTGATGGACTCGTTTTACCCGACAGACAATCCGCACGGGAAAGACAAAATACGAGTCACGCGAGACGAAAAGACCGGCGCTGTCATCGAGTGCATGCGCAAAATACGCCTCGGAGACCTCAATATATACAGCCCGAAACGTGCCGCCGACTGGCGGATCAGCGTCAATCTCGAAGTCCCTGGTTCGTACACCACCATTCCGCGCGCAGCGTGTTCATTTTTCCGACATTAGTATCCCACCCCGTTGGGTCACCGACCCATACCCGCAAAAAAGACCGTCTGAGCTACTCGCACGAAGAGTTCAGTATAGATCTGACCCAAGTGACGGCGTCCGCGTCGCCCAACAGCCCAGTGCGTGCGAGCCTTACATCCGCGTACCTGGTTAACCTAGTTGTTCCAGCCCGATCTACTGCATGAGCTGGAGATCGAGATTGCGCGGCCGACGCTGCTGCTAGCCACAGCCGCCAAGCGTGGCGACCTGAATGCGTCCGAACTAGAACGCAGCGCATTCGACGAGTTAATACGAGCGTTTGTGAATAACGCTCGGATATTAGTGAGGAATGCCAGCGAGGGCTGGCAATAATGATGTGGCTGGCCTTCCTGTATATCTATTCATGGCACCTGTAGAGGAACTGTATTTTCCCCGCGTCTAACACTGGTTCAGTTTGACTCGGAGTCAACTCGGAACTATCTCATATGAGTCATAGTATTTTTACATTTCCTAACAACTTCTCTTTGGATTTACATATCTAATGGTGGAACAAGCGCAGGGTGGTGTGAGCAAACACCATCCCATGCTCATTTGCCGCCTTAATGCACTCTGCATCCATCACGCTCCCGCTAGGTGCCGCCAAATACCTCACCCCACTCTTCCGCGCACGGTGCACGTTGTCCGGGAATGGGAAGAACGCGTCGCTCGAGCACGCCACGCCCTCCAGCTTCGCCGCCCACTCCACCTTCTCCGCACCACTCAGGGCCTCCACCGCGCCCTCGAACAGCCCCTCCCACTGCGCCTTCTCCCCGCCCTCCAGCACCTCCCCGCCAACGAAGGTGTCGATCGCGTTCGCCTTCTCCGCACGCTTGATGCCCTTCTTGAAAGGGAGCGCCAGCACGCGCGGGTGGTGCCGGAGCCACCAGATGTCCGCCTTGCCTCCCGCGAGACGCGTGCAGTGGATGCGCGACTGCTGCCCCGCGCCAAGCCCGACGAGCGCGCCGTGCTTCGCGTACGCGACGCTGTTGGACTGTGTGTATTTCAGCGCGAGCGTCGCCAGGATCAGATCCGTCAGGGCTTCTGCGGGGAGCTTGGGGCGGTTAGTATGCGTTTTCCGGAAAGGAGGGTGGAAATGACCCTTACGTCTTTGTTGTCCGTGACGAGGTTATCGAAGAGCTTCGCGTCGATTTTGGAGTCATTGCGGCGCTGCTGGAGGTGCACGCCGTAGACCTGTTTCGTCTCGACGGCAGGGGGAGTGTACGTCGGGTCGATCTGATGAGGTAGGAGTGAACCCGAAATGAAAGACATGTGGAGGAGATTACCTCGAGAACACAGTACTTGCCGCCCTTCTTTTTGGAAAGGACGTCGAGAGCCTCAGGGGCGTACCCTGGTGCGATGATTCCGTCGGAGACCTCGCGGGATATGATTTTGGCAGTGGCCAAGTCGCAAGGCGCCGAGAGCCCGATAAAGTCGCCAAAGGACGACATGCGATCAGCACCCCGCGCACGGGCATAGGCGCATGCGAGAGGGGTGAGAGGCTCCTTGAGGTCGTCGACGCCGTACACCTTTTTCTCGGTCTCATCCAGCGCGATGCCAACAGCTGCGCCAGCCGGCGAGACGTGTTTGAACGAGGCCGCGGCTGGGAGGTTCAGGGCTTCCTGCAGTTCCTTGACCAGGGCATACGAATTAAGGGCGTCAAGCAGGTTAATGTACCCGGGCGAACCGCAGAGAACTGTGCAGTAGATTAATATGCGGAAGATTGCTCGTTAGAGGAGCCCAACCTTTGAACGGCAGCGCGCCCTCCGAAACAAAGGCCTGAGCTGGTTTTTGGTGCGGATTCGCGCCGTATCGTAGCGCGATCCGCTGCACGGGGCCCGCGAGCGTGTCTTTGGGGAGCTCTGCAGACGCATACTGCTCCCGGAAATACCCGCTGATGGCCTCGTCGTACTGCGCCGTCATCTCAAACGCCTTGAGCGCGAGCTTGCTACGGATATTTTGCCCGACATCGCCCTTGCCCGCCGTCCACGCCGCCAAAAACTCGGCGTAATCGGCGGGATCGGACACGACGGAAACGCGGGCGTGGTTCTTGGCCGCCGCGCGGAGGAGAGTCACGCCGCCGATGTCGATCTCCTCAACCGCGTCGGGCAGCGTGCAGTTTGGCTGCGCGATGGTCGACGTGAAGGGGTACAGATTGCAGACGACGATGGAGATGGGGGCGATCCCCTGCGATTGCAGGTCCTGCTCGTCAGATGGAATGGCACGCGCAAGGATGCCGCCGTGGACGGCGGGGTGCAATGTCTTGACGCGCCCGCCGAGCATCTCGGGGGCCTTGGTTATGTCAGACACATCTCTAGCCACGGTATGAGGCGAAGACGTCCTATGAGTGTGTAGATGCGCACTCGATAGCAATGCCCGCGTCCCTGATCTTTTTCGCAGTTCCTCCCGATCCGAGTAAGCGAACACCTGCAGAGCTCAGACCTCTCGCAAACTCGAGAAGGTCTGTCTTGTCGTACACAGACAGAAGGGCTATAACATCTTTTTTTCAGCGCACAGGGAGCCCTCGACGAGTACAAGGCACACCAATTGGCTGGCTCATCCTGGGGGTCAAAGAAAAGTTGGGACACAGCCACTCGACCGATCGATGCGATCCTTGATGCGATCCTTGACGCGATCCTTGATGCCAAAGCGGCTTCTCACGAGCGGACAGCTGATTCGGCGTTTTCACAATGATCCACACAGAGAATCGGATCTTTGCTAATCTGTCACTATCACTATCATTCGTTCCTCAGTCAGCAGGCAATTCACGAGGTTTCCCCATTGACAACCTATAAGAAGTTATAAGACTATCCAAGTTTTACGCCGCTCCTACTAGTACATTCCAATGGTTTCCATATCTCAGCAGCAGCAAGAGGCTATTCGCGGAATCATGGTCGGTGCATTCGCGAACGTGGTTTCGACCTGTAACCCATCCTGTCCAGTCTCGCGCAGTCGAAAGCGAAACTGTGCCGGCCCTCTTCTGCGGTGTCTCGGACGAGAATGGGGAGCTGTTCATGCACCAGGCAGGACGGAAAGTCGTCGGAGATCCAACCAGCGACCCTCTTGACGAGAACACCATCTTCTGGTTATGCAGCCTGACCAAGCTCATTACCTCAGTGCGTACATCCGAGTTCGGGTTGCGGTTTATCGCCTAAATCACATCTTGCCCAACAGATTGCCGCCTTGCAGCTCATTGAGCAAGGGACGATCCAGCTGAGCACGCCCGTGAGCCAGATCCTTCCCGAGCTGGCCCATCCCGTTATCGTGACTGCACGCGATTCCGATGGCAAACCTACTGCTACCAAGCCTGCCACGAACCCTATCATGTTCGGACAGCTCCTCAACCATACCAGCGGTATGGATTATGCTCTAGATTATGATGTTCCATATACGGAGGCAACCAAACATGCCTACGGTAAGAACGAAGATTCATCGACTTTCTTCACCCTCCACAAGGTCTCCTCGCGAGCAACATTTACCCTCTTGACTAACCGTGCCATTCAAAATATGTAGGGTCCTCATCCTGGCGAACTCCTCAAGTTTGAGCCCGGGACGGATTGTGAGTACCCGCTAATGTAGGCTCGATTCTCTCTCATTCACATAATTCTCAGTTGCCTACGGATATTCCACTGACTGTGTTGGATTTATTGTCGAGCGATTAACTTCGAAATCTTTGGATCAGTACTTGTAGGTTCTACCCGTCCATGCGATAGAAAGCTACACAGCCGCCATATTCTAGCAAAGATCACATATTCTCGCCTCTGGGAATCACCTCCGCCTCGTTTTATTTGACTCCCGACCTCAAAGAACGCATGCTACCTTTGTCCATCCGCGACTCTGAGGGCAAACTTGCAAAGTGGATCGATGATCCCCCAATCATCAACCAGGACCCGGAAAAAAGTCGAGTCGTCTCTGTGTATCCTTATGCGCCTATATACTCATTTCAGTCTAGCCAACGTCCGTCTCGGTGGAGTGGGACTCTACTCGTCGCTCAAGAACTACCTCACACTCTTGCGCCACTTGCTCCAGATAAAAGGCATGCTCTACTATGACCCCAAGTCGACCTTCCTTTAACAGTACATCTACTAGCGGGCACAGCGTCGAATCCCATCCTGACAGACGCCTCGATTGCGGCCCTCTTCGAGCCCACGCACGATCAACAATGTCAGATTCGCTGGCCAAAATGTGGGGCGTGCCTGCGGGCTCCGTGCAATTCAGCCGGGGGTTGATGTTGAATATGGTGGACCGCCCTGGTCGCTCCAGGAAGGGCACCGGCTCCTGTTAGTCCTGTTTACTCTGACACCTACTCACAGGAATTCTAATGAGTTGTAGGGGCAGGCTGGGCGTCCACTTCTTATTTCGTCGATCCAGAAACTGGAATTGCCGTGGTGTTCGGAACGCAACTCGTCCCTGGTGCGAGTGGCTTTGATCTGGAATATCAGAAATTGTGGGCAGAGGTCGAGGAAGCTATCTATGCAGGTTTGCAGAAGTAACTAATTGGCTCATTCCGGGTGCACTGTGATCATCGCCGTAATTTCGGTTGTCTCGTAAACAAAACCTTGTCCACGCACGAGAGAAAATAGTCTTTCTCTTAGTGAAATCATTTCCCTTCCGAAAGTTGTCGAATGTGGGTCCAACCAGACTCCGACGTTCGACATCATCGCACCGAGCATTAAATTGACCGATCCCAACTTGAAATCTCCATCCCTCGAGCTCCGATTCCCACAGCTGGTTGGATGAATGGTCTGAGGACTTTGGTGGAACTGGAGTGCTTGAAAACCTCAAGAGTGGGGAACCGCCTCTCATTCAATGTCCAGAATATTTTTTCACAAACCCCACCAGGGAAATATAAATGCTGTGCTGGGCCTTGGTGCTTCAATTTTATTCCATCGGGATCGGTTAGGCTGAGAGAAGCACACCATTGAGAGCCGACAGTCGACGACCCGCAGTACGGACTACTCGTTCGAATGCCAAAAGTACGTGAAGTTCTGACGCTACTTGAATTGAATGCCACTACCAGCTGTAGGTCCCGTACACGACGCTCGTGGCGTCGTATTCAACATCGACGTTGATCTGCCCAAGAATTTGTCGGAATGGGAAGGAGCCATTCCATCTAGGCGGCTTCGTGGTGGTCGGCTGCTCCGCGTCCACCTATTCGGCTCGATGCTATATAATATTCCGGCAAGAAGAATATCGAGAAGAAGTGGCTGCATCTTAGCAGCAATCTCGTGTGGGCGGCACTACCCCCGAAGAATCGGATGTCGCGTACCACCACTTTTTGGCAGACAGGCGACTCAAATATGTAGTCTGGACAGGAGAATTAACCCGTTGTTTTATAACTGTGTTGGTCGCCTTACCTTGCATCATGCCCTTAACTATTGTATGTCTTGCGGAGTTCCTCGACTGCCCTGAGTAATAGGTCTATCTGTTCTTGCACGGAATAGCCTTCACACAAGCTCTTCAAAGGCGCGTAGTAAGACGCTAAAGCGGTGATCTTCTGATACGTGGTCGCCGTCTTGACGAGACCTGTTTTGAAGAGCGATGGCAGGCGAGCGGCTCAGTATTACCCGTTCAGCTGGTGCGTCACCTGTGGTATGTATTAGACGCATATCTCCAATTTGTGTAATTGGGAAATTTACCGTGCGGTAAACCAGCTTTTCGCCACCTATTTTCTGTCTTCCGGAAGGCGCGACACTAGGTTTTTGGTCCTGAGCGTCATATATTATTTTACGCCAAAATGCGGTAACCGTGTCGGGTGATGGCATGACCATAGGCATGCGAGTCGCATCGTCGTAGCCGCAACCTGGTCGCGTATAGTTCGACTGTTGGCAGTCAGAGTATGTAGCACTCAAGAGAGTCTATATGAGAAGAGGTGGGACTGGGCGCGCCGTGAATCCCATCATCGGTGATTGATAGATGACTCATCAAGAGAAGATGCATCAGTGGCGATGCTCGCACGTGATCGCGTTCGGACCTAGGAGTCAATTCAATGCGCTTGCACTCCTTTTCCGTCCGTCCCTGGCCCTTTTTCTATCCCAAGGTCCGACTTCACTGCCTGCGCATCCTTGTGCTTGCTTTCGCTCCTCCGGTCTTAGTGCACCCTCAAGGCCTCGTATGCTGACATTTAAATTGGGCACTGCCCTACTTACGGTTATCCGAGAAGCGCGCCTTCCTCGCCCCCCCACTATCAAAAACGCGGCCCGGACGAGCAGGCAAACCGCCACTGCCCCTTTTAATCCGCGCACTACGCCTCCTCCACAACGGCTCGCCACCACCGTCGTGTTTAACCCAACCCTCATTGAAGGCATCGTACAGGGATTCAATGAAAAACTCGACCAGATCCTCCCCCCTCCTCGTCCCAGTCCGCCTCAAAAAACCTCATCCACACCCTCTCCTTCATCGAGACCAATCTCTTGGAACGTGAGATTCAAGGAGAAAGGGATGTCGATGCTTTCATGTTGCCGCTGGTCATGGCAGGGGCCCTCGTTGCTCATGACCTGATGGATGTCAGCATGAAGGTCGTCACCGAGCAGTCAACGTCGCTACTGGTGCAGCCCAGAGTGATGCAGGAGCTTGTGGGAGTAAAAGGTGTAGGGCCCGATGAGCAATTTGTCGTCAGTGTGGAAGATAAATCGCCATCTGTTGGCAGAGTACACTTTCAAACATTGCTCAATCTCGCCAAGGAGGGCGGTGACACTGGATGGGAGGTTCCGCGACTTGCAGATTGCACCGAGATCAAGGGGACTGCACATCTGCAAGGTCCTACTAGCATCATTGGAAAGGTCCTTCCCTGCGTTGCTTCGTTCTCTTGCTTTATTCATAAAAATAATGCAAGGTTTCCTATTTTCTGACTGATCCTGAGCAACCCCACTCATATGCGGTCCTGAGTGACGGAACGTGCTTGTATCTCCTCGTCAAGCGGTCCCCTTTGTTCCCCTCATTCTTCATCTCCCCTCCCATCCTCTTTACGGATCCGAATTTATTTCGCATCCTGGCTTATCCGTTCCTGGGGGATCCGCCCTTCACCCTCGACTCCTCATCACCCCCTACGGGCTCGGATGGCCTCGAATCACCACTGCCGCCCACCAACCCAGCACCACCCGTCCCCGTCTCCGACAGCTCGTCCCCTTCCCCACTCACACCCATCACCATCCACTTCAGCCTTACGGATCGCCCTAATAAAACGGCGACGCTTCACCCAGTCCACCCGACTCTGGAACCATTTGACCCCATCATCCTCTCCTCCTTCGACACAGCCCCCAGTCGAGCCACAATCCTACGAGGCCATGCGGGAGCCCAGCCTATTGTGCTGAAGATGGCAGAGGAAGGTCGCGATGATGAGACGGAGGAGGAAGGGAACGTCTACAGGGAACGTCTCCGCGGGCTGGACGGAGTTCCAAAGCTTTATGCAGAAGGGAGGATGTTGGCTGATAACGGACAGTTGGCATACTGCCTTGTGCTAGAGGACCTGGGCCTTCCACTGACGAGTGAGGGACTAGAAACTTTGGATGAATTAGACCCCCAGTCACGGTACGCAAACCCGCCTTCTTTTTTCCGTCCATTTTTCTTTGTTCTTCTGCTGACTTGGTGATGAATTTAGTGCGCAACTTGCTACAATCGAGGCGAGGCTGCTGGACCGTGGTGTTATCCACGATGATCTGGAGCCCCGACCGTCCCCGCCGCCTCCTTTGACTGATCCTCCGAAGATCAAGTTTCCAAGCCAGACACATCTTGCTGGAAGTATCCCTCGGTGCAGGATCCAATTTTTCGGAAGACTTCACTCATTGACTGTGTATTTGTGTATGTAGGTTAAAGTTGAACCCGGATTCAACATCTATCATATAAGTACTAGGATGGCACTGGATACTTGAGGTGATACGTTGTATAGCTGCGAACATTATAATAGTGTCAGCCTCCTCAGAATGCGTCCTGGACTACGGTTGGGGCTCATAATTGACATTTCTGACTGAAACTTAGGTCTCCGAGAAAAAAAACCATTTATAAACGGTTTTACACGTTTAAACCGTTTAAATACCGTTTTCGTTTAATTTGCCCAGGTCTACACGAAAACTAAATGATTGGAGCCTTAATCTGGAGCCTCGGAATGTCCTCCGAACGCCAACAGGAGGCATAGCCTTGATCGACTTTGAGGGAGCTGAACTGGTGCTCGTGAAACAGAAGGATCATGGCAGACCGGGATCCGCAGACCGGGATCATCCAACCCGGTAGGCCATTGAGATCAGGCGAGGGTCCGGTCCAGTGCGGACTACTCTTTGGAATGGAATGCCAAGTACGTGAATTTCTGACACTACTTGACTTGAATGCTAATACCAGCTGTAGCCCCTCCCGTACATGACGTTCGTGGCGTCGTATTCAACACCAACGTCGATATGCCCGAGAATTTGCCGAGAGACGTTCCACCCGGTGCCTTCGTCGTGGTCGGCTACTCCGCGTCCACCCATTTCGGCCCGACGTCCTATTCCGGCAAGGAGAATATTGAGAAGAAGTGGCTGCATTTTAGCAGCAATCTCGTGTGGGCGGCACTACCCCCGAAGGATCGGATGCTGTGTACCACCACTTATTGGCAGGGAGGTGACTCAAATATTTAGTCTGGATAAGAGAATTAACCCGTCATTTTACAACTGTGCCGGTCGCCTTACCTTGCATCACGCACTTAACTATGTCTTGCTGAGTTCCTCGGCTGCCTTGAGTAATAGGTCTATCTGTTGTTGCTTAGACAGGCCTCCATACAACTCTTCAAAGGTGCGTCGTAGGACGTTAAAGCGGTGATCGTCTGATATGTGGTCGTCGTCTTCACGAGGCAGAACGATGGCAGGCGAGCGGCCTAGTATTACGCGTTTAGCTGGTGCGACACCTGATATGTGTTAGACGCATATCTCTAATTTGTGTAATGGGGAAATTTACCGTACGGTGAACCAGCTTTTCGCCGCCTATTTGCTGTCTTCTGGAAGGTGCGACACTGTTTTTGGTCCCGAGCGTCATATACGTCCATGAAAAGCTTCATATCGGGGAAAAAATCGTGGCAAGTGCTATCAAACAGAAACTTTATTTTTCTGTCGCATGCCGTCTTTCCGTTGCGACAAGGTCGACAACTTGGTTGGTCTGGTTCTATATGGCAAATCTTTACACCCCGGCTCGATGCACATTTATCGCAACTCTGATGCGGCTGAGCTTGAGGGATAACTATACGAAACGAGGCCGCACCATCATGTTAAGAGAGTTCCAGACGTGGACCTCTTGGCTTCCCACCCACTTGTCGTCCCTTGTTCTGGTACGCGTTGTTAGATACGATATCTTGCGCCAAAATGCGATAACCGTGTCGGGTGACGGCATGACCACAGGCACGCAAAGCTGAGAATCGCGAGTCATCGTCGTAGCGCAAGTCGCAACCTGGTCGTGTATAGTTCAATTGTTGGCAGTCAGAGTATGGCAATCGCATTGAGGGCGTTCCGGCAAAATTATTCTAGAGCCGTGCACAGCCACGTCGGCACGTCTCGGCATAAGTTGGCGAAAGTCGGCGAAAGATGTTTTTTGCCCATCGGAGATCTCATGGGCCTGGACTTGAAGAGCAGTCGACTGTTCAGGCAGTAACGATGTCTTCGTATATTAGCAAGTGTTTCCGCGAGATATTAAGGATCAATAGTAAAATATGGCATTCGTGCACCTCGGCAGTCTTCAAAGACCCTTCCTGCTCAGCTTGCAGCCAGGGGAACAGGGTACACGGTGTGGACGAGCATCATCCAGATGTTGTAAATCCTCCCAAAATAGCCTTTCTCGGTCATGACCTCCTTCGCGGCCATTCCCTGCCATCTCAGGGCGTGCATGTAAATCGAGAGTACCAAGGCGGGGGTGGCTAAGAGCACAGCAGGGGGCAGGCCGTTTGCCCCTGAAACACCGTGCGTAAGTCGGACTGCGACGTAGATGTGAAGGAGCGTAGCGTACCCACGAAGGCCAGCACGCGCAGAATAAGCCCACCGAAGAGAGCCAAGTGGGTGAGCGAGTCTTCCCGTGGATGAAGCTCCACCTGGGTGCTGCAAAGATCAGATGGTATCCACCCGCGGCCAGCGGTACTTCAGGGGAAAACATGTCCTAATTCGAACGGGATGGGGTGCTCAAACACGATAATCCGGAGGATAAAGAAGACAGTTTGGTTTGTGCACATGATGGGGTGAAGGAGAAAAGAGAGTGACGAATCCTCGCAAATCGGAGAAGAGGAATTCGTCGAGAGACGATGGTGGATCAGGAGAAAGCGGCGACGATCGACGTGTGCAGCTTCCGATCATTTGCATTTGGCTGAGAACTATTGAACGGGGGAAGAATATTCGAATGGATGCCCAGCCCAGATCGTTTGGTTGTTGGAAGATTGATAGACCTCAGTATACTTGAAAGCTCAAGTGCGACTGCAGTTGAGGTATTGAAATCTCAGCCGAAGCAAGACACCCTCTCCTCCCTGTGTTCATTGCAGAAATGAGGCGACAGTACCGCCATGATATGCAGTGGAAGAAAGCAGATATATGGTCAGCTTGCGCTCGATAGTCCCTGATCTCTGTCACCGCAGTTCCTCATCAGGCGAACACCCGCAGAGCTCAGACCTCTCGCCGACTCGAGGAAGTGGCTTGGCGTCACAGACAGTGTTTTGTTTTGAGCACCATTGCAAAGCAAAGTACGAGATTCAACGTTCAATGGAGGCTGGAGGAAAAGCGAGGACAGTCACCGAGTCAATTGATGCGATCACTGTCAAAGCGGGATCTTGCTTGCCGCGGACGGTCGGCGTTTGTTGGGCGTTTAGCAAAGCTGTTAAGCATGTGCTGTGCATTAGCGCCGAACGGCGTTTTCTCAGCTTCCACTACCAAACCAATAAATGTCCTTCTCGCTCAATGGGACCGTCATCGAGGGTGGGCAATTCAATGATGTCGCTGGGAATATGAATCAAGTCTTCAACACCAACAACTCTGTCTCGGCTCCTCAGGCTCTAACGTCAAGCAAGTGCGACGAACGGGACTTGGCCGGCGGCAGCGAGAGTGAGCGACTATGTGTCAATCCTCCATCGTTTTGAACTCATGGACGGCCAGCGACAGTCGGCAGTTTAACAAGAGTCGTAGCCAGTCGAAGGCGATTACACAAGGAAACTGGACCCTACCGTGCATCTCAATCCATGCATATTTTGGCCATCCTCTGATCTATGTTGTTGCCAGCCCGGTCCCCAAGACGTAAGGGAGGAAACCACCTTGTCAGCGACCCAGATAATACAGACTCTGTGGCATTGCGTCAACTTCGTCCCAGTATTTCAGGCGTCCCCCATACCATCCTGAACCATGTTCAAGGCGATATGACCCAGCTGACAGTCACTTCACATGGCGAATCCGGTGCGGTCTCGATGACGGTTCAAAATATCCTTTCTAATCATTTACCGCCGCAGGACTCGACGTTTTATCTCGGCATGTCGCTGTAGATGCCTTACATAGTTCTGGAGAGCAGTTTCCTCAGCCCGCATGTCATGCGGGTACCCGAACGCGCGTACTCGAGGAGTTGCAAGAGTGGTCGATGGAGGAACATCCAGCCAGTCGCCTTCTCTGGCTGTACGGCGCCGCCGGGGCAGGGAAGTCTGCGATCGCACAAACGTTTGCCAGCACCTGCGATGCCGGGGGTTGCCTTGGCGGTTCATTCTTCTTCAAGCGGAATCATCCAACCCGGGGAAATTGGAAAGGCTTCATCTTGACGCTGGCATATCAGCTAGCAATGTCAAGCGCAGACCTCCGATTGCATATCCAGAATGCAATGGAGAGTGACAAGCTCATAACTGGTCAAGCGATGGAGACTCAGTTTGAAAGACTTATCGTGCGGCCGATCGAAGAGATGCAACCAGTGCAGTTGCAGTGTACTATCGTTCTCGATGGTCTGGATGAATGCGACGGCCACAACATTCAGGTCCGCATATTACGCCTGATTGTCGCCGCCTTGCAGTCCAATCGGATTTCCCTTCGTGTTCTAATCGCCAGCCGACCGGAGCCTCATCTCCAGGAAGTGCTCGAGAACGTTGACGCATTAATGATATCCCGCCACATCCAGCTCCACGCCGACGAGTCGGCATACAGCGATATCAGGACCTACCTGCGCGCCGAGTTCGCGCGTATCAATCAAGAGCACAACCGCAGGGGAACCGTTCTCGACCGGAACTGGCCCGGCGAGAAAGCGCTCCGTAACCTGGTCTCAAAATCGTCTGGGATGTTCATCTACGCGGCGACTGTCGTACGCTTCGTGGACGACGAATACTCTGACCCCCGGGAACGCCTGACGGTCGTTCTACAGCTGGGAATTGAGAGCATTGCGCCTCTCGATGAGCTATATACAGAGATCCTCTCCTTCGCGCTACCCACGCCATCCTTCATCAAAATGCTGTTTTGTGCAATCCGCGGAATGCACCAGGCAGATATCGATGATCTACTGGCACTGCCGGATGGATCCGCGCGTCGCGCCCTGCGCGGGCTGCACTCTGTGCTCGAAATCCCACCAGAACGACCCTTCGGATATCGCACGCCCACTAAGGTACTCCATACCTCCTTCAGGGACTTCCTCGCAGACCCAGCTCGATCGCAAGACTATCACACATCAAACTCTACAATGGATGCTCTACTTATAAGGACAGTCTTGAAGGAGTTATATGCCGATGGCAATTTACGACCTTCCTTTCTTCCCTACCCTGCAGTTCGGAATCCTTGGTTAACCGGCATATTAAAGTACTGCAAGGTCCACGGTGGGATCTACATTCAACCAGTCTGCAAATGCCAAACAGACTTGCCCTCTATGTAGTCTACTCGTCTAACTCGATGCCCCGCTTTGATTATAATTATAATTATTTGAATTTCATCCAGCAATAGATATTGGCTGTGAGCTTTTTCGGAGTCATTTCGACGGCTCCGCCAGCTCGACCTCGGATATTAAGTACAATCAGTCTACATAAAAATACACAACGCAATGCCACATCAGCAACGAAGGAACGTGGGGTGGGTTCGTGATTATACCGGTGTTTCTATGTGCGTCCACCTGGAAGCGAATGCGGGCTTTTTCGGCGTAGACCACAGTCACGGTGATTATTCACAGCCCAGCGGTCACCGTGGCATTGCGCGCATAGCTCTGCAGGCGCGCCCACTCGAGCAGCACCATCGCAAAGTAGCAGTCGTTCTGCGCGTCGGTCATGATGCGCTCCGTGAACATCTTGCCCGTCTCCTGAATGAGGCGCGCCTCCTCCTCGTGCGCCATCGCCCAGTGCAGCTTCTCGACGAGGTCCGAGAGGTCCGCCGCGACGGGGACGTAGTGCTCGTACGGCCGCAGCCAGTCGTCGAAGTACTCGTCGAAGACAGTCGACTGCGGGCGAGGATCAGTAACGCCGCGGGGTGGGGCTGGGAAGAGAGGAAGGCGTACCTTGAAGACGAGGGACCCGGACTTGAGGAGTCCGAGATAGCGGCCGGAGAAGGTGTTCCCGTCGACGTCGAGGAGGTACTTGTAGTGGTAGACGTCCTCCTTCGGGGACTGCGGGCCCGTGATGTCGTACTCGTTGATGATGGCGTCGCGGTCGCAGTCGTCCGTGCAGTGCGTCTCGGCGAAGCGCGTCATCTTGGCGTCGATGAGGTCCGAGTGGTTGCGCGCGATGTCGACGAGGCGGAAGCGCGGGAACTTGTGGTAGTTCTGCCCGATGATGTGCCCGCCGTTCGACATGCCGCGCCAGTCTGCGCGGGTTGTTAGCAAGTAGAGAGGGATGGGGCGTGTGGGCTTACACAGCTGCGGCTTCTTGTCGTTCCATTCGACGTCGTTTGGGTGCGCAAAGCTGCCCGACCACCATGACTCGTCGTAGTAGTACTGTGCAAGTCGATCAACACGGAAAGGTCTCGAGTGACTCCAAGACACACCTGGCCGGGGAAGAGAATGTCGGAGAAGCACGGCGAGATTTTGGTCATGCTGAGGAGCGGCCAGAGGTCCGTGGTAAAGTCGGAGCTCGAGCTCGAGCGGAGGACTGGATAGGATATGAACAACGACGCAAGCGGGATGGAAATATGCAACTCACAGGCAATATCTGCGCTGCCATCAGTAGCGAAGCCCTTGGGCGTGCTTAACGGGTTGCACCCGCTGCGGTCCTTGAAAAAGTCGGAGGTGGGGTGCGGCGCGATGTGGAAGGGATTGGGGTCCTTCAGGGTCATCGCTGTTTTGCGAGCGTCGGGTTCGCGGTAGTTGAAGACAACGCGGGGCTCGTCCCGCCCGTTGAGGAGGAAATCCATGTCCGGGAGGAGCGATACAAACTAGACGAAGTGAGCTTTCGGACAAAGAAGAGACGGCGTTGAACGCACCCTCCCAAGAGTCCTGGGCCAGTCGTCGTAGAACGATGTACCCCGGTATTCAGGCATGTGGACTTTGTGGTCCTTGATATTGATCGTGGTCATTCCCTTGGAATCCTGAAGCATCTGCGCGAGAATGTGAGTCTCAAGAGGATGTACACCGAGGTTAGCAACACACCAGTTCTCTCCCCCGGTCTATCATATCCTGGAAATGGGCCGGGTTATCCTGGGCCAGCTGGTAGAACGGCTCGAAGTCTCGTTGTATCTGGTCGTAGTCGTCGATCAAGCATTTCTTCTCGCGCGCGAACGCAAACCATTTGTCAAAGTTGGGGGGCGGGGGGCGGTCGGTCTTGAGCGAATAGCGCGCTGCGGCCTGCGCGAGGGTCTCGGACTGCCGGGTGAACAGCGCGTCGAGGCTTATACGTGCTGCTTCGACGGCCAGTTCCCCGGTTGCTGCGGGATGGTCTGCGGCAGCTGGAATGTCGTGCTTCGGCGCGGAGTCGGGAAGGTCGTGTTTCGGCGCGGAGTCAGCAACGTCGTGTTTCGGCGCGGAGTCGGCAACGTGGCCGGGGGTCGGTGAGCCCATGAAAAAGGCGATGGCTGCGACGGCGGTGAAGAGGCCTACGACCACGAGTATTGGGACAAGTAGACGCTGATATATAGGCCGCGGTCGATTTACGGGGCGAGCGGGGGGGGAAGTGGGGTGGTTATCATCGTCGTCGTCGAAGTTATGGACGGCGAATGAGGGCAGCAGCGGGCTCCCTGGGTTTCCATTTGAATGCGAAGGCACACGCGCGTAGGAAGGACCGATGAGGGGAGCGACCAGCCTCTTGATTTGGTGCATGGCGAAGAACGGGAAGGAATGCGGCTGAGCGCTAATCTGCGCATATATACTGATCTTTACTTACAGTTTCATCACCCCGTCAGCTAAATTTGCTTCACAGCCGTTGCTAGTGGACAGATAAAATGTGACTCTCTCAGGAAATCCCAGACGGAGAACGCTCGCCCCACGCTCAACGTCAGAGGCAAGGCGAATCAGCGGCGATGAGTACTAGGTACAAGAGATCCTTCGCGCCGCACACACAAGCCACGGCAAAGATTGTCCGTGACCGTATCTATGATCGCGGCGCGCTACAGGGGCTCAAGCCGCTCATCTGCAACTAGTATTATCGACCGGGCTTCATCGGTCTAAAGGTGGATACGTGTAGGAGGAGAGAGGATATATCGAATTGTGTTGCTGGCAAAGGCATTTGAATAAACGTGCAATTTCACTTCTGCATTTCTGAGCGGAACCAATTGTACCTGTACATGAGCTACCTCAACATCCTGAATGAGTTAGCGCACTGTATTTCGTCAGGATCCCGCGCCTCTAGTTGTGATTATGCGCTGATTGCGAACCGCGCTGCCACCTAACCGCCGCTTCACTTGTGGTTCACAGCAATCTAGGCGGCTGATTTTCCTCCAACTCAGACGCGTATCTTCAGGTCCCGTAGGCACCGCGCGCTAGCATGGAGGAGCATGCAAGTCGAGACCAAGCCTTTGGAACCACGTGGTGCGATCCAAGGTTTCGCGCTGCTCGCGTCGCTACAGACCGCACATGTACGTGTCGAGGCGCATCACGTTGGCAAAGGACGACGACCCTCTTCAACTTGACTCGTGTCCCTGAGCGCGGAGCCCTCCGTTCTCTTCGCTCCAAGTCGTGATCTCTACCAGTGACCTCGGCCACGCGATCAGGTCTCCAACACCGCAACTCCTCTTCCCCTCGGGCGGATCTTGAACGCACTCTCTATTTAATACCGGGCCACATTCTCCTTCAAAGACATTGATAATGGCGGGTGTGTGGTCCCTGCCAGCAGCTCCGATGCGCTCTACCTTGAGCCGCGTCAAGACCCCGCTGGTCGTCGGTCTCCGCCGCGAAGATCCTACGCGAATCTGGGAGCGCCGGAGCCCACTGACTCCCGCCGCCGTCAAACGTCTCGTCTACGAGCAGCACGTCAAGGTCCACGTCGAGCATTGCGACCGCAGGGTTTTCCGCGATCAGGAATACGTTCAGGTTCGTTTCGTTACTTTTTCTCTCGTCCTAGTATCCCAAGCTCCTGTTGCTTAGTTGCCGCGGAGGATAATTACCACCCACCTTAGCCATGTACTGATGGGCAAGATCCTTTCCTAGGCTGGAGCAATTATTATGGAGAATCTTCGAGATGCTCATATCCTTGTTGGAATCAAAGAAACGCCCGTGTCAGATTTAATAACGTCCCCCATCCAAGATCCGAATGGGACGATGTGTCCCCGGACTCACCTGATGTTTTCTCATACGGCAAAGGGGCAAGCATACAACACAGCTCTGCTGTCCCAGTTCGTGGCGAGCGATCCCGTCGCCGGAGACGGAGACCGGTTATTACCGCGTCTAATCGATTATGAGCATCTAACGGACGGCGACGGAAAGCGGACTGTGGGCTTTGGCTGGTTTGCCGGAGGTGCGCAATCTGCCCGCGCTTTTTTCATCTCATTAACGGCGCGCAGCGGCTGGGGTGCTGGAATCGTTGTCCGCCATGGCGCACTCCCATCTCGAAATCGGGGTGGCCTCGCCCTTCATCGTACGCACTGTCACTGCATTCCTATGCCCTCGACTGACGTGCGCAGTACACCCCGCGTCCACACACGCTTCCATCGCTAGATCCACTTCGTGCAGCTCTGAAAGAAATCGGCCAGCGAATCGCGAACGAGGGAACCCCCAGAAAGCTCGGCCCCATCATTATTGGACTGACTGGGTACGCGTCTTGAGGCATCCGGAGGCAAATTCTGATCGTACTAGGTCTGGGAGCGTTGCGAAGGGGTGTTTGTCCATGCTCGAAGAACTTCCGATCGAGCGCATAACTGTCAAGGACCTCGCCGGCCTGGCGAGCCAACAGGGTCTGTTCACGCTCTGTGCAACCTCCTGGAATTGATGCCAATTTTTTCGTCTAGCTGCTAATCTTCGCAAGGTAATGGATGGGCTTTCATGCCCGGTCTGCTGCGATTAACTTGTTCGCAGATATACCTAATTCACGCGAAACCTCAAGACTATCTTCGGAGACTGGACGGTGAGAAATATGACCGCGCGCACTACTACGCGAACCCTCAAGTCTACCGCTCTACCTTCGCCACCGACGTCATTCAATCTTTTTTCTGTGTTCGACAATTATTAAACTGTCCTTCAGATCGCGCCGTACCTTACCCTTTTCTTGAACGGTGTCGGATGGGCGCCTTCTTTTCCTCGTTTAATGACGAGTGTCGATTTGATCGAAACGCTGTCGCGGGCCAAGGCGATTGGAGGTGCCCGATTCACCAACATCGGCGACATCAGCTGTGACCCCGGGGTACGAGCCCATACCCACACATGCATAGTTCGGCGCTTACTTTAGATTGACGTGCAGGGCGGCTTGGAATTTTTACCCCGCTCGAGCACGTTGTCATCCCCGTTTTACAAGACGCGCCCCAGCGCGCTTCCGGATTATCTTCCCTCTATTCAGATGATGGCGGTCGACATCCTGCCTGCGTCCATCCCGCTTGACGCATCTGAGCATTTCTCCGCTGCGCTCGTTCCTTACTTGGATACGCTCATCCAGCATTACCGCACCGGCAAGTGGGGCGCGCTCGGCTCGGCGCTGGACAGGGCGACGATTGCGACTAATGGGCGGCTGGTGGAGAAGCACCGCTGGTTGCAGGAGTCCGTCGACAAGTTCCGGGCTGAGGGACCGGTTGTTGTTGCGGCGGCGCCGACGGCGCACGTTGAAGTTACTAGCGACGGCGGCGTGGTCATTGGCTCGATGGGCATCCTGCGCAAGAAGAAGGTGCTGCTGCTTGGGAGTGGGATGGTCGCGGGGCCGACGGTGGACGAGATTGCCCGGAGGGAGGATGTTCAGTTGCTCATCGGTGTGTCATTTCGCAGGATATGTACGCGGAGCGCATACTCACTGCTGCCTGATCAAGCCAGCAACTCTTATGGTGAAGCCCATAAGCTTGCCAAGGATTACACCAATGTTGAATACCAAGTCATTGACATGAAAGAGGAAGCGAGTTACTCCCGGCTGATTTCAGAGGCCGACATGGTCATTAGGTCTAATGCTTAGCCTTGTCGACGAGCCGCACTGACCCCCTTTCAGCCTGCTACCTGTCGGCTTCCACGCCGTCGTTGCTCGGCATTGTATCAAGCACAAGAAGCACATGGTCACTGCGTCGTATATCACCCCTGCCATGAAGGCCTTGCACGAAGAGTAGGATGCGTTTCCATAGCTTTTTTTGCCGTATACTTAGTTTACGTTCCAGTGCTTTGGCAGCGGACGTGCTCCTGCTCAACGAGATCGGACTTGACCCGGGGCTCGACCATTGCTCTGCAATCTCCCTGGTATCGCGGCTTCGCTCTGAGGGAAAGCGTATCGTGGCGTTCACCTCTTTCTGCGGCGGACTGCCAGCGCCCGATGTGCCCTTTTCTCCCTTGCGATACAAGTTTAGTTGGAGCCCCCGGGGCGTTCTGACCGCCGCACTGAATTCGGCAACATACAAACTGGCCAACGAGGCAAGCATCGACTACGCACCCCACAGAGCTTGCTGGAATCTAACCACTTTCGGCGCAGATTTGGAGTATCTCGGAAAACCAACTGTTGCGCCACTTCTTCCCATCAGTCCCAATTACCAAAGAGTTCGCATTGGAGGGCCTGCCGAACCGCGATTCTCTGCAATATCTGTCGACTTATGGACTCGGGCATATGAAGGACGTCCGCACTGTGTTGCGCGGCACATTGAGGTAAGATCCAAGTCGTTGCTGGCTGGCTACACACCGACCGACCTGATACTATCCGGATTCAGATACCCAGGATTCTCAAGATTGATGGAGTCGTTCCGGACGATTGGGTTTTTGGAAGTCGACAAAACCATCCAGCTTGAACGGTGGTCCACTTTTATTCAACAGAGCCTCGCGCTCCAAACGCCGAAGCTCAAGGACCCCTGGAGGTCATTCATCAGGCGCGTCATCCAACCAGGAGATATCGAAAATTTGCATGAAGCACTCGAGTGGCTGTCTTTGATTCCGTCGAAAGACCCTGCGCCGATGCCCCCACTTCCGGCGGAAAGGATGACGCCGTTGGACATATTCGCGTACCTCCTGACCTATAAACTCAAATACCTCCCGCACGAGCGCGACATGGTCATCCTCTCGCACGAAGTGATCGCGCACCGACCAGGCGGGCCGGACGAGGTGCACAACTCGTCGCTCATCACGTACGGGACGCCGAAAGCTAGCGCGATGGCCCGGACGGTGGGGCTGCCCGTGGCTATTGCGGCCCTGACCGTTCTGGACGGCAAAGTCGCGGTTCGAGGGGTGACGGGGCCGTCGGACTCTAGTATATATAATCCGGTTCTCCGCGGTCTGGAGGAATTCGGGCTCGGGATGAAGGAGGTTGTCACCACTGGGAAGTCGATAGAGGGAAGCTTGGTCCCGGGACTGCACATCACTAATGAGCCAGAGGAAGAGGACGTGGAGTGGTCAGTAATATAAAGCGACTTGGCGAAGAATATTGGAAGAATATGAATTATTATTTGTAAGACCGTGTTTCACCTTCGTGCCACCATGGAGGATCTGGCGAGCGAAGTTCGGACTCTTTCCATTCAGGTCGGTACCTTTGAAGCCTGCCTTTTATTATATAGACTTACGAACCATTAGAGCGAGTCCCCTAGACCCGAAAATGCCACCACAAAATCTACCACAAAGTGAGGACGATGTCGATAGAGACTCATTGATGTCTCACTTTCGCAGCCTTTAAGTTCGACACACTGGTACTACGGGTGGCCTACCACACTCAAATGGTTAGCAGAGTATCACGCCCAACACAACCTTCCGGTACCTTTCCACCCAGTCACCGCGATTGCGTCCATCGAGCGTGCGTCCGGCTCAGGCTATCTCACCTTCGCCATCGTCTCCCGCGCCGGATATGAAGACCAGCTGCCTCTGCACGACGTTCCTCGTATGGCTGCCATCCCAGGGACCATCATGCTGAGCATTAAATCCACGAGAAACCGTAATGCGGTGATCCCACAGGAGGTTCTACAAAAGCTAAACACGATATTCGGTGAAGGGCCGGGCTGGCTACCCGACGCGCTAAACCAAAGAGAACTACACTAGTGATACTATTAGTACTGCTCCAGTCTAAATTCCTCTTCCTGCCTATGTACATGTATCTCTGGACGTTTGCAATGGACAATAATTCAATTGCTGAGTGAACGATGCTGACGTGATGGCTACGCTTTCTCCCTTTACCGTCGTGCACTCTGATTGCGAGGGTCGGGCTATTCGACGCGTCGTTTTGAACGCTGAAACATTGAAAGGCACCAAGCTTTCCACGGGAGATGTCGTCGCTGTTTTCGCCCGCGACTCGAAGGTGAGAACAGCGAGCTTTTCATGGCACAAACTCACACCCGACCAGGATTTTGCGGTTGGCATTGTGTGGCCTTCATCGGAATTGCCAGCCCAATGTAGCCATCTTATGCAGAGAAATTAGCCTTTCTGAACCTGTTTTACAGGTGTCTCGATCTCAACATCCCTCTTGCTTACAGCTGGGCTTCAAAACGGGCAGCATGTTCTAGTTTCTCCGCTTCCCAAGACGGCATCTTCGAACAACAATCTTTTTCGATTGCCTCCGTTGAGCCAAATCCAGGAAGCAGCTGAGATACGGTTGAAAGAGGTGCCCAGGAGCGGAGTCTCCAATGCTTTGCCGGGAGGGAAACGAGGCCAGTGGCTCAAATTGTTGATTCGAGAATCACTAGGTCCGTGTCCACGTTTCATACTTGTGTCGTTACTTACGAGGATGCAGTGGATCTTAAATATGTTACCTCTGCGCAGACAGTCGAGGTTACATACGAACAGGAAATTCGCCGTTTCGTCGTAACCATTCCTTCGTCTCAAGGATCTCCCGGGGATTTGGATTCTAAGTTTGACGCCCTTTCACTTGTCGCACCCCGCCAAGTCTGGACCGTCGGTTGGGATACATCTGTGTTCCTCGTCGGGCATACAGATGACGCTGACTCTCGCAACTCTTTGGTACTTTTTATGCTGCGCACACTTATTCTTATATTCACATTACTGTCAGCCAGAAGTCGAGGTTCTGGCGCCAGGAGACGAAAACTCAGCCTACGATTCTGTCGGGGGACTGAACAAGCAGATAGCAGAGATCAGAGACCTCCTAGAGATTCCGCTGACACGGCCGGAGCTCTTTCGATATTTTGGTGAGTAGTGGATGGCTAGATTTCCCAAAAGAAATGCCAATGACCGACATCCAGGTCTGAAACCGCCCCGCGGTATACTGCTACATGGACCGCCGGGGACTGGGAAAACGCATCTGGCGCGCGCCATAGCTGCGTCTACAAAGTCGGCAGTGCTTGTAATCAACGGCCCAGAGCTTTCCTCCGCCTATCATGGCGAGACGGAAGCGAAGTTACGAGATGTATTCAGGGAAGCGCGCGAGAAAAGTCCATGTATTGTGGTCCTTGACGAGGTGGACGCGCTGGTCCCGCGTCGAGAGGATGGCGCCGGTGGAGAGGTTGAGAAGCGCGTGGTAGCAACGCTGTTGACTATCCTGGACGGAATGGAAGAAGGCGGCGACGAACACACTAGAGTCGTAGTGATTGGCACAACCAATCGCCCGAATGCAATCGACCCTGCTCTGCGAAGACCAGGCCGGTTTGACCGAGAAATCGAAATCGGCAAGTGTCGCCTTACTTTTTCAACGTCTTTTCCTTTGTATTTACTTGATATTCAGGCATTCCTGATATCGATGCTCGTTTTTCGATTCTCCAAGTCCTCTTATCCAAAACTCCACATGCGGTATCTCAAGCTGACCTGTTTACCATCGCCTCGCGTGCTCACGGCTACGTCGGAGCGGACTTGAGTGCCGTGGTTCGGGAAGCTGGAACAATAGCGATCAAGAGATGGCTTGCCAGCGATCCTCAACATTCCTCAAAAACCCCGCAGGATGGATTAACCCTAACACTTCCAGACCTCGAGGCGTCATTGCCTTCCATTCGTCCTTCTGCTATGCGCTCCGTTTTCGTGGAAACTCCTCCGATTCGTTATTCAGAAATTGGAGGTCAAGCCTCCGTTATCCAGAAGTTACGAGAGGCAGTGGAATGGCCACTGCTTCATCCGGATGCTTTCCTGCGTCTGGGTGTGAAACCTCCCAAGGGTGTCTTGCTATATGGACCACCGGGTTGCAGTAAAACTGTCCTTGCCCGTGCTTGTGCCTTTGAGTCCGGTGTCAACTTTATCGCCGTGAAAGGGCCTGAGGTATGTAATGATGTCCCATCCAGTGTCCAGGTTCTCAGCGGTCTATAGGTCTTGAATAAATTTGTTGGGGAGTCCGAACGTACCGTCCGGGAGATCTTCAGAAAAGCTCGAGCCGCCGCGCCCTCAATTGTGTTTTTTGTGAGTCATAGGTTTAATCCACCATCCTTGTGCGGCCTAACATTTCTCAAGGATGAGATTGATGCCTTGGCCACCTCCCGCACTTCTTCAGACACAGAATCCGGTTCCTCGCACGAAGGCGTTCTCACGAGTCTCTTGAATGAAATGGACGGTGTTCAAGAACTGCTTGGCGTCACTGTTCTTGCCGCGACGAATCGCCCGGACGCAATTGTAAGCATGTTCCCCTCATCCATTGTCGTATTTCTCAAGTCCCATTAGGACTCCGCCTTGATGCGACCAGGCCGCCTAGATCGCATTCTCTACGTGGGGCCACCAGACCAAAAAGGAAGAGAGGAAATCTTAGGCATACGGATGCGAAACATGACCATAGCCCCAGACGTGGATGTCGTCGAGATTGCTCACATGGTGCCTCCTGCTCACTCTTTAGCTGTTTCGACCTGCGGTCTGATTTTTTTTTCCTAGACGGAGGGATGTTCTGGCGCCGAGATCACTGCTTTGTGTCAAGAGGCTGCGTTGTTAACAATGCAAAAGGACATAAATGCTTCCCACGTCAGTAGTACAGCTTTGAAAATCGACTG
This sequence comes from Mycena vulgaris, assembly GCA_029204335.1. Lineage (NCBI taxonomy): Eukaryota > Fungi > Basidiomycota > Agaricomycetes > Agaricales > Mycenaceae > Mycena > Mycena vulgaris. The sequence goes on from JARGYA010000067.1 coordinate 440,313, forward strand.
GCCGTCCTTATCTTCCTCTTTAGGTTCCCCATGACGCATTTGTTGCAGCAAGTAAAGCTCTAAAGAAACAAATCACACCTGCTGTGCTCCAGAAATTCGAAAAGTGGAGAGGGACTCTATAGAGTCAATAAACTGGAGGCGTTCGGAGTAGTTGCATGCGACCGAGATCTTCTGCGGCAGTGGTGTTAGAAAGAATGGCTCATAGTGTATGTGAATTGGACGAGAGGGTTCAAGTCCTAAACAGAAAAAGAAAACGAAAGGAAAAGAAATAACAAGCGCTTTAGGGCATGTGATTGGTAAGCAACTGCAGGTCCAGAGCGACGCCCATCTAGAATCTGCAGCACCGTCCCGACACTCACGATGTCGAGCTCCGACTCCAAGGGAAAAGGCAAGGAGCCCGCTACCTTGCCCCCACTGCCTGGCCCAGCTTCGGGAAGCGCGAATCCGGCAGCTTCTCTATCCGCGTTGTGGGCATATCTCTTGCCAGCATTGAACCACATTGTCAAGAGCCCCACCAACTCAGAGGGCAAGGCTCCTTCTATTGATATGGGATTCTACGCTGGCATTCATACCGCTTGCTACAACTAGTAACGTGGTCGACGCTTTTGTTTCGGACTTGACCGTTGACTGGCGCGTTAGTTTCACGTCCCAGAGCGAAACCAAGTCGAACGCTCGAACCGCTGGAGTACCTGCTAGTGGAACGGATTTGTATGAACAACTGGACAAATACTACATCGACGCGACGCGTGAAGTCATGCTCGGGGCGCCTCAGGACGATTCTACTCTTATCCACTACATCGTCCCAGCTTTCAACCGCTTTTCTGCCGGAGCAATGTCTGTCAATCGACTCCTGAACTACGTGAATCGTCACTACGTCCGGAGGTGCAGCGTAGATGAGGATAAAGGATGGCTCAGGCTCAATGATGTGCTCGAGTCTGTGGCGAAGACCATCACCGCAGACGATTCCAGAGAGAAGATATCGGAGAGATTGAAGGAAAAGAGGACGGACGAGCTGAAGAAGTGGGGTTACAAAGCTGACGGTTCTGGAGTGTCTATGGCATCAGCTGAAGCGTGCGCGGAAGCGGCCAGTTCTCCCGATCGTGTCGTTTCTGTCTCCTCCCTTGCACACCGTCGATTCCGGACTGAAGTCTTCGAACCTCTGTTGGCAGTGCCCGTGGTCAAGGGGAAGAAGACTAAGAACAAGATCCCCAAAGCTACGGGCACCCCGTTACCCAAAGGCCGTTTAGCTCGCGCATTGAAAGAGCTGCTTGAATCCAAGGGAGGGGACGAGGAGGAGAGATCGCGGCTGGTCAGGGACCTGGCGGCCGCTCTTCGTTTGGTCGGCGTACGCCCAGATCATCCGCTTCGTAAACGCCTAGATAAATTCATGGCCTCCCCTTCATACATCGGGTAACATTGCAACCCAGTTTTTATCGCGAATTTTGGGAGAATCGGGGATAGATCTCATGGCGTTAAGGGATGTGAAACTTTTAAGGTATGTTTCTACACATATACCGATGCACTGAACCAGCACGAGCACCAAGGACGCGGCCCGGACACCGGCTGCGCATAGAATTCGGGATTCAGAGCCTTTGTAGGGTGGATCTCCTACCCCTGGCTAGCCCTATCGGCGCTGGCATAGTTCTGGAGGCGTGCCCACTCTAGCAAGACCGCGGCAAAGTAGCAGTCGTTCTGCGAGTCGGTCATGACACGTTCGGTGAACAGCTTCCCTGTTTCCTGTATACGGCGAGCCTCCTCGTCGTGCGTCACTGCCCAGTGGATTTTCTCGAGCAAGTCCGAGAGATCTGGGCGCACAGGTATGTAATGTTCATACGGCCTGATCCAGTCATTGAAATACTCTTCAAATACCGTTGACTATAAAGTATAAGTACGTAGAAGATGGGTCTTAGGGAGGTCAAGCACCTTGAACACCAGCGAGCCGGACTTCAATAGGCTGATGAATCGACCGGAGAACGTGTTGCCGTCGACATCAAGAAGATATTTGTACTGCATCAGCTCGTCCTTCGAAGCCCTGGGGCCTGTTATGTTGTACTCTTGAATAATCCGGTCGCGGTCGCACTCGTTCGTGCAATGCCCCTCAGCGAAACGTGTCATTTTCGCATTTATGAGGTCTGAGTGTTTCCGCGCCAGCTCGATGAGCCGGAAGCGCGGGAAGGAGCGATAGTTTTCCCCGATGATGTGCCCACCGTTGGATGTGCCACGCCAGTAGAGCTGGGAACTCTTGTTGCTCCATGCAATTTCATTGGGCTTCAGGGAAAGAGACCACTGTGATGCACGATAGTAGTACTGATAAACCAGGTTAGCTGCAGGCGAAAGATGACATCAGTGTACTCACTTGGCCTGGAAAGAGGATGTCGGAGAAACAAGGGGAAAGCTTGGTCATGCTCAGAAGAGGCCATAGGTCTGTTGTAAAGTCGGAGCTGGAGCTGGAGCGTAAAACTATAAAGAAGCAGAGATATAAGAAATCTTGTTGAGACGAATAGACATGCTTACAGCCAATATTTTCGCTCTCATCCGAAACAAAACCCTTGGCCGTGCTCGGAAGATTACATCCGCTTCGATTTTTGAAGAATACATCGGTTCCGTGTGGAGCGATGTGAAAAGGTTGGCGGTCCTTTACTTGTGTTGCCTCATTGCGCGCGCCAGCCGCTCGATAGTTAAAAACCACTCGGGGCTCATCCCGCCCGTTCAATAGGAACTCCATATCTGGAAGTAAGAAAGCAAACTGGGAACAGTCAGTCCCTTAAGGAAGGTAAATACGTGCACATGGATTGATACCTTCCTCAACGTTCTCGGCAAATCGTAATTGGAAAAAGCAGTCCCGCGGTAAGGAGGCATCTTAAGTTTTCCGTCCTTAATCCCGATCGCTGTCAGCCCGATAGCTTCCTGCTTCTTTGCTGGTAGGATCATGGCTTCCTTCATTATCTGAAAGGAAATGTAGGTCAAGTCCCGTATAGTTACGGCGAGCGGGTGGTGGGTACCTGTTCTCTACCACGGGATATCTGCCGCTGAAAATGTGTAGGGTTATCTCTCGCCAGTTGGTAGAACGGCTCGAAATCTCGTTGGATTTGGTCGTAGTCGTCTATCAAGCATTTATGCTCCCGGGCAAAAGTAAACCACCGATCGAAGTTTGGCGGTGGAGGACGGGCCGATTTCAAAGAGTACCGTGCCACAGCCTGGGCCAATGTCCGCGACTGTCTAACGAGGAGAGCGTCCAAGCTCAACTGGGCCAGTGCGACTGTATTATCCATGGCAGGATCCGGGTCAGGTATCACAATATCATTCATGGAAGGGTATCTTGTATCCGTTGCGCGGTCGGAGATTGGGAATAGTAGTAGATTCAAGATAAGACTGACGCCTGCAATGGCGAATACTGCGAGGACCCAGTAGCGCCAGGGCCATCTGGCGGGGTTGTATTCCCGAAGCGCGGCGTGGCGCATAACAAGAAGCGCCTAACCTCAGGCCCTTGACTGAAGCATTAAGATGTCGAGTTTGTCGACAGGCTGCAGAGTCAGCAGTGCGAACTGATCAACGGAACACCGGCCCGCGAAGAAAGACGCGTCGCGTAACATCGCGTAACACTGCGGTCCCTCCTTACAATTCAGGACTAGCACATATGCTGTATATGTGGGATGGCATGCAACAGCTGAATGCACACCTCTAGAGAGTGCTGGATCGCCTGCTATCTCAAGTCGAAGGAAGCAAACGGAAACCTCCATTACATCTTCAAAACTTGGAGACAGCACTTGGATGTGTCTACGAAAAGCATTCCACGACAACTAGTCGTGTTCCTGGAGAAAAATTATGGGATGCGTAAGAACACCACGGCCTGCCGATGGACCAACTCAAGGCCAGCTCCATTCCTCCTTGAGCTAAGGCGTATGCCTTCCATCTCCATCTCGTCCGCGTCCAAAATATAAAGTTAGGAGTCACCTCCAGAGGATAAACCGGGATTTTTCACCGCGGAGGATAAGGAACCCGAGCCGACTCAGAATCCTGAGGTGGACGGAGAAGAGAAGGAGACACCTCGCATCGGAGTCGAGCGGTCGGTGGTTTATCGACTCTGATGTTGCGCATGCGGTTCGAACATCATGAGATCTCGAGAATGACCATCGCCGCATACCGGCTCTTTCCCACCGACTCCGCATCCGAGTTACGGACAGTTTGAATCCGTTCGATGGTCAAAGATCCGTATTTCGGATTGAATGCGAATACGCCAATGGCGCTATCCGCTGGATTGTGTTACCGACAACTTCGTGATTTCTTCTCGTTGCATACCCATTACGCGATATCAAACGCGTACAACCGGAACGTGGATGATCTTCCCGAGTTTCTCAAGACAAGTCTGTCGACCAACGACTGAGCGTTTCTGCTTGCTTACTGATGTCCAGGTATCCCATATTTCAAGTTGCTCAAAAAACAGGACAAGGAAGAATCTTGGGTCAAAATACATTTTACATTGCAACTCCCAGATGCGCTTGAAGTTCTTCGCTCGAATCAGGTTTGTCCGCGGCTTGCTTGCATCGGGCGCTACTGACGATGAAGCTGTTAAACGTCTGAGCGCCCTTGCCCCTGATCTATCTATCTCCAGAAGAACAGAAGGCATTTGTGGGCTCCCTTCTTCCTAAGGACCTGCAAACTGCACGGAATACAACTCTGCATGCGGAGGCCTCCGTTCTCAGCTTGCTCTATACTTCCCGACTATCATCTGTCCAGCAAGAAACCCTTAAGATCCAACAACATGATCACCGACCGAAATTGGACAATATTTTCTTCGTAAGTTCTGAGGTCTGCATGCGTTTATCCGATTGGTCCTCAACAAAATTAGGTCCCTGAAGTCCCGGTCAGCAAAAGGTGCTGTTGGCTTTGTTGGAAATTGTACTCGCACTTCAACGCTGCGAGAGGGGCTCCAGAGAAATATGCGCTGAAAGAATCCTCGAAGCTTTCCCGGAGCTGATCATGCCAGGGCCCATGGTGGTGTTTACCTGGTGTCCCCTCCCGGCATCCCTCTGGGCAATTCTGGTCGCTATTCGCAACGAGCTCGTCAGGGAGTGCTCCAAGATAACGATCTCAAATAAAACTGCCAAAGATTCCCCAGCGAGCAGTACTACCCGCGGGAGTTTAGCTGACCATGAGCTACGTCCGATTTTTTTTTATAAAACATGAATAATATTTCTTTTGGGAGAGTTATTTCCGCTCTTTATAGAAAACCCGACCACGCATGGGGCTCGGATTATCTTCGCTTAGCACTCGAACTGTTCGGTACTGGTTCGTTAGGACTGGCAGGTAATGGGAAAGAGCGCAAGATGAAAGTCCGAAGAGCGAAATCAGCCACCCTCGCATGCCTCGGCTGCTTGGTGCATCCAATGCCAACTTAGACGGAAGGGTCTCCAGTCGACTTCAGTACAGAGAGCTCCAAGGGTACAGGGATAATTATCTTCGCTTTGCCATTTGAACAGTGAGGTTATCGATGTACATTTGTAGGGTCTCGTTGCCTGAGGTCAGCTTGTCCACCTCCTTCTGCACAGTCTGAACGCGGCCCAAGATGGCTATTAAGTTGGTGGTTAGAGCGATACTTCTGAGAATAACTAGAACCGACTGCGAAGGTCCTGCTGAGAGGCGGCAATCTCCCTGGACGAGAGTCAGATCCGGAAGACAAAATTGGTGAATGACGGACTTGAGAAGCTGTTCTTTCCTAAGGGCATCCTTGATTATATCGCCTGCTGGCGGCGAAGCGATGCCGCCGCCCCAGGCCTCCTCGATGCCAGACATACGGGAGATGTGGTAGCGGATGAGATGATCGGAGTTTCAAACTGGCATCACTGCACTGACGCGTCGCGTCCCTTCCAGCTACCACGATGGCCGATATCCTGCTTGCATTCAAGGCGGGGAGAGCATTCCGTGCGAACTCGAACTCCAATACCGTCGAACCTAGTCCAGTCAAGGGTGCCATAATTCTCACCGCTGGTGACGATGGCCTCTTTCATTTCACTTGGAAGAACAGGACCACCGGCGTGGTCGACGAGGTTCGTTTCTTCCTCACCGCAACGATCCAACTCACCGCCTTCGTAGGATCTGATTCTCTTTCCCTCCGATGCATCGTTCGTCAAGGTACCTCACCCTACGGGGCGTGTGTACGTCCTCAAGTTCTCCTCATCCAACCAGAGGCACTTTGTAGGAACGTTCACTCATTCTTCTTTCGCTTACTGAACATCGTTCCAGTTCTGGCTGCAGGTTCGATCCCTCGTCTGACTTGCAAATCTAGGTACATCGCTAACAATTCGCCAGGACGCATCGACCGCGAGGGATGAGGAATTCGTGGCCAACATCAATAGGCTTTTGGAGGACCCTGAATCCAACCTTGTCTGGAATACCGCAGCCTCTCAGCCTCAAGCATCCACGTCGACCCAAGCTGCCCCAGCACCTGCATCTTCTTCGTCGTACGTATGTGTGATGCTATTCAGTCCACCGTTGACCAAGATAAATAGGGCAACCGCACCGCTGATTGATCCCGAGCAACTTGCACAGCTTCAAGCTTTGTTAGCTGGTAGTACTAGCGCACCTGCCGCTCCAGGCTCGTCTTATTCAAGTACGCTGCATAACTCAAAATCTCACAAGTCATTTTACAGAGTTCTCCCTGACCGACATTCTGACACCTGCGAACCTGGCACCCCTGTTCACCTCCCATCCGGAATTAATACCAACCCTCTTTCCTCACCTGCCTCCCGATCTTCCTACTCCCCCGTCTGCGGACGCCCTTCAACGCATCATCAAGTAAGACGAACATTTATGCACAATGCTGTTAATGCTAATCCTACTCTCAGTTCTCCTCAGTTTCGTTCAGCTGTCTCTAGCTTCGACCAGGCGCTGCGGACTGGTTTACTTGGTGGACTAGTCAGAGGATTGGGCCTGCCGGAGGAAGCAGGCACCGGGATCGAGCCTTTTTTGAGGGCAGTTCAGGAGCAGGCTAATAGAGACGGTCCCCCAGGTGGTGCAGACGACCAGATGGAGACCGACTGACAGTATGTAGCCTCGAATCAGTTAAAATTTGAGAAAACGCATTATTTCGCGCTCTACCATGCACGAGCGATCATTTGGCGGATTGCGGCCCAATCCGCCCAGAACGACACAAAATGGCGGGCCTTATCGTCGAGAACAGATTCAAAATGCGTCCTCCCGAGAAAAAGACAGAGTCAGCTAAGACAGAATAGGACTGAAGCGGAACGTAGGAAAAGGAAGCGGCGTCCAAGCCACAATTGGAGCGGCTGATTCAAGCCTCGCACGTACGGCTGGAGTTACATTAGAGCAAACTGTTGATTTGTACGGAAGATGGTAGAAATAATTAAACATGTTCTCCAGCTCTGGCACCATTACCGTCGGCGGGATTTCCACAAATGTAAGCGATTTTTTAAATGCCACTTTAACTAAGCGACACCCCGATATTGTGTGACCATCCCCCCCGACGCCTGAAATACTGCTGCATGATCCGGGTAAGTAGTCGACATAGAACGAGTCGAACGTTGGGAAATTTGATTGTTCACGTAGATCTACGAGACCCAAACAGGAAAGACTCGTCAGTGATTATGGCCTCTCGCATATGGACCATGTCAGTTGAGCAGCGGGAGTCTCTAATCAAGGCAGCGTTTGAGGGCAAGTGACCTTGGGAGCTGATACGCGCGTTAATCTCACCCACCTGCAGCCAAGCAGAACACTTACAGTCCATACTCAAAATTCCCCGTTGGTGCTGCGCTCTTGGCTGCTGATGGCACTATTTTCAAGGGCGCGAACATCGAGAATGCGTCCTACGGTAAGAATACACTAGATATTACTACTCATTTGCTCAGTGCCTCGAAGGCGGGACAATCTGCGCGGAGCGAACCGCATTTGTCAAGGCAGTCGTGCGTCTATTGCACTTCGTCTCTTATCATCGCTCACAGCCAGCAGAGTGAAGGCACTAAATCCTTTATCGCGCTTGCGGTTGTAACGTGCGTATGCGAGTTGGCGGCCCCACAACTGCATCTCATTCTCATCTCATTCTAGCGATGTCCCGTCGCCGCTCTCACCGTGTGGGATGTGCCGCCAAGTCATTCGCGAGTTCTGCGCGGCCGACATGCCCATTCTACTCGTGCCTGCCGATTACCCTAAGCCTCTAGGGGACGAATCGGAGGGTAAGCCTGGAATTACGGCTGGGGGGGTGAAGGAGACGAGCATTGGAGAGCTGCTCCCAGACAGTTTCGGCCCGGAGCACCTTGAACTGCCTCGAACCGGTGGAGGGTGCGTGTTCTTCAAACTGATCGTCCGGCTTATTCTGACATCAAGGCAGTGGAGGAGCCTGACAGAACCTGTTGTTTTGCATTCTGACATGTGTACTGGCTGTCCTTCTCGTCCGGCTAGCAAAGTCGTCCCGGCCTCGTCTGTGCTTTTGTGTACATTCGACATCGCTTTGTATTGTGTATCCCTGGCGCTTGATCTCTCTTGTTCTCTTAACACCTCGGCTACCACTAAATACATCCCTATTTCCGCCGAGCGCTTGTACCACGATGGAAAAACCTTCCCCTCCGAGCCTAGTCGACGACGCGTATCAGCTCACCCGCACGTGTCGGCCGACAATTGCTTCTCCATAGGCTGATCCGTGCACTTGTGGAACATCGAAGTTGAATCTTTTCCGAGCCCTTGTTCCTTTGATTGAGGTTGGATACAGCCCTGATTAAAACCCATCATGATCGCGTTCCATCTTCACCCAGCCCATGTCTTTCCCCAGTCTCAGGCGTTCAGAGTCGTGTCTCAGAGGCCGCGCAGAACTACATGCATTCGAGCTCAAGTTCAGAGGCAAGTCTTGAATCTTGATTGTACTGAGTTTGACATGCACTTACCTCGACGAACAACCTAGTTTGACTGGATTTTGGAGGCGGACGCGACCGCTCCTCCCGCATACTCGCAGTACGACGACGAGGACCCGCCCCCGTACCAACAACCGAGTGTCAGCCTACTTCCATACCGTTGCGGCATACGTCTGACTTCGACGCGCAGCGGATTCGGGCACCACGCAGGACAGCAGGTACGCGTTCAAGACGATAACGGCCTCACAGCGCCTGACATGAGAATAGTAGTCGTCCACGACATTCCTCTCCAGGATAGGTTTCGGTTTGAAGAATCGAGCCGGCAGCAAGAACTGCAGTTGCTTCTAGTCCGCACCTTCTCTTTCATTGTATGCTATCCGGCCTGTTAACGAGGCTGTCAGGGCGTGCTGCTGTCTATCGTGGTAACCCTGTTCTTGATGGACGCGTTACCTCTGTTGGGCGAACCGGCTGTCGCTCGATGCATGCCATTCGCATATACGGCTGGTTCGCCGCGGCCCTCTTGCTCAGCATCCTCCTGGCGACCGTGTCCCTGCTGTGCAAGTATTGGTTGAGCCAGAAATCATGTAGGGTTTGATCCACGATTTTTCAATAGTTGTTGAAACGTTCCGTCTAATCAGCTTGACCTTCTACAATTCGGACCGTTAGAATCCCGTGGAGTCCCCGAGACCGTGCGTGTCTCTAAGCGACATTCCTACCCGTTGTATGTTCAGTTCCTAACACCTCTGGCTCTTGTAGAAGCTCCAAGTCGTTCAGAACTATGTCATGAACGGCCTGATCGCGTCGGGGTCGCTTTTAATGTATGCCATGGTCTTCTGCTTCGGCGTAGGGCTCGTCGATTTCTTCTGGCAACTCTACCCTGCCCTCAGCATGAGGATAGTGACAACATGTGGAATATATGGAAGTGGTCCACTCCTTTCATCTTTCGGTCAACGAGCATCGTTCAAAGTGCCCGTGGCTTTCCGTGATTCGTGGCAGTACGCTCGCATGTGGACTGCTGGCGGCAGCGCGGGGGGGCGGGAGCGCACAGAGGGGAGACCGTCAGATAATGATGTTCTAGTTCCCTCCATGTAGACCACCGGGTCCGACTCTGATGTATGTAAGACAGCATGTACATATACATAGTTGATTCCAATCCACAGTGCTAGGCTATGGTTTGAATTGGTTATAATAAAGTAAGACTATAATATTTCAAGATAACACGGCCAGTTTAATCGATAACTTCCTCGGCGTCGCTGTCCACTTGGGCCCTGGCTTGCCTCCTTTCGAATGCCTTGACTTTGCGAGCCAACTCAGGGTCTGGTTTACAGTCTGCCAACGTAAATGACTTGCTGCATCCGGCAGCAGGACATTTCTGAGAGCCGCGGTTGTTCTTGAACATATCCTTGATAGCAGCACCTGAGAATGAATGCTTGCAGACGGAGCTGGCAGTGACTTTAGATGGCTCTGAAAAGCGAAATAAAATGACAACTTACGAGGTTAGAGGATCTTTAAGGAGGGTCATCATCAACGGGCATTTATACTCTTGAGTTACTCCGCCCATTATGACGTCGTCGTCGTCGTCGCTCTCGTCGCCGTCCTCTGTAGGGGCGATTAAGAAACCGCACATAGACGATTTCGGTAACAATACACACCCCGAGGAATGAAATCCGTAATAGGAGGCATTGCGTGACCGGGATGATCGACTTCCTGAGTTGAAATGTTCAGCGCCGGCCTTGTTTGAGAAAAAGCAACACAAACATAGATGGCTTCTTTGAAGGCTACATATTGATCACTCTTTACATATTTCTGGCGAGTGGTCTTGCTGTCGTACTCCGCGTTCATTTCATCGACGAGCTGCATGTATTTATCTTTCGCATTGGTCTGAGCAAGCGGTCAGGGGGCGTGGTGGAGATGAAACAGGGACCTACAATGTCCTCTCCCCTCGCGACGCTCTGTATGATATCGCTCAAGACCTTGCTGTGGCCAGTCATCAACGCCTGAACATCCAACAGACCCTTCATGACACGGTCCAACTCTGCAAGACCCTGCTTAAAGTAAGCCAACTAGCTCACGATGTTGTAGATTAGCAAACCTCCTGCGCCTCTTCGCCTGAAACTTCGGCCATGGCAGATGCTACTCTTCCGATAATAGGAGAGGGTTGATGCATGGCGTCTTCTACGGTCATCCAGTCCTTGGAGAGGCCGAGGATCTTGGCGCAGTCTGCTTTGGTGAGCGGCTGGTCAGCAAAGTTGTCGATGTCGATGCGGTCGTCATCCTCGTCCTCGACTTCTTCCGGATCCTCCCTACGGGATTGTGATTTTGCAGGACCCTTCTCCTTCTTTACAGCTGTCTTTTCCTTTTTCACTCGACGCGGCGGCGCGTCTTTGTCTTCGTCTTCGTCGTCGTCCACCTCGTCCTGAGCACGTCCTCCCTGGGTGGACTGATCTTCCTCAATGTCAGACGACGCCTGGCGCGTTGTTTTCCTCCGGCGCGAAGATGTGGCAACTGGCATGATAAATGAGAGTTAAGGAGTCGACGCGTTTGGCGAGGTTTGTACTTGTTCTCTAACGCGATCCGAAACAAACAACTACCGTCCATCATGTTCGCAGCTCTGCGGCGGGCTTGCTGTGCCCGACCACTACAGTTCTCTCTCCCCAGGGCTCTGATATCGCAGCCCCCTAATTTCATCCCCCAATTCCGCTCATTTCATGCATCCCCGACGTCTTTGACAACGTTAAATCAGTCCTCACGCCGGAAAAAAAATAGTCGGAGGGTGCAGAAGACAAGATCTCCCCTTCTCAACGGATGCCCTCAGCTCAAGGGGGTCTGCTCACAAGTATTTACTGCAACCCCAAAGAAGCCCAATTCTGGCAAGCGGAAGGTCGCTCGTGTGAAACTGTCCAACGGCAAGTCGTGCATGGCATACATCGCTGGAGAAGGGCACAACTTGCAAGAGCACAGTGTCGTCTTGGTGAGAGGCGGGAGAGCTCAGGATCTCCCTGGTGTGCAGTGCGTACTCAAATGATATCAACGGCGGGGAAATTCATGTCGTATCTTTCTAGATACAAGGTCGTCAGAGGCGCCCTGGATCTTGGAGGGGTCGTGAATCGTATGCGGGCACGAAGTCGATATGGGTTCGTTCCATTCACTTCTTTTGTGGAATCACTGCTAACGCACATTACAGTGTCAAGAAACCAAAGAAATAAGACCGGTAATAATTGGGTCTGCGAGCACGAAACATACAGCATGAGATAGATACAGATGGGTGTGTAGTTGGATACAGTCTAGATGTTGCGGATAGTCCTGTTGAAGAAACATTATTCTGTCCCAGTTGATGGGCACTTCATACGGAGTCCTGACGGGCAGCGATTTCTGCCGCCTCGAAAGCGATTTGGAACGAATCCAGGAGGGCGCTTGTCTCTTCCATCCCAACACTGACCCGGACCATGGTTTGCTCAACACCGAACGATGCAGCCCAATCCATCTCCGTATAGTGGACTAGAACGGCATACGGACAAGCGAGGGTGAAGTTCGTACCAAGGCTCGGGCCTTTGTAACAGGAGAGCGTGTCGAAAAAGGCGCGGGCGGCGGGCAGGGATGTGAATGTTACGGAGAAAAGGCCGCCGAATCCGCCCTCCTGAATTCCCAGTGCAGAATCGGCCTTGATTCTACACTGGTCATAATCTTGCCTTGTGACGTATTTGGGATAGAAGACTTTCTTCACCACGGGTGACTGTACGCCTGCGGCGACCGACTTTGAATGTAGGAAGTCGCAAACGGCTTCCGCATTAGCGTCGATAACTTTAACGCGTCTTTTGAAATCACGAGAATTGCGTTCCATATAGATGGCATCTTCGTCGAAGTATATGTCTTCATAGTTGGCGTCCATGTGGGCTTTGAGCTGGGAGTAGTGACGACCTTGGGGGTTCAAGCAGAGACTGTGGACTAAAATTAATATGCTGCTGTCACGCGACTGAGAACACGAACCTGCCCCCCATGACGTTGGAGTAGCCGCTGAATACCTTGGTGAGGCTGCTGACTACCACGTCGGCATACGGGAACACTTCAACGTTCATGAAGTTGCCCACAGTCTCGTCAATAACGACGAGGAAGTCATATTTGTCGGCAAGGCTCCGCAGACGGGGCAAGTCGGCAGATCGCAAGAGCGGATTCGAAGGAAATTCGGTAAACAATGCAGTTATGGGTGGAGTACTGGGATCGCTCTTGAATCCGTCCTCCAAAATTTGCTCGAGGCGATCCATATTTCCATCTCCTAAGAAATGGCAACCAGGACCCCATTTTTCGAGAACTTTCAGAGTGTCTGTATAGGGAAATCTGCGTGGATGAGAAACTCGGTTTGAGAATGTGCGGCGCATAAACTCACCCCAAACACACGCTTTTTTTCTGAGGACGAACCGCCAATGACAAATTGTGTGCGTTCCATATCGCAGTCATCCCAGTGGGGAACAAAAACACGTCATCCTCAGACATGCCTTTAACTCCCCTGGAACTTGGCCCGAGAACATAGTTTTTATCGCCAGCGCATGGCCCATCAGGGCAATCGCCAGGATGGTCCCGTACCAAGACGCCCGATATCCTTCGACGCAAGGCGCGTTTCGCCCACGCGACTGAAGTTATCGGTAAATTCCGACCATAACGCTCCTCGAGGTAAACTGAGTGGTCAAGACTGAGGTCCTCCACTCGGGGCCCGCGAGTGTCCGTGGGGGATGGAGTTTTTTTGGCAGAATAATGTTTATTCAGCGCCTTGCGGGGGGTGTTCTGCAAGCCATTTGGGACGAAAGTGGAGTCCGCCGGTAATAATGACAAGCAGTGTTCTGCCAATCGACTCGATATTCCCGTGCCCGTGTGCTGCCAGAATTCCTTGGCAATAGGGAAGGCTTCTTCGGGAAATAAAACGATGTGGAGGCTGGCGGGTGCGGATGAGAGAGGTGCGGTATCCTCATTGACGCAAGGGCCCTGGTTGAGCTTATCCTCTGGACAAATTGAAAAGTGGATGAGCCGAGCGGAGACCGGTGACCCGGATTGCAGTGAACGTGCGTGTAAGAAGGAACGACATTGATCTGCGATTATCTGAGTCGGGAAGAGCATGCAACTTTCGTTCCTCCCGCCAAATTTTGTCTCGCAAAGGCGAGCGAGCTGGGAGATAGTTATTACTCGACTCGTGCGTTGATGAGAGATGAGAGATGATCACCTTTCGAATGCTAAGGTGTATGAAGAATCTGGGGTAACCAGAGATCATGGCTTCGACTACTCGCTTTTCCGCCTCTTCATACCCTATGGTATCTCGCCACGTTGGGAGTGACACAGAGATTGCATGAGGGGTGAACGGAGGCACAGGTAGCCCAAGGGGCACTCCCGTCGAGATGGTCATACGAGCGAGAGATGGCGAGAGAAGGTGGAGTCAGATGCTTAAACTTTTTAGGCGTTCGGCCGTAAAGGGGAGCCATCGGCCGATTCTCGGATCGAAACACGTGTACACTCTGCTACTCCATCATCTACTTTTGGCAATTCCTGATCACTAAGCCTTCAGACCTGCGTACAGCTCCTGCTCGAGCAGAGCATACACTTGCTCATGTTTGTCGTCGTCAGTAGGCACCAACTGAGTCCCAAAGACAGCTGCAACCCCGGTTGTAGGGTCTATAAAGTAGGAAGTGTTTGCCCAACCGCCCCCTTGCCTCAGTAAGTCGTCGGTCACATCAGCTTCATTAAGCACTCACAAGCACCGGAGTTTTTTCTGCGTTTTCCGGGTACGTCAGCAGTGTTCACAAGAAGACCACGACTGAACTGGGCGGCTCCGGCCGGCAGGCCAAGATACTTGCTGAGAACTGCCGCCGCCGCGTTCATTGTCTCCGCACCGGCCGGGGAAGTGTGGCCTCGAATATAGTGTTAAGAGAGGCGGGTTTCAAGATTGGGTTGGTAGCACGGCCGGCTGATTGGGTGTCAGCGCTACCAGGAAATATAGACCAGTAATATAAACGAACCTTTTATCTGGAGTAAGTGTCGCAGAATAGTAAGGTAGTCCTTCTGCGAGGAATAGAGGCCGACGCCTCCGAGATGAACCCTAACTGATCCAAAAGAAATTAATTCGTAACTCCGGGATCTATTGAGGCTAATCACTGTGTGCTGAGTCTTGGTCGATGAAGGCCGGATCATTCAACCTCTCGATGGTCCCATTTGCATTCCGGAATGACAGTGGTAGCAGTCGGTCCTTGAGTGATGGAGTGAGATAGAAAGAAGGGGATGTAACCCCAAGAGGGGCAAATATGTATTCTTGACTGGAATTCGCAAATTCAGTATTGGTTCCTATAGATGAAGCTATTACCCACAAATAATCCTCCAGAGATTTCCCAGAGATCTTCTCTACAATGAAGCCCACGCAGTCGCTAGAGAAGCCGTACCCGACTGGAGGTCATAAGCTCCGAATCTATCTCTACGCAAAGGCTCCTTACAATCTGTTCCTGGTTCAAATTTCAGAGGAACGCCGGGAAAAGAACCCTGAATTTCATCAAAATCTTAGATATACTCTCCGATTGCTCAGAGCTCGACATACCTTGATTATCTTAAAGAAAGCCGACGTATCTTCGCCCTTGTAGCTGTGGGAATACGCAAGAGGCATACCACTAGCAGGAATTGTACCGTCCGCGTAGTAGTCGAGACCACTGGTGTGGTTCAGCAGCTGACCGAAGGTGATCTTCGATTTGGCGGGTGTAGTAATCAGGTTTCCGGCGCCGTCGCGCCCACAGATTATGACAGGGTTAGCGAGTTCTGGCAGTAACTGATCGACATGCGTATCGAGTGCGATCCTGCCTTGCTCGATGAGTTGCAAAGCCGCAATCTAATCCCCGGTGAGCTACACGAATAGACGGGCGCGCAAATACATACGGTTGTGATCAGCTTCGTCTGGCTGCACATCCAGAAAACGGTATCTTCGTTGATAGATTCACTGGAGGGATCATCGACCAGTTTTGTGCCGGCTTGACGCATGTATATCTCGCCATCCACATTCGTAACTCCAAAGAATAAGGCTGGCGTGGATTTGCTTTCAACCGCCTCGGCCTAGCGGAGTTGAGTTCACTGATAACTATGGATCACGGATGGTACTCAGTGCTCACAAGTATTTTGTCCAATTTGTCTTTCTGACCCTCGGATAGAAGCGCCATTTCAACGTTCGAACTTTGGTGGACGCAGGTGGGTTACTAGTTAGCGGGCCTGTAAGCCTTTTCACATCGTTGGCATCTCGTGGGAGGTATTTTCTCGATGGAACACAATTTATTTAGTGCGCCGCCTTCCGCATCACTCAGTGCGGGCCCACCAATTACTTATAACTAAGCCTTTAAACCTATGTATAGCTCCTTCTCGAGCTGAGCCCACAAATGGTGGTGTTTATCATTCTCAGTAGGATACAGCTGAGTCCCAAATACAGCTGCCACCCCAGTTGTGGGGTCCACAAAAAAGGACGTGTTGGCCCAACCACCCCCTTGCTTTGGGTAAGTCACGACGACATCAGGTTGAGGAAGCGCTTACAGGAACCAGGGTACTTCAGGCGTTTCCCAGGTATATCCTCAGTGTTCACATGAAGCCCGCGACCGAACTGGGCGGCTCCGACCGGCACGTCGAGATATTTACTGATCCATCCGTTGATTGTCGCTGCACCCCCGGGGGCAGGGTAACCTCAAACACGGTGCTAACAGAGGCAGGTGTCAAGATTGGATTGATGGCACAACCGGCTGGTTTGGGCATCAGCATCAAACATAGAAATTTAGACCAGCACACGAGCTTTTTATCTGTAGCAAGCGGGTCAAAAGAGCGAGGTAGTCTTTCTGCGAGGAATAGAGGCCAGCCCCTCCGAGACAGACCCGAACTGATGGAAGAAATCGGGTTCACGAACCGGGGAACTGGAGAGCTCAATCACCTTTTGCTGGGTCTGTCTCGAAGTCGTGCTTCTTCGCTCTCTCGATGGTCCCATCCGGCTTCCGGAACGATAACGGGAGCAGTCGGACCTTGAGTGCCGGAATGAGAGGAAAAGACGCGAAGATTCCGAAAGGGGCGAAAATATATTCTTGGCTAGAATTCGCAAATCTCAGTATCAGTTCCTAGACGGAGGAACGTTTACTCACAAATCTTCCTCAAGAGATTTTCCAGATAGTCTTTCAACTATGAAGCCGACGCAATCCGAAGAGAAGCCATACGCAACTGCAGGCCATCATCAGCTCCGAAATCGTGTCTATGTAAGGGTCGCTTACAATTTGATCCTGGTTCGAATCTCAGTGGGATGCCGGGTAGAGAACCCTGCACTTCAATCAGATCTACGGGAGGCCCGAAGGAGTTGGAATGCCGTACCTTGAGTATATTCAAGAAAGTGCGAATCTTCGCCCTCGGTGTAGGAGTGGGAGTACAAAGGAGGCATTTCACCGGCGGGGTAGTCGAGACCACTCGAGTGGTTTAACAGCTGGCCGACAGTAATCTTCTCTTTCGCCGGTGCGGTAATGAAGTTGCCTGCATCGTCGCGTCCAGTACAAATAACTGGGTTTGCGAGGTCTGGGAGTATCTGGTCGACAGGCGTATCGAATCCAATCTTGCCCTGTTCGATCATTTGCATAGTAACAATCTACTTCCCAATAAGCTGTCCGCCCGGACGCGCGAGCGTAAATTTACATACAGTCGGAACGAGCTTCGTCTGGCTGCACAGCCAGAAGACGGTGTCTTCATCGATGAATCCGCTGCAGGGATCGTCAATCAGTTTGGTACCAGCTTGATGCACGTACATTGGTCCAGCGACATTGTAATTCCAAAGAATAAAGCTGGAGTGGCTTTGGTGTCGACCGCTTCGGCCGAGCACAAGAGTTGAGTCGTATAAACGCGGCGCATCACATAGTACTCACCAGCATTTGGTCGAACCTTTCCTGGCCTGCAGATAGGGAAACCATTGTACGGTCGTTCACTGGAGAGAATTGGGGATGGAGCGCTCTATAACCTGGGGTAATCGGCCCGATGGTCGTATAATCTCAATTATGATATCCTTGGCGACGTTCTCGCGCCTAGTATCAGATCGATTGTGCATTCTGCTGTAGCTGAAATAAATCATTAAGGCGGCCCTAGCTCAAGCGATGGTGGATCTCGGCGAATGCAACGAAGTGGAGCGCGGACCGGTGAGCGCACCGATGGGCACCATCGAAACCTCCGAAACGAACAGGGGTTACTTACTCCCGTTATTCATGACGCCCTGCGGCCCGGACCCCGAATCATCCCCGCGGGATACTGATAACCTAGCGACGGCGATTGCGGAGGCTGAAGAGCGCGGGGTGGGATTAATATCCCACCTATTGGCTTTCAAGGCGGCGGGGTCTATCCGGGTTACGCGCCGCGCCGGTTCGAGGAATGGATGGAAGAATGGAAGCACAGGGGGCCCCAGGGGGCCGCGTGAAAAAGTAAGACGGAACTTGCCGCTGCAGCATATTATCATTCGAAGGTTAATACTTGGCTACGCGGACATGATGGCGGACAGGTGCACCGGCGCCGCCGTATAAGCGGACGGGCGGCGAGCATGCCCTGTAATTTTGCGACTGGGAGCGAGGCACGCCCCACGGGGTACCCGTCACGCTGCAGGGACGAGAAATGCCAGACATAATGCGGTCATTATTTGCTCTTTCCGGCGCCCTTGGAGGAACTGAAGGCACGATAAGATAAGGATATGATGAGCTGCGGAGGACGTACCCTTCTGGGGCGACGTTTTTCATGATCGTAAGTTTGCCGCTGGATGCTGCAGAGACCATCTGGCGTTCAATGGACTTGTTGATTTTCGCGGTGAGATTCTGCGCGACGTTGCATCAGTGTCGTGTAAGCGCATGAAACAGCGAGACAGACCTTGTGCAGCGCTGCTTGCTTCACGAGGATAGTTTTCTGTGCCAGACGGTAAGTGCCTATTTGGGGAAGAACTGGGAGGCGCGGGCCCACTTTTGGGGCGATGAACCGCCTGCCTTTCTTCGGTGCCGCCGCCTCCTTCGCCGCGTGCCTTGAAGTGGAAGCTTTGGCTTGCAAACCTTTGGTGTTTCCTTGTGCCATCGGTGCGAAGAACAGAAGTGACAGTCACATGTGACTTCTCTCATCTGGCAACTCTCTCGTCGGCGGCATGATTCTGCTACGCGTGCAGCGCTCCATAGCGTCCCCGGGAAAGGTCTGCGCTGCGTCGCCTCTCGCTCACTATCTCTTACGGCAGTCTAGCGGGCCTACCACGACCTTATTACCCTTCCGACAACCCACAAACCCGTCATATCTCATGGCCCGCCAGGATATAGCGCGGTGTCTGGACACACCGTCACCGTCTTTGGCTGTACCGGCTTCCTGGGCAGGTACCTCGTGTCGAAGATTGGTGAGCAGGCGTCGCCGTGGTCATATGCGCGCGCCAGGCGCCCTGATTCCCTTCCTAATGCAGCCAAAATGGGGACCCAAGTGATCGTCCCGTACCGGGAAGAGGACGAAGCGCGGCACCTAAAGCCCATGGGCGATCTCGGCCAGATAGTGCCTATGGTGCGTCACCGCACGTTGGTTGACATACGCGCGGTTGCTGACGCTCAGGACGCACGGTAGGAATGGGACATCAGAAGCGACGAGCAAATAGCGGAATGTGTCAGGCACTCGGATATTGTCTACAATCTCGTTGGACGGGACTATGAGACCAAGTGAGTGGGCTCTCCCAAGAGTCTGGTTGGGCTCACCTTTCCACGCCGTCAGGAATTTTGATTACCAGTCGGTCCATGTTGCTGGAGCGGAGAGAATAGCCGCCATATCCGCTCAATGTGGCGTATCGCGTCTTGTGCACGTCTCCCATCTCAATGCTTCCGCGTCGTCCCCCTCCCAATTTTACCAGACAAAGGCACTGGGTGAAGAGCGTGTCAAAGCGGTCTTTCCCACCGCCACTATTATTAGACCAGGCACCATGTTCGGGTTTGAAGACAGGCTCTTGAACAACATCGCGAGTGCGTCATGCGATTCTCCGCAGCAGGCTTGGCAGTTGCTAACTGTGATGTCCAGCCGCACCCTGGTCGTGGAAATTAAACCGGTCGCAGACACAGATACGCCCGACACACGTAACAGTTCACGCTCTCGGACTCGGATGCATTGCTAACGAGTTGCTCTCAAGGTTCTGGACGTCGCTCAGGTACTTGCGGATCTTATGGCAACACCGCAGATGTCTCGGACTCTGAACCTTCCGGGCCCGTCCACTCTTACGCACGAGTACCTCCTCGATCTCGTTTCTGCCGTGACGGTCCGCTCCTTCCACTCGTACGCGCCGGAAATGCCTCGCGCGGTCGCCACCGCGGTGGCCAAGGTATTTCAGAGGGTCTGGTGGCCCCTCATCAGCCCAGATGAAGTTGCGAGACGTTATGTGGACGACAGTGGTGCTTCCGGCGACTGGGCAGAGCTGGGCATAACACCAACGGAAATCGAACCACTCGCACTGAAGTACCTGCGGCGGTATCGTACTACAGATACCTACACCGATCCTGTGGCGTTCCCTGCAAGGCCGGCAGTTGGCTGAAGTCTGATTGAATCAATAGACGGCATAATCTACGATCGAGGCGTGTGTCAGTAGTAGATAATAATGGCTTCTTTTTTCTTCCGCATGGGGCTGCCGCGCCCTGCTGCGCTTCCGCGGGAAAGTAGAGTGAGAGTGAGACGAAGCGGGGGTTGGATTGACAAGATAATTGTAATAAAATGCAGAGCGTGGGTACAGGTTTTTTTCAGAATCCGGGAGGGACCAAGGCTTTCGGCTGGTTTGGGTTCGGTGGGTACATGGATGGAGCGAGCATCTGGTGGGTGTGGGGCGCATTAGAACGGCAAGCTGCGGCCAAGCGGACCCAAGACGAACCTGTTGCTGGCCCTGCTGCTGCTCGAGGAATTCTCTCTCCTGGGCGACAATCTTGGCCTCGTCCTCGAGGACAAGGGCCAATGGGAGGGCGACAAGGAGGGCGGAGGTTGTTAGTATCCAGACGAGGTTGCCTGCGATCTTCCCGCCGCGCTTGAGGAAGGACGCGGATTTTGAGACGCGCTCTGAGATTGCGTGGCGGGTGGTGGGGGGTACAATGTCGACGAGAGCCGCGATACGGTCGAACAGAGACTCATCTGCCTCGAGCTCTGAGGAGACGGAGGAGAGAGATGCTGAGGAGGATGTGCGGGACGAGGCCTCTGAGCCGTAGGGAGAGTTGTCGTCGACGATTTCTACCTGTGGGAACTAGTCAGCGTAGTGTTATGTTTTTTGTGGAGGATTGCGGCTAGCCTTGACCATGACTGCAGTTGACTGGAGGAGGACAAAAAATTGGCGAGCTCGGGGCCGTAAAATGATGTGGCTGGGAAGTGGCTGTGAATGGTGGATATAAAGTGATTATTTCTGGTCCCAATCTCAATCACCTTCAAATCATACCTCTTCCCCCACGTTCATCCAATGCAGCACGACTTTGATCAACACCAAGAGCCATCCTCCTCTGTCGCCCAGCCAGGTTCCTTGCCTTCTCCAAGAGCTTATTCTTGTCTTATTTATATACCCCAGGCCTCTTGTTGCCTACCCCATCCATGCAGAACCAGATGCACGAGCTCGCAAAGACCCTTCCGCCCCCCAGGAAACAGGTGAGTCTTTATTTTCTCTTCGGCTCATTTATTCACGCTCATTTCGCAGAATACAGCTTGCGATGCTTGCCGGTCAGGATTTTGGTTACCGTCTCTATGTTTCTGGTGTTGAGCGACGCCTGTAGGTCACGCAAGGTCAAGTGCAATAGGCTTCCGGGCCAAGACAAGGCAAGTAAGAGTTCCGTTCCTTACTCTACCCTCAACGCGTCTGACCCCCGCCCGCCACTAGTGTCAGGTATCCTGTCTCTCGCACCCACCGCCCACCAGATCCTAACGTCGCGCCGTGACAGCATTGCTTGTCCAAGAACTACCCGTGCACGTCCGTGCTTTCCAGGCCTTTGTCCCCATGCATCCCTCTGATCGGCCCCCAGCCATTATGTACAGCAGGCTACGAGCGAGAAGAAGCGCTCCACCACCATCTCCCGAAGGCCGAGGAATCTCTCTTCCGCTGGGTACGTCCACCCTTCCGTCCGCCGAGACGATCCATCCCACCATCACCCCATTTACATCACCCGCATTCACGCCAAACTCACCCATATTGCAGCTCGACATCGCCCGTATCCTCGAACGCGAAGATGCAAGCACTCCTTCACTGCTCATTTCCGCCCCAATTGACTCCAGTTTAGATCCTCCCCGACTACCGAGAACGGGTCGACGACACCTACCACACCCCACCTGCCGGTAGCTTCTCACACCATTCCGCTATTAGTCAAGTACGGGTTCTACCCACCAATCACGCTCAAAACCCCGACACGAGAAGTTCTCTCGTATCTGTTCTCACCGCCGGAGAATGCAAGGTCAGTCTCCCTTTGTCCTTCTAGAAGGCCTCTGACGGTTTGTCTAGTCCCCAGGCGTTGTACGCCCCGTGGGGTGAGCTTGCCCCCAAGCTGGAAAGCGACACGTTCAGAGCCGAGTACGTATTTTGTTTCCGTTGGCCTTTCTATCTCCACGATCATTCGTTCTCCGCGCCACAGTTTTCTCACTTTTCAACAGATTCGCCCTCGACCTCGTCGAAGTCTTCTTCCAGATTGTGCATACGCGCATACCACTGCTCAATCCGGAGCAATTTCGGAACCGATTGCAGTTGCACCCATCCGATCCACCAAACACAGACAATGTGCTGCACCCAGCGCTCATTGCCACAGTACTAGCATGGGGGACGAAATTTTCCGAGCACCCCTTACTCGTAGCAGACCGTCGACGGCCAGGTGGGCAAAGTCTCCTAGCAAAGACGCTCATCGATCGAGCGCGGGACCTCGCCGAAGCACTCAAGGTCCATCGCATCCCATCGCCCGATCATGTTGTTATTGGCCTGTTACTGGAACCGTTACAGAGTCGTACGTTGCCCGTCCATCCGTCGCCGCAACTTTTTTTGACACGGCTTGTTCGTCAGAAAATCCCGACGATCCAAACAGTGGGTAGACGGAAAATCCGCGGGACAGATGTCATACTGACGCGCGCTGCTAGGATTCCATTGCTTCTGGGTCAGCGCGGCGACTCGGCACCTACTGGATCTACAGGTGTGCCCCGCTCTAGTTCAGGGCGTGCATCCACCGCTAAACAGCGTGCCTTTACAGGTCAATCACAAAGCGGTGCTAACGACCATTTCCGAGTGCGTGCCTGGTTCCTAAGCCGTGTTCGATTTAATATTGATTGGGTTTGCCCAGTCCTGAAGCCCGAGGCACAATGATTTTTGCGTTCTGGATGGCGTGCATATCGGATGCTTATGGCTCCGTGTACTACCGCCACAAACCCGTCCTGGACGACGACGATTACGACATCGACTTTTATACCGTCGATCCTATCAACTCGGATGTGGCCGATTCGCATACGCCCATGCCATCTCCGAGAGAGCAGCTCGAGGTAAATAAGCGATCGGACTCTGCTGCGTTCATTCCATACTGACGCGCAGACTTCTTCTAGTTCCTGGTGGGTTTACAGTTTTGGAAGCGCCTGCGTGTAACCGCCGCTGACATGTGGTATTTAGGGGTATTACCGCGCCGCACACGCGTTGGCGCGCATTGCGCGCCAGATGTCGCGGAATCTGTGGCGGCCGGTCACGGATTCGGACGGCGTCGCGTTTGATGTGCTCTATATGTTGACCAACGCACTGAGCGACTGGCGAGACGAGTACCTCACCGTTGTGGGCGTTCCAAGTAACTTTGAGGGCGAGTGGGATTTCGTTTCGGTTGGTCCTTTCTTTCTTTATAGATTTTCCAGACGCTGAGCATCGAGCAGGCCGTCTCGTCGTGTGCCAGCGACGCAACGTACCACGTCATGTGGGTCGTGCTCTTCAACGCTCTCGACGACTTTGGGATCAAGGAGATCAACGACGTCACGCGCATGAACCAGTCGCCCACGATGGTGCCGAATTACCAGCAGATAGACCTCGTGAAGCGCAAAGTGGCAGATGAGGCCCTGCACGGAGCGCTCCGGATAGCAGGACTTGTGCGTATTCTGACGCGTACCCCACAAATCGGCTGCTTACAGATTTATTTACAGGCGGGCGTCTTGACTTCGAACGGCTATTTGGTTGGTGTCATTTCTTTTCATCTCCGGGCGGCACGGTATTCATGGCACCAATTTGCAGAGACTCGATCCTGCGGTGATGCTCGTCAGCTGTATCCAGTCGGGCAACCTCCTCGCGCGGCTCGGGCGCCCCGAGGTGTCGAATTGCATCGCGGGGCTGGAGCAGTACAGCTACTCGTACGAGGAGGCGGGCGAGCAGGCGGCGGAGATGCGGCGCACGTACAACCAGGTGCGCGCGGGCGAGCTCGAGCTGCAGCACATGGCGAGTGTCGCGCCGCGCCTGCCGTTCGAGCCCGCCGAGCACTCGATGCTCGTCGACGAGCCGCTCATCGGGAACGGGATCCAAAGCGTACGTCCGCATCCCCCACTTGGCGCTGGTGATTGACAGCGCCACGCAGCCCGAGTCGTTTGGGACGCCTGACTATGCTATGTACGCGCGGTAAGCGCGCGCCTGCTTGCGTGAATTGGCTTTCTGTACTGCTCTTGTTCGCTGCCGCTTTTGGTGTACCACCCACTTCTTTTGTAGACTCTCCCCTTGTTGTATCGTAACCACGGACCACCACTGTAGTAGAAACGGAACGGAACTGAAAGGCAGGAAGGAAATCATAAATATACTGGCTGGCTAGTCTTGAGGTTTCGAGACTTGCGCGCGTTGTACATATTCTTCGAGGCTTGAAGCTTGAAGTGGAGAGACACAGAGATCCATTATGGAGCAGGGGACTGGAGGCGTCAGTAAGTACAGAGATGGAACAACGCCCGCGCGGATACGGATACCGTAAACAACATGCTGAAAACCTTATGTACAGAGGCAACAGCAGGTACAGAGCGAGTGTATGTGACGGGCGGATGCGTGGAGATGAGAGATGAATGATAACGATGATGACGAGTGCGCTAGGTAGAACGTGAAGTGCATGAGTGAATGAGTAACAGTGAGATCGTCAGTGAGATGAGATGAAATGAGATGCATGTAAGGAGCGTTAATAATGGGGGTCAGTCCGAGGCGGGACATGAGGCGCTTTTGTCCGGGGCCACACGGTACGATATGATAATAAATATGGGCGTGCACGCGCGCAGCGCGTCTATCCGAAAGGGACAGTCGCGTCGTGTCGCGTCGTCACCGCGTCTCGCCCTGCTCGTACGGCAGCGCGGTGCGGTCGTACGCGATCCCGCTCGCGGCCTGGAAGAGCGCGCACTTGATCGTGGTGAGCATGTTGCGCTCGTGCGTCTGCAGGATCGCGTGCCCCTGTGTGTCGAGGAAGTGGATGACCTTATTGATCGCGACCTCCGCCTCGGCGAGCGTCGTCGTCTCGGGCTCGGGCCGCTCGTACACGACGTCGTACACGGATGCGTACGCGCGGGCGTGGTCCGGGAGCTGCCGCGAAGGCGGGACGGAGGGGTGTGGTGGTGGCGGTGGCGGGGCGGGATCCGCGGGGTGCGGGTGCTGGGGGAGGAGCCATGAGGGCCGCACAGGCGCGTCGCTTGAGGGGGGCATACGCCGGACGCCCGCGTCGTCCGGCTCGGGCGTCAGCTCGCGCGGCTCTGCGTCCATGTCATCCTGCCGCGGATTGAACCCAGGGTTCAGCGGCGAGAGGAGCGGCGGGTCGTGGCCCTCTAGGGGGCCACCGAGACCAAGGGCGCGCGCGGCGCGGACGTTCCGTCCGTCGCCCGTCCAGACGCCCGCGCGCACGCCGTGCCGGTGCTTGAAGTTCTCGATCCAGCCCGAGCTCGCCTTGAAACGCTCCTCCGGGATTCCGAGATCGCGCGCGACCTCCTTGGCCTTGTTCCGAATCATCGAGTCGCTGAGGACCGTGTTGGTGTCACGGCACTCGAGCAGCCACTTGACCATGTCCTCCTCGATTTCGGGGAATTTCGAGGGCCTGGGACGCGTCAAGGAGGGCAGCGCGCGCAGAATCGGAGACTTACCGATGCTTTGCGATGCGCAGGTTCTCGTCCGCGGGCACATTGAGCCATTTTGTTTTGTTCTTGAGGATCTTGCTGATCGTGCTGCGTTCTACGCCGTATATGCGGGCGATGTCCTCCTGGCGCGCGGTGGGGTTCTCCTTGTGGTAGAGACAGATGTCCTTGCGGTCGACGTTGAATAGCCGCTGCTTTTTCTGTTTTACGCGCGACGCGAGGTCGGAGGTGGTGGGGAGCGTGAACGAGTTGGGCCCGGAGCCCGAGGAGGACACGGAGGTGAGAGCGGAGGTTGTGCTGAGGGCCGGTGATGCGGAGCGCGGGTTTGTCGAGTTTGAGATTGAGTTCGAGCGCGAGTGGGTGGAGGAGTAGAAGCCGTAGGTCGAGTAGGGGGACGCAGACGACGAGGGGGTGAGCGGGTGGTAGCTGGGTGACGGCTGGACGACGAGGGGTGCAGCTGACATGTTCAGCGACAGGGCCTCGCGCTGAGGCTGCTGGTAGTCGTGATTTGGGGGTGTCTGTGGACGTGATACCGAGCCAGGATACATTCGCTGGAGCTAGTTAGTGCTGGACACAGCCAGAGAAGTAAGATACACCGACCTGGAGGGCATTGTCGTACGGCGGACGGCGAGCGAGTGGCTGCTGCTCCAGCGCTGCTCGCTGTCTTCGTGTAAGGACGCGACTTGGACCGATGCTCGAGTCGAGCTGATCCTGGAAGGGTGTGGCGGGTGTGGGTGGGTAATCGGGGGCCGGGGACGGGTAGTCCGTTGAGGGAGAGGGATAGATGGGAGGCCAGGGCGAGGTAGCCTGGGGGTAGAATGCAGGCTGCATGGTGGTGGGAGGAGGGAGGCCACCTGGTTCACCGGCGCTGGCAAACCCACGTTGCGTTTTAACGGGAGAGATTCCAATCGGGGCATCATTTCTGCTTGTACAGTTACCACAGTACCTACTACCTTGTTACAGGTCCTTGTTCTCATCTTTACGTGCTCTCTCTGCTCTTGTATCTCCTTCCTTCATCTCAACCTCGTAACTGTCCCGGCTGCTTTTTACGTTGTCTTCCGTCTCTGAGACGACTCCAAGCCATTCTCTCCAAGCCGAGACAGACCATGTGCTTTCAGAATTCCCAAAGCCTCCGGAAACATCCCGCAAATCCTCCTGGACTAATTGAATCTCTCCTTATCTCCTCAAACTCCCATCACCTCCGGGCGCTTGTTCGAGTCCTTGTCCGAGTCCGAGTCCTCGCGCGCGCCGCTTTAACTTTCCGCGTTTATTCGAGAAGTCGTCCATCGGACTCCATCCTCGACGCAGCCACGAGGTTCCCCCCATCCTCTTCAATCCAATACTCAACAGAAGCCCGGGCCCTCCATTCAAAGCTTATCCACCCCGTTCTATCATGGTCTCCAGTACTTCCCACGCCTTGCCGTCGCGCTTCTCCAGTGTTCCCGGGTGTAGACAGGAACCCGCAACTCGCTCACCCCGCATAATTCTGCCTCGCGCCCTGTCCTGCCCCTCCCGCGTTGCTTCCATTTGCTCATCGTCCTCATTCCGCATTCCGCATTTCCTCTCCACCCCGTAATAACGAGTAAAATAGGCTTCGCCCCCTGCGCGTTGCAGTCCTATCTATTTGTCCTCCCATGTCCGTGTTCTCGTTCTCCACACAAGCATGCATGCAAAAGCTTCCAGCGCCGCGTATGTTCCTTACATAACGCGCCCCAAATTCGAATCCCTTTCGTACCAGCGGCGAGCGCTAGAAGGGAGGCCCACCCGCCGATCCCCGGCCACGTACAAAATCCTGGGTCTGTGCCGACTCTTGACGGCGAATCTCCCGCGTCGAGAGCATTAGGGGAACCCGGCCAAGGGAGACTTTCTCTTTGTCTTTGCATCCTGACACAAGACCTGCCTTGGGCACCGAATGTCCTGATCTACTGGAAGGCGCAGTTAACCTTTGCTGCCCAAACTACGCTGTACGCTATATAACACGACCCGTTTTCCCGATGCGGACTCGACATGGTACAAGGGCAGGTGTGTACATAAGCTCAAGGGGCCCCAGATGAGATATATCTCCGATGAAGGTGTGTATCTATTGTACTCTATTCTGGCGCTGAAGCTGGCTCTGACTCGGTCTCGATTCGTCGACTCGGCGGTCGGGCGTCCCTTATCCGCCGTACTAAATTGCAGGAAGCTGCCGGTCGGTCCCGCCAGTCGCCAAAGGTCGTCTACCGAGGGGATTTGGTCCCCACTTTGAACTCATCGCACGCCGCCGATTGGATTGGAATTGGGGCAGAGATCGTTGTGAGCGTAACTTTTCAGAGATCTCTGCGGGAGAGAGCCTAACTTTCCCCCAAAATGAAAGGAAGCAAGGACGTGTGCCTGTACGCGCGGTGGGGGATGGCCGGCCGACGGTGCGGCCAAAAGTCTTTGCTGACACGGACGACAGCGCTTTTTTTGCGCAAGCTCACGTCTCGGTGGGCCACCTAGCCACCGTAGGCGGGGACTTGTTTGCGGCGCCAGCTTTACTGCACCCTCCACGACCACACCCCCAAGGATCTACCGAGCCTTGCTCAAGTTCGGCCTGCGCGGCGTCACTGCGTTTCGCCGTCTTCGAATAGAATGTACTCGCGCACGCACTAACCTCCCCGCTCTCAAGCATGCCTCGAAATGCAGATCGAACAGCAGACCCTCGTACTTACTTGCGCCCATTCCGGTTTTTAGAGTTGAGTTGATGCTATGCATTAATTATAGACTCGGGATTACCTGTCCAATCTAAGTAAGGAATGTACTTCTAGGCGATTAGTATGAACGCGCGCGCTTCTTCCGGGTTTACCCTGTCTCCGCCCCATTGTGTATGTCTATGGGTGCATTAAATAATACTTGTCAAATTGTCCAGGAACCTCGTGGGACGCCACTCCAATCAATGGCAGCCACACACCGACTGGGATCACGCAATTTCCACGTCCCGGACCCTGTGTGCACTTCCGGGACCGTGGCTCCCGTGCGGGGGACCCATCCGGCGCGTCGGGCGGGCGCCCGTAGGTCAACGGCTTCGGGCGGGCCACCGTCTGGGTTGTTTGCCCCTAACCCTAGTGTGGGGTTCCAAAAGCGGAAGTGTGGTGGGACAGGCGCTCCAAGTGCGCGTTGTGGCGCCCTTATGGCTCGAGGTGATACCCATCGCAGTGGTTGAATTGGAGAAGCGTGCCGGCGGTGAAAAGGCGGGGTAATCATGCAAAGAATGGGCGGGATGCAATCAGCTCGGTGTGATGCGAATACGTTCTGAGTCACAATCATGGGCATTTGCGTCGCTTGAGGTGTTAACAAATACCAAGGGCGCTGAGCGCTGGGCGGTTGATGGGGGAGTGTCAGGGCATTTAATTTAATCTGCGAATCTGGGATGGTATGAATCCAAGTATGTATCGCTGGGAGAAAGTTGGCGAGGGATGTGGTACTGCCTGGTAACGATTTTGTATTCAAGAAGCCTCGACATCGCATAAGATCGGTGGTAGTGTGTGGTTATGTGCTACTCTCGATTTTAGAGTGGGCAACAAATTGAATCGGGCGTGATTTAGACAGAACCCTATTTCTACCGCTGATAATACAAGTACGATCATACAGAGTCGGACAAATGGTGTCTTTGACCGCTCAGGATAGCCGACACGCCGCAGCATGAGTATCTAGCCCTTCCCGTCGACCGACTCGGCATTCGAAAGTGCGTATCGGTCATGTGACCGCGTTACAGGAAGGAAATGACGTCATAGACCGGTTGTAACGCGGCTTTTCGCCTCCACTACCCTTTTGGTGATGGTCCGTTTCCTCGACCACAACGCTTTCGTTCCTGACGGCGGGCAGCTCACCTAGCTATTCTACGGCTGAAAAAGTCGATGCAGCAAAACCCCACGTCAATACCAACCATTACGGTGCAGGCCACTGCCTCCCCGCCACCCCTTTCCTATTCAAAGTCGTTTGGCGCGCGCAGCACTACCAGCAGCAAGTCGCGCGGGGTGGAGAATGGGGGACACGCCCATAGACGGGTCTTCATTGGTCCGATACCGGAGAAGGTCGTCATCACTCAGTCCGACGCGGCCAACTCAAAGGCCAAGAAGAGGCGCTTCCGCCTCGGCTCAGCGGACGGCAGCGACGAGAATATATCCCGGGTAATCAGAGAGCATGCTTTTGCGTTCTTCATCCAGCACGGCGGGAACGAGGAGGACTGGGAGGAGACCCGTGAGCAGAGCGTGCGGTGAGTGTTTCCATTCGTTCCGGTGTCTGGACAGCGTCTCACGAGACGCAGGGAGGAGATGCTCCGCCGCTGGAGAGAGACAGAGTGGGGCGTGATCTGGGGCCGCCGAAAGGAAAAGAAAGAGCCGAAGCAGGCTAAGCGCTGGATCGGGGGGAGCTTCGAGGTGGGGAATATCCTCGGCGTCAATATCCTGGAGGTGCCCGCCGCCGAGAGCCTCCGCGACCGGCTCTCCAGTCGCTCCGCGCGATCAACGCGCAAGCTCGGCGACTCGCTGCCACTGGCCTCGTCGTCGTCCCATCTTCCCTTGGCCGCAGACGAAGACGCCGCCACGTCCTTCTTCGCCCCGGACGCGGGAGATTCGACATTGCGCCCCGCCCTTACCGCTGGGGAAGACGGGCGCAAGGTACAATCGGACTTTGGTCCGCGCCCGACGCTAGAAATCGCTACACCTGCTGTAAAGAGCGATGGTCATATTGCTGTGATTGGGAAACAGAGGGAGCGAGCCGTGCACTACGCCGAGTCGCCGGTGCGGGAAGAATCGAGCCCTGCCCCTCCTTCCGAGGTCCTCGAAAGGTCGTTATCTGAGATACCAGATACAAGCGCCGAGGCAATGACCACCCCGGCGCAGCAAAGGAAAGTTCCATGGGGCGAGGTAGTTATGAGAGGTATGCCCCTGATTATCCTTCATGCGTTAAAATACTTACTCTAGAACAGATAGGATGCTCGTCAGGGTTGGTTACAGCAAAACCGAGTCCATTGGGACCGTTTTCGACGAAGAACAGAGCCGCAAATCCCGCGGGATCCGATACGATGAGTGGGCAGAGTTTATGGTCCTCTGGCGGAAGGACTTGATCCATTTCTATGAACCTCATGTAAAGCATTGGTAACTTTACTGGTTCAGAACTAACCCTGCCGCAGAACGTGCCCGGTATCAAATGGATTTCGGGGTCGAAATACAAGCTCGCGTTCGTCGTCCCGTTGAAGTCTACAAAGACCCGCCTTTCCCTTTACTCTTTTGTGGATTTAACCTTCTCTCTCACCTGCCCTCCGACCGCCTTTCATTCCCGAGACTCGAAGGCGCGCTCCATTTTTCGCCGTGCGAAGGAAGGCACAAACATATTTATCTGTAAAGTTAAGACTCGGTCCCGAGCCGCCGATTGGATGTGGACGGTGCGTGCGTCTGTATCGATTCATTTTCCGTTTTTAATCCAAATGCAGATTTGGTAAAGTTCGCTATACAGTACCTCCGTCTGAATTAACGTCTGGGCAGGCGCAGACTCGGCGGGCAGCTGCCTCCTACGCTCGAAATCCGCAATCCCAGCCTGGGCACTCGAGTTAGAATCGAGATGCCGGGGATCGAGTCCCCTGAAATGTTCACCCGAGACAATATTATAGCACTCTGCAAGCGTTCCCTTCGTCGAGTCAAAGACTGGAAGGAGCTCATTGAGCTGCAGCTTTCGGAAGGCAAGGAGCTAGAGCTTGCGTGGCGCCTGGGTACCCAGTTAGACTGGGTATGGCTTGACAAGGACGTCCTCGGGGAACCTCGAGAATGCGCCGTGCTATGTGGTCTCGCCATGCAGCAGGCAAGATATTACGTCTCGCTGCTTCTCACTATGTGTATGCTCATCCTGCATTCAGAGTTTTCCTTCGCCTCACTTGGAAGTCCGTCTTGGTCAGCATTCTCCTCAACACCTGGTTTTGAAAAATGGGACGCACCTCTCGGAACCGCCTGCCATCGAAGGATACCTCGAGCGCGTGCGGCCTAATACGCAGACTAAGCAATCGATATACCTCGTCACGCACGATGGCAATCTTTTCTCTCTCACTCCAGAGAACGCATACCCTCCCTCGCCCATGGGTATCGGCGCACCCGCAGAGACAGCCGACGCCCTCCGTTCATCCGAGGTTCAGCGTGGCACAATGCAGGTTATGAAGGCGACTGGCGTCAGTGACATGCGGGCCATCCTCGCCGTCCGGCGGGCGTTCCAACCGACTGTCCCTGCTTCGCACAGCGACCCTGATCCCGGGGAAGATCAAAGCTACGTGTCGCTCGCTTCCCACGTACAGCGGAGTGAGAGCGACGACGAAGATGAGGGTGGAGAGGATGGCCTGCGGGTGGCGCAAGACAAGAGTCATTTGAAGATGAAGCGGTCCTTCGAGCTACTGCTTACTAACGGGCATATCGTCCGATTCGAGGTAAGTTTCGACCTGAGCATTTCGCGATACTCTCCCACTTATATCATCAATTTAGGCACATTCTCGAAAGGTTGCCTTGGAGTGGATTGAGCGCCTGCGGGCACTGATAGCTTACTGGAAACAACGTCACCGTATCGATGCGAGCGAAGAGATGGATCTCGCACAGGCATATCGGCCGCGACTTACACCTCGGCGGCACATCATGCGGAACGACAGTCAGCTTGCTCCTGAAGCACCTGTTGATATATCGGCGCCGCTCCCCGCACTCAGCACTCTCTACAGCTGGTGCGACTAGCAGAATGGCATGTCGCATATTTCTGACTTATATGGTTTTAGGTGTGTGCTCGGGGGATGCAAACCGGTCATTCGGGCAGGAAAGATCTTTGTGCGCCGAGGCTTGCATGGGCAGTACAAGTATGGGGTTATTATCTCTAGCGTTTTTTGCATGTGCTGAAAACGTTATGCCAGATTTGTGCAGTTGTTTCTACTGCCTGGCCATTTAGTGCAGTTTCGGATTGCGCCGAAATCCTCATTGCACTTGGCCATGCATAAGAACATCAGTCTGGCCGATGCATACGTTTCCTCTGGCTATTTTTCTGCTCTAACTCTCCCCGACGGACAGTATACGCCGGACGCCGCCCTCCCCCGTCGATATCAGGATGGGCTGGAGACGGACGACCCCGATGAAGACACATTGTTTATGCTTTGGTATCACCCACACCGGTCGGCGGTCAATGTTGGGTTGGAGGTACCAGAAGGAGAAGAGAGGCAACCGACAGATAGCCCGCGTATACCGTCGCTGTCGTCGAAGCGGAAAGTACTGGTCCTCCGTGCTAGAAACAAGTTGGAACGCGATGCGTGGTGCTGGGCGCTAAGTCCGTGTTCTGGTTGCTCCAATATCCCCCTACTGACATTCTCGTGCTTCCAGACTGCGAGATTGAGAATATTGTGAGGATTCAGAAGGGCAGAGAGGATAAGTTGCGGAATACGGGTGGTTCTTTGGGCTAGGGACTTTATAGTGATTAATTGGATAGGTTACTTAATTACAGGTAGTTGCTGTATCTGGACTTGGATATAATCTGCATGGATTTGACGCGTCCGAGGCCCTCAGAGTCAATGTAGGCCCACCTGGCCCGGAGAACAAATCACCACGTGATCGCGACCGGAAGGCTTCCTCTTTGGTCGTGTTGTTTTTCCAAGCCATTGCATTCACTTCCATGCCTCGTCGCCCCAGAAAGACAGTCAATAAAGCACGCCCCGTGAACCGTGCAGACGGAAAGGTCAAGAAATGGGACAAGGCATCCGATGTTCCTCTGGATGAAGAGGACGAATGTTAGCCGACTCTATCTATACTTTATTTGTGCTAAATTTATTTTGTAGTTCATGCTTCGCGAGACCAGATTCTGCTGGAGGGCGACCAACTCGGTGGTGACGACGATGGGGACGACGACGAGGTCTTTGGACTAGATTTGGACGACGACGATGAGGTGGAGGACGAGGAGGATGTCGAAGACGGCGACGAACCAATGCCGGCTGCAAAGAAAAAGACCTCAAAGTCGAAAAAGTCGAAAGCCAAAGCAAAGGCTTCGTCCGACGAAGAGTCAGAGGACGACGAAGCCTGGGGCCGTGGCAGGTCGGCGTACTATTCCTCCAATGCCGCCCAACTGGACTCTGACGACGAAGAAGGCAATGAGCTCGAGGAACAAGAAGCAAAACGCCTGCAAGCTAAAGCTCGCGATGCCATGGCCGACGACGACTTTGGGCTGGACGACATGGTGGAGTCAGTTATGATGTGCGCTGTTCCATTTTCGCTTCTTACAGTGTCTGAAACGCAGCAGAGATGAGGTTGAGGACTCTGCGCTTCCGATGGAGCCAGTTCCTCAAGATCCCAAATCTCTCATTCGCCACCTCGAGAAGACAAGTCCCGAAACACTCGCTTTAGCGCGCGACTGGGAGGACACTGCGGAGAGCCTCACAAAGACACGCCAAAAAATCGAGGCGTACGTGTACCCACGGAGCGTTTCTCCCTTCTCTGACTCTCAATAGATTAGAGGCGGACGATCCCGACTCCCTAAGCCTGGGAATGATTCATCTCCACTACCGCATGTGTGTTTACTTGGCCGTTAACCACCAACTAATTTTCTTTTTTCCTTAGAGGCGCTCTTGACGTATGCGACAGCGCTTGCATTTTACCTGCATTTACGCTCTAGCGAAAAGTACACCCGACGACCGGATTTGCTACGGACGCACCCGGTTTTGGCGCGGCTTCTAACACTGAAGCAGTCGCTCATCACTCTTGAGGACCTCGATTTCGCAGCGTCCGATTCCGAACCCGAATCAAATGACGATTCGGATGCCGATATCCTCATGGATGCGGAACAACTATGGAAGCTGGACCGGATGCAGGGCCTCGACGAAGATGAACTGGAGGAGTTGCTCAAAGATGCGACGCCCGTGCCAGAGCCAGACGTGGAAGCGCGCCCGAAAAAGAAGCGAAAGACGACTACTGCCCTCCCCATCTTCGACCTCGTGGAGCCCGTGTTCACGAAGTCGACGGTGGCACAGCATCGCCCGGATTCAAGTTCAGACGCCTACGGCGAAGCAACCTCACTCCAACACGCCGATGCCGCCGACAAGAGCGCGCGCAGAAAGTCGCTCCGTTTCCACACTTCCAAAATCGAGAGCGCAAGCGCGAGGCGACAGGGTGCCCGCAACAACGCAGTGGGAGGCGACGATGACCTTCCATATCGCGACAACAGGAAACAGGCGGAGAAGGTGCCCAGAGGAAAGGAGCAGGGCGGTCAGGATTTGGACGAGGCAGAGCCACAGCCTAGGATGCCGGATGTGGAGGATGCGGACGGGTACTACGAGCTTGTCAAGCGCAAATCGAAAGAAAAGAAGGAACATAAGAAGGCGGAATACGAGGCTGCGCAGGAAGCCGCCCGGTACGTCCCTTTTACTCTTGAACTTATTACCCTCGCTCATTGGAAATAGACCCGACTTCGAGTCTCCCAGCGCCGACGGCCCGCGCTCCCTCACGCGTACAATCCTAGCCAACAAGGGATTGACGCCTCACCGCCCCAAAAGTGTTCGCAATCCGCGTGTGAAGAAGCGGGAAAAGTTCAGGAAGGCGAACATGAAGGTATCTTCCCAAAAGGCAGTGTACAAAGGAGGACTTGCGGAGACTGGAAGATACGATGGCGAGAAATCGGGTATCTCCAAGGTTATCAAAAGTGTTCGTTTAGGGTAGACAGACACACTCTCATGATGCGCCATGATGCGCCTTGTCGCGTTCTCATTTTTCCGACTTCCCAAGTCGTTCCCTGTCGTTCCCAAGTCGTTCCCTGTCGTTCCCAAGTCGTTCCCTGTCGTTCCCAAGTCGTTCCCTGTCGTTCCCAAGTCGTTCCCTGTCGTTCCCAAGTCGTTCCCTGTCGTTCCCAAGTCGTTCCCTGTCGTTCCCAAGCTTGTCAAGTATAAATTGGAGATCTAGTTACTGTTGTGAACTGTGGCGTCAGTACGGCCCATAACTGTTCACAGACCGCATACCTGTACAATGTTACCGGAGATGTTCGCCAACATGTTAAGGAGAAGGCTCGCATTCTCCACATTTATTTGATGGAAACCATATAGCTCCTCGATGGACTCGACCCGACCGGGGTAACGGTCGAGCAGTGCATCGTACAGCTCCTCGTGCTGAGGTGAGTCGAAGACTTCTTCGTTATCTACGATCTTTCCAGACGGCAGGGGCGTGACTTGAACAATTTCCTCCAGCAGACCGCCTAGGACAACCGGCAGAGCTTTGGCGTGCCCTAGATTCATCCCAACCAGTGTCTTGTTGGACTCATTGGAGCTGCTGGCTGTTTGGCACTTGTCAAAGGAAGGTCAAAGAGTCTGGGTGATTGACTCACCTGGGATGGATGGGCCTGGGGAGCCTGTTCGCGCCCGTTTGCGTGGCGGCCCTTCGTCTTCTCGCTTGGCTGCACTTTCACCTGCCTTTTCTTCCTCTTTCTCCTCTTTATCCCCGTCATCCTCCTCCCCACTATCGTCGCGGTTTCCGCCACTGCCGCCACTCGTGTCTCCCCTTCCACCCGCATTACCATGACTGCGAGCCCTACCGGCGCCTGCGCCTCTTCTACCGTTACCCCTTCTGCTGCCACGTTTGGAGAGGAGCTCGACGGCCCTTTGATGAATGCTCTTCCGTTTGTACGCGGTCATGTACCGGTTTGCGAATGTGAGCATCATGTCGATGCACATTAAGAAGAATTGGTATTCCTCAATTTCGGGCACGACGCCGTTGGTGTTCAAGACGACGATGTTGCGAGGATCGTCGGCAGGAAGCGGCAGGTGAGTGGATTTTTTATTTGACGCGATATACCCGCAATCAACGACCGGGCGCTCCTCCGCTGCCGTCTGGTCGAGCCACAATACTTGCTAAAAGCCAGACAATGAACAGAATGCGGAGTTTTGTAAATTGAGGCATACGTGATTGACCGGGTTGATCGTTAACCTCTTCCTTCTGTCCTTCGCATTGTGGAGATCTGCAGCCAACATGTATCCATTTGCTGGATCATCGATGCCAGCGGGTGTATCCAGTGTTGGCATACTCTGCCGATGCGGCAACCTTGCATCCGCAAAAAGCCACTTGACATCCTCCAGCTCATCATCATCGGCGACAAATCTTTCGGAGAAGGCTTTTGACGCCGATTTCAGGGCGCCAACCACACCCATTAGTAAAGGGGCACCAAGGGAATGGGCAATAATGTGCGCCGCTTCGGACGCGTAGGTACTCCCCGTTACCATGCATTTGCCGCCGCCGCTCTGGGTAGAGATAATATCTCGAAACTATTAAATAAGAGGAATGATGAACATTTATATGCTTTAGTTTAAAGGAAATAAAACATACTGCCGTTGACCGATTGGCTGCAGCGAGCTTAGAACGTCGATGGATACTCGCTAGATCCCGGTCCACTACTTGCTTGATTGCCTGACCAGAAGCTGATTGAATAAGTACTAGATCAAAAGTTAAAACGCGGAAATTCAAGTACCCTCATCATCGTTTTCCGCTGACGACGACCCAACGATCCATAAACCCCGCCAGGGGGAGTCCGAAAATTCGGACAGTGGGCGCGACAGTTCGATACTGGTAAGCGCAGGCGCCGTCCTCGGGTCCTCTCCCTGAACATAACCAGTTGGTTAGCTTGAATCGGCGAGATTCTAGTCGCTTGTACTACCTGCTTAAACCACACCACCTTGTAGGTGGGGATAGGGCAAGTTGACTGTTGCTCGGTAGAGATATCAACGCCCAAGAAACCCTCCGCGAGAGCAGCTATAGCAATACAGTCTCCAACGGTTATACGACCCTGAGTGAAGTCGGGTATGCGAGGGGTGTCATGTTTCACCCAGTGAGCGGGGTCCCACAGCGCCCTCCTCCATGTGGGCAAAAATTTTGACTCCCCCACCGGGAAGGCCCAGTGCGGGTACTTCTCGGATTCGGACGCCTCTGCGTCGTAGACCGATATCGAGAGAGTGCCGTCAACGATAAAGTCGTTCTTGAAGATCATGGTGCTGGAGGTGAGGGTCCGAAACTGGCTATCTAAGACCCCTCTCTGCTTACTGGGTTCAGATGACTGACGACAATCCTTAGGCGTTCGTTCACGTTCATTTCCCTCCAAAACTGTTTCTGTAGTGATCTAGTTCAGGGGAGAACTATAATTCTCGTTGCGAGAAAAAATGTAGTCACCCTGGACCCACTTCTATGAGGGTTCCTTTGTACAATAACAATAATTCAATCCCGCGCGCGAGGTTTGGCGTGCGCGAAAGAGTTTTTCCCCGCGCGAAAGAGGCCAGATTTGGAAGGTGGACTGAATGCCAGGAAAATGGGGGCCCGAGCTCTCGACGGCTCACAATGACTTGGAATTACAGCTGGTTTCGCCATGATCGCTTTTCATGAATCGTGTCGGGTAGAGCTAATGTTCACGTGCTTATCCCGCTGATCGGATATCTTCGGCCGTATCCACCGCACTCCTACTTCAACACTTTCAAGCCGTACGTACTTTATATACAAACCTCAGAATAGCCTAAATGCTGAGGTTGGTGAAACCTCCTTTGTGGGAACGGGCACCAAAAAAAAATTTATCTCATTAGTTCGGACGATGTACTGTCGGAGACTGGGTAGTTGACCACTTGGTCAATAGAAGCCGTTAGCCTGCAGGATACTGATAGATTGTACTCGAGGGAGGGAATAGAGTTGCTTGCTGTACCCCGTCTGATGGTGCTATAGATTACCAGACCGATTCTTTAATCCAGTTTACTCTTCGGATCGGGTTGGGGATGCGACAGTGATCACTGTCGCACATCGCCTCCAAAAGGTTATGCCGAATTGTAGGCGCTCATACATCTGCAAGCGTGTTCGAGACTAATATGTTGTCAGATGGTCCTAGACCAAGGGCATATTGTACGCTCTACCACTCTGGGGTCACTGGCAGATACTAACGGGCTGACAATAGGTTGAGTTCGATGTACCAACCCTTTTGAAGGATAAGGCAGGTTACCTTCGAGCACTGGTAGAGGAGAGCGTTGACCGGGATATCTTTTTTACCATGGCGGAGGGATCGAAGGTGTAAACGTAGGTGTAGCACAACATGTTGCTTCCGATAATGAAAGGCGCATAAATTACCACTTGCCTCGTCTCAAGGCCTTCTTGGCGGCCAGAGTATTCCGGCCCTTCGCACCCCTCACAGCCTGCAGATCTTCGAACTTCCGCTTCGCATATCGTTTTGCCTCCGCGTCGTCCACAAGCTCGTCGACCAAGGTTCTCTTCCGGTTCGAACGCGTGAGGTTGTCGGCGCTGGGTGCTCCAAATGGCGTCGTCGATGTAATAATTGTGCCGATCTGTGCGCATTGTTCAGCCAACAGTGCGAATTATGCAAGAAGAAGCGCACAGCAAAATGCTTCGGCAAACCCTTGATACCCTTCCCTTCGCCCTCGTCTTTCCGGTAAAATCGCTTTGGGTCGAGATGATTTCGCAGGCGAAGCGCTTCCACTTCGCGGTACAGTCGGGGGAGGTCCGCCTCTGCAGGAGCCGGAAGATCGAACCAGTCGGGGCCCGCAGTTTTATTTTTGAGCTGTGGTTGCGCGGGATTAGACAGCGAATATAGCTCAGAACTATTAGCGCACCTCTTTCCGCTCGCGTTTTGTGAGGGGTTTCCCGGATTTTGTGAGTTCTGGAGGTGGAATTGGCGGCGCGGGTACGACATACGACGACGAAGCCTTCTCTGCTAACTCGACGTCGGGATCCCGCATTGAGGACGGATCACCTCTACGTTTGCCGAGTGTAAAATACGGACGGGGAAGGACACCCGGGTCTAACGGAGGTCTTGGAAGTAAATGAGACATATGATCTCTCAAGAATGCAACGCGACACACATTTTTGCGGGTTCTGCTTGGAGAACAATAACATCGTCTTCCTCCTCAGCCTGCTGCTGAAGCTGTTTTGCGGCACGGGCGTTGTCCCGAGCTTTGTTGAGCAATGAGTCGAGGTATTCTGGGGTGACCTCCGGCTCCGATTCGGGGGACATGGCCCGCTCCTTTCCCTTGCTTGAAGAACCGGACATGGAAGAAATGGAGAACAAATCTGGGATCACGTGTCATCGTTCCTTGAAATGCAGCCAGCAACGCGATGCCTCCGCGTCGCCCTGCCTCGCGTTCATCGCGTCAATAGACTGGCCAGATGCATTAATACGCAGTCGTCGCAGCCGTCCGACCCTCCTTCTACTTCCACTCCCCGAACCACGTCGTTTGGATTCAAAACTGTCCCAGAGGACGCAAAGGAATCCCTCGTTAAGAATGTGTTCGACTCGGTTGCGTCGTCGTACGACCTCATGAACGACGCCAGCTCTCTCGGTGTCCATCGCCTCTGGAAGGACACACTGGTTTCGACTCTGCGGCCCGGCAGGAAAGGCCCTTTGCGCTGCATAGATGTAGCCGGTGGGACGGGCGATATTGCGTTGCGGATACTCGACCACGCCCGAGAAAAATACGCGGATCGGGAAACGACCGTAGAGGTCGTCGATATCAACGGGCAGATGCTCAAAGAGGGCTTCAGGCGATTCAAGAAGACCATGTACCACAACAGTCAGTTTCCTTTTAGTCCAACTATTTGCGCTAATCGATGCATGCCCAGCTCCTCAAATATCGTTCCACGAGGCGAACGCCCAAGAACTGCCCCCGACTCAGTTTACTGACAACACCTATGACCTTTACACCATTGCGTTTGGCATTCGAAACTGCACGTCAATCCCTGATGTTCTCAAAGAGGCGTACCGGGTCCTTAAACCTGGCGGAACATTCGCGTGCCTCGAATTCAGCAGGGTGAACAACCCTCTGTTGAGTTTGTGAGTTTGCCCCAACACGGAAAGTGTCGACGATCGCTAATGACTTCGTATTCAGAGCATACGACCATTACTCATTCACCATGATCCCTCTGCTGGGAACCATCCTCGCCGGCGACCGCGCGTCGTACCAGTACCTCGTCGAATCCATCCGCAAGTTCCCTCCACAACCGGAGTTTGCGAACATGATCAGAGAAGCGGGTTTCACGACCGGAAAAGATGTCGACGGGGGCGCGTGGACTGATCTCTGGGGCGGGATTGCTTGCATCCATACTGCAGTAAAGGTTTAATAGAGCCTAGTATGTAGAGTTGGTTACCTTGTACGTGCTAGAAACGCAATATTGGGCTTTGTTGTGCAACGCGATCGACGCGGCAACGTGCCGCTCTCTCTTGGCTCTCCCTCTAAGTCTAACCACCATGGCCGCCGCCTCCGCATCGATGCCCGCCCCGACAGCAGGTGCGTCTATCCCCCATTCGTAGTCGTACTTTACCGCTCACAGCAGCGCGCTTCCGAGCCCAGATCTTCAAACGACATGGGCCTTCCTCGAGAACGGCGAGTCGACCAATTATTTTCATCATCATTTCTTGAATTATCCGGTCTAGGCGTTGACCATATAATGACCAAGCTCCAGACCGGCGTTTCGTACTCCAAGGTACTGCTTGGCTGCTTATCTTGACCCAGTCCTCACCCGTGCCACAGTACATGTCGCTATACACGGTCGCATACAACTATTGCACCTCTTCGAAGATGCAGGGTACCTCGGCAGACCATGTCGGTGCCATTGCTAACCGAAGTGAGTTGTCTCCACCGCCACGCTGAGCTCGATCCCAACCTGCTCTTAGCTGGTGCAAATTTGATGGGAGCAGACTTGTACAATAATCTAATCCGCTACTTCGTCACGCATCTCAAGTCTCTCCGTGAGGTAAGTGCGTCCTTAACCCTTTAGGCTTGTCTCACCCGAGTATCAGAACACGGACACCTTCCAAGACGAAGCGCTTCTGCAATACTATGCCGCCGAGTGGGAGCGATATACTATTGGCGCCAACTACATTAACCGTCTTTTCACGTATCTTAACCGGCACTGGGTGAAACGCGAGAGGGACGAAGGCAGGAAGGGAGTTTATCCCGTTTACACAGTGCGCCCTTATTTCGCCTTCGCTTCTTCTCCATTCAAACATCTGTTTTAGCTTGCTCTTGTGCAGTGGAAAACCAACCTGTTTGTTCCAGTACAGCGAAAGCACACGAAATTGGCCAGCGCGATCCTCCGGCTCATAGAGCTGCAGCGAAACGGCGAAACTATCGATCAGGGCCTCGTGAAAAAGGTCGTGGATTCTCTGGTGTCGCTCGGATTGGACGAGACCGATCCCAATAAAGCGTGTCTTGACGTGTACAAGGAGCACTTTGAAACACCTTTTATCGACGCAACCGAGCAGTATTACAAGAATGAGTCGGAATCATTCCTTGCCGAGAACAGCGTGTCAGATTACCTCAAAAAGGCCGAAGAACGTCTCCGGGAGGAAGAAGATCGCGTGGAACGATACCTAAACACTGGGACTAGGAAACCGCTGGTTACCAAGTGCGAGCACGTTCTCATTCGGGAGCATTCCAAACTCATGTGGGAAAACTTCCAAACGTTGCTCGACTTCGACAAGGATGAGGACCTCCAACGGATGTACGCCCTACTGTCTCGGATCCCTGAAGGTTTGGAGCCGCTGCGGAAGAAATTCGAAGAACACGTCAAGAAGGCTGGGCTTGCTGCCGTCGCGAAGCTCGTCGGCACTGGGGGAGAGGCGAATGCCGACGCGATTGACCCGAAGGCATACGTGGATGCCTTGCTGGACGTGCACAAGAAAAACTCGGAAACGGTCACCCGGAGTTTCCGAGGGGAGGCTGGATTTGTCGCGAGTTTGGACAAGGCATGTAGGGAATTTGTTAATCGCAATGCTGCGACGGGCGCATCCAATTCGAAGTCGCCTGAACTCCTGGCTAAACATGCCGACCTGTTACTACGGAAGAACAACAAGATGGCGGAGGAGGATGATTTAGAGGCTGCTCTGAATCGTGTCGTAAGACCTTTCTTGTTCACACTTACATATCTGAACGATATTTCCCAGATGGTATTGTTCAAGTACATCGAGGACAAGGATGTCTTCCAGCAATTCTACACGACCAAGCTGTCGAAGCGTCTCATTCATGGCGTGTCGGCGTCAGATGAAAGTGAAGCTAGCATGATCTCCAAGCTGAAGGAGGCTTGTGGTTTCGAATATACGAACAAATTGCAGCGCATGTTTACTGGTGAGTTCATCGACTTGGCACACCTTTCTGAGCTAACGTTTGGTTAGACATGAGCCTGAGCAAGGATCTCACGGATCAGTTTAAAGACCGCATGCAGCAGAATCACGACGACATGGATATCAACTTCAGTATCATGGTTCTCGGTACCAACTTCTGGCCCCTTAATCCCCCCACCCACGAGTTTGTGATACCTGCAGAGATCTTGGCAACATACGATCGATTCCAGAAGTACTACCAGATGAAGCACTCTGGTCGCAAGCTCACATGGCTTTGGAATTATTCCAAAAACGAGCTGCGGACGAACTATCTCAATCAAAAGTATATTTTGATGACCAGTTCGTTCCAAATGGCGGTACTCCTGCAATACAACCGTAACGACACCCTTTCGTTGGCGGAGCTCGAAGCTGCCACGGGAATCCCGAAGGAACTTCTTACCCAAGTTCTGGCCCTGCTCGTCAAAGCCAAGGTACTCGTTAATGAAGAGACGGAGCAGTACGACCTGAATCCTGGTGGGTGCATGTGGGGATTTGCTTGGGGACAACGCTGATCCTCGTCTAGGTTTCAAGTCGAAGAAGATTCGAGTTAATCTCAATCTTCCTATCAAGGCTGAAGTCAAGGCAGACACGTCTGATGTACTGAAAACCGTCGACGAAGATCGTAAATACGTCATCCAGGCCACCATCGTGCGGTTCGTCCAGGCCCATTGACTCTGGAAGTTATTTATCTGACAGTTCGAACCAGTGTAATGAAGGCGCGCAAGACGATGAAGAATCAGCCTTTGATCCAAGAGGTCATCTCCCAGATTTCTCAAAGGTTTGCACCAAAGATCCCCGACATCAAAAAGGTGCGCTTTTGCAGCTGCTCTGCAGAGTCATCCTCACCCATTTGCAGGCGATCGACACGTTACTGGAGAAGGAGTATATCGAGCGTGTAGATGGCACGCGAGATACCTTTGCCTATGTTGCCTAATTGCCTAACCAGTCTGTGATATCTATCTTCTGTACTCCACTTTATTCTCCCACACGTTGTAGCATATATAATTCAATCGATTCCGAAGTCCGCAAGCTCGGGGCTAGTCGTTGCGAGTGCCGCGGCCAGTGCACAGGTGTACTTCAAGAGTCTTGCTGCACACAATCTACCAGTGAGCGCTGAGCATTCCTCCGGATAGGCTAGGATGTCGGCGTCTATTATCATCGAGGTGGCATGTCCGCCGACGGCGCAGCTGTGGACAATCGCCCGAAGCAAGTAGTTGCGCCGCGCATGCCACTCGCATGGGTCGCTAATTCTATGCCACCGAAGCCTGAGCCGCCACACAACCTTGTGTGCAGTGTGCACCCGGAGCTCTCAATGCCAGTGTTTCTTCTCCAAGAGGTCTAAAATTCCCGTGTCGTTCTCATACTCCCTTCTCGCCGAGGCAGTTGTCAAGCCGCTAGCAAGGGGCCGCCTTCCTAATTTTTAAAGTATTCCCACTAGCGTTGCCGCGGCTCGGTTACGAGCCGAGCTGACTAAAGCCGGCTTAGATCATGCCTTAGCCACGCATGCCCTAAATGATAAAATTCCCTGATTTAACCAAGATTTAACGAGATTCCAGCTTTGATATTTGGTCGTACGTGGGTGCAAATGCTCTCAATGCGGGACAAACCCGGATGTCCCCGCCATCGCTGTCAATTTGCTCAATTAACAGAAATTGGGTGGCAATGTCACATAATACGTCACGCTATGTGACCTTAAGTGTTATAAAACCATGATTGACCATG
This sequence comes from Mycena vulgaris, assembly GCA_029204335.1. Classification (NCBI taxonomy): domain Eukaryota; kingdom Fungi; phylum Basidiomycota; class Agaricomycetes; order Agaricales; family Mycenaceae; genus Mycena; species Mycena vulgaris. The sequence goes on from JARGYA010000067.1 coordinate 485,135, forward strand.
ATACCATCACCAAATAAACAGAGAAAATACTACAGGGAGCACTCAGCATTGTCAGAGCTCTAAGATCCACCTAAGAGTAATAGAATGTATCAAACAAATCCAGCCAAGCCGCGGCTCAGCCGTGGCTTGGTCGGCTGGCTTATTTTTAGCTTGGCTTGGCAGCTCAGCCGAGCCGCGGCAATACTAATTCCCACGCAGTCGACTTGACTGGTCACGTGCCGCTCCTCTGAATCGGCACTGCGAGTGCGAGGCACTGCGTCTGCTTGGTTCAATGGTTGCCACCGCTAATACGAACCTACGTCCTGCATGAGGCGAGTGGTATTCGCTTTGAAGTCAGGATCCTTGGCAAGCGCTTTGAGTTCCTTCTGGTCTGCCCAAGACGACCCTGCTTCGGCCCATCATCATTGCGCACGCGACGGCGACGACGACGACGACACCTGGTCTTTGATGCAGGCGAGTCAGAGTCAGAATCATCGCCGGATGATATCCACTGGCAATCATCATCTGAACGCGCCGGAGTATCGTGTCTTCATCTACTTGCAGAGCAGACTCAGCGCCAATGTTTGGCACCCAGGCCGCTGACCTTTCTTCTTCCTGTCATGTCCGACCTTCCGTCCCTCCTCCTCGCATCATTGAATCCGGCGACAAGGAAGGCAGCTGAGCAGAATCTGAATGCCCTTAGCGTCCAAGAGGGGTTCCTTTCCCACCTTCCTCCTCTGATCCTGGATGCCACCAACGAACGCCCAGTCAGACTGGCTGGGAGCGTCTTTCTGAAAAACATTGCAAAGCTCCGGTGGGAAGAGGTGATACCATCTAGATATTTCCCAGTGCATTAAACATTTATGCCAAACTAACAGGATACCAACCCTCTCTCAGAAGCAGACAAAGCATCCCTTCGCGCCCAGCTTGTGCCTGCCATGCTCGTGCTCTCGACTGGCGCAGGGGATAAAGCTATTCGGGCCCAAACCGCTGAGAGCATATCCCTCATTGCGGAACTGGATTTCCCCGCCAAATGGCCAGATCTCATCGGTGTCAGTCATGGCTTTCCTCTTCCGTGCACAAAGTATTCATGTGGCCCCGCAGCACTTGATTTCTTCCCTCTCGCCCACGTCATCTTCTACGAACATCGCGATTCTTCAGACTTCGCACTCTATTTTCTCTAAGTGGCGCGCTCATGTCTGCTCTGATGCTCTATTTACGGAAATCAATCTAGTGTTGACGAAGTTTATGGAGCCTTTCCTGGGCCTCTTCCGACACACCGCCGCTCTCCTGTTGTCACCTCCGCCAACGCTGGACACGTCGTCGTCGAGCGGCGAGTACGCTGCACAAGCGCAAACCATGGCACTTCTCGTGGAGATATTCTACGATTTCACGTGTCAAGACCTCCCTCCCGCAATAGAGGGCGCGCATGCCGAATTTTTCAGTCCTCCTGACGGATGGTTCCAGAAACTCCTTGACTGGAACCCGGCCGGATTAAGCGTGGACGTGAGCCAATCTTCGTGCTGTCTGATATTGGTAGCTCAGATTCCAACAGCCTGATGAGACAACGGCTTCCTTGCCGTCTCAGGTCAAAACGGGAATTTTACAGATTGCAGAGGTACAAAGAAATCTTCGAATCCCGCCCACATTCAATGACGCTTTCCTTCCAGCTCTTTCTTCAACTTTATCCGGAACAGCTACAGCAGTCACCCGTCATTGAATCATTCATTCAGGGAGTCTGGACTATGATCGGCAACAATAGCATGCCAGGCCTAGCAGATGACGGGGTAGGTGTTATTTTAGTGGTGCAGCGAGGCCAATGTCTAACCCCTGGTGTCTCTAGCTCGTCTCGCAGTCACTTCGATTTCTGTCCGCAACAATTCGGTCCAACTACACTTTTCTGTTCTCGGCGTCGACTCTCTCCACTATCATCCAATCGATCATTGTGCCAAACGTACTTTTCCGGGTGTCCGATGAGGAGATGTTCTCCGATGACCCCCTAGAGTTCATTCGTTTATCTCTGTTCGATTCGGCCTCAACCTCATCTGTCGGCCTGACTAGTGGGGGAGCTGATGGTTGGACTCGCAGACAAGCAGCCGCAGATGTACTCAAGGCCTTGGTGGGCAGTGGATTTGAGAGGGAAACGACAGCCGAGGTCGAAAAGTGGGTTCAGATGGGGTTAGCACAGTATAACAGTGCTACTGTCCAGGACCGGGTCGAGGGCCAGGGATGGAAGGCAAAGGATGGCGCAATTTATTTGATGATGGCTGTTGCTACTCGGGGCTCCACTTCCCAAGTACGTCCTCATTTTGGTATGAAAATTCATTCACTCAGATATGCTAGCTTGGAGTCACGTCAACGAACGCTCTTGTTGATGTTGTCCAGTTTTTCTCTAGCAACATATTTGGAGATCTGGAAGCTCAAGAGGGTTCAGTTCATCCAATCTTGCAAGTTGATGCCATCCGCTTCTTACTGAGCTTTAGAAATCAAGTAAGCACCACTGCCTCACTCTGTTTAATACTGACATCGCCCGCAGCTAACAAAACCTCAGTTACTCTCCGTGTTGCCACTATTGGTCCGGCACCTTGCGTCGCAAAACTATGTCACCTATACATACGCAGCGATTACGATTGACAGGATTTTAAGCATCCGACGGGACGGAGCCAATCTGTACGCGCAGACTATTATATCCTCCGGACCTCTAAAACTCTCAATCACAGATTCGCGCAGGCAGACATCCATGATCTTGCTCCAAATTTGCTGGCTACTCTGTTGTCGAAGATAGAGAGCGCCGGAACGGCGGAGAAGGTCGCTGAGAACGACCATCTGATGAAATGTTCGGGCCATTCCTCCATCTACCTCAGTATCTCATTTGTTTCCTTCCGCAGCTGCCGTGCGCGTGATCTTCACGGCGCGACAAACGCTTACTCCTGGATACGAACAGACCCTTGGGCGACTCATCGGGATCTTGGAACTCATATCCAAAAATCCCAGCAACCCTCTCTTCGATCAATACATATTCGAGAGCATCTCTGGGCTGATGAGGTGATTGCAAACCTTTCCGAATGCAGAACACCACTCATAGTATCCCAGGTTCGTCGTTGAGGGCACACCTGCGACCTTGGCGGCTTTCGAAAACGCCCTATTTGGGCCATTCACAATCATAATACAACAGGACATCGAACGTACGCCTACATAGCACACTGTTGCTCGGGAACCGAACTGATGCAATTACAGAATATATCCCCTATGTCTTCCAGCTGCTCGCCCAAATGCTATCTCTCCATAGCGGTGATGTGCCTACCCAATACCGGCCGTTACTGCCTTTGTTGTTCACCCCAGCTTCATGGCAACAAAAAGGCAGCATCCCGGGATTGGTCAAGTTGCTCAAAGCATTCCTCGCTCGCGATAGTATTCAAATGATGGCATCCAACCAAATTGCCAGTGTTCTTGCTGTGGTGCAGCAGAGGTTGATCCCAAGCAAATTGAACGATGTCTGGGGCTTCGAGTTGTTGCAAGAAATCGTCATGTTCGTTCGCCCGTGAGTGTCAACAGTGCAAAAGAAAGTAGAAATGCTGATGCTTCGGCAGAGGGGATCTACGGCAGTACTTTACAAGTGTGGTCATGACTCTTCTGACAAGGATGCAGTCGAGCAAAACCGACAAGTTTGTCTATCTCTTCTCAAAATTCCTCCTGTATTGCATGGCCATCGATGTTGAGGGTTTGGGGCCGGATTATGTTGTTGACACCATCGATGAGATTCAGCCGCGGTATGTCCTGGCATTGAACTCGATCCTCTACTGACCGTCGTACATTAGGTTGTGGTCACAAATCTTAACCAACTTTGTGGTTCCTCAGGTTCCACTAATGCCCCAGAAGGACCGAAAGTTGGCCGTTATTGGCCTGACCCGCTTGTTAACACGAAGCAGGAGCATGATGCTGGAGCCGAATGTTCAACTGTGGTATGACGCTTGTTCGATCTCTATTTGTTCCTGAGCGAACCCGACACAGGCCTCCCACATTCACGTCCCTGGTGCAGCTCTTCCGCGGCCAATATCTTGCCGGCGCGCCAACGACTTCAGAGACGGGCGACGACACAGCTTCAGTCGGCATCACAGACATCGACCAAGAAAAACAGGCCGCAGGATATCAGGCGGCGTACTCGCGGCTTGCAGCCTCCGAGACCGTGGAGGCAGACCCGGTAGCATATGTTCGGGATCCGGAAGAGTACCTGCGCAATGAATTGAGGGAGCTCCCAACGTTGCTCGACTTCGACAAGGATGAGGACCTCCAACGGATGTACGCGCTACTGTATCGGATCCCTGAAGGCTTGGAGCTGCTGCGGAAGAAATTCGAAGAACATGTCAAGAAGGCTGGGCTTGCTGCCGTCGCGAAGCTCGTCGGCACTAGGGGAGAGGCGAATGCCGACGCGATTGACCCGAAGGCATACGTGGATGCCTTGCTGGACGTGCACAAGAAAAACTCGGAAACGGTCACCCGGAGTTTCCGAGGGGAGGCTGGATTCGTCGCGAGTTTGGACAAGGCATGTAGGGAATTTGTTAATCGCAATGCTGCGACGGGCGCATCCAATTCGAAGTCGCCTGAACTCCTGGCTAAACATGCCGACCTGTTACTATGGAAGAACAAGATGGCGGAGAAGGATGATTTAGAAGCTGCTCTGAATCGTGTCGTAAGACCTTTCCTGTTCAAACTTACATATCTGAACGATATTTCCCAGATGGTATTGTTCAAGTACATCGAGGACAAGGATGTCTTCCAGCAATTCATGTGGGAAAACTTCCAAACGTTGCTCGACTTCGACAAGGATAAGGACCTCCAACGGATGTACGCGCTTCTGTCTCGGATCCCCGAAGGCTTGGAACCGTTGCGGAAGAAATTCGAAGAGCACGTCAAGAAGGCTGGGCTTGCTGCCGTCGCGAAGCTCGTCGGCACTGGGGGAGAGGCGAATGCCGACGCGATTGACCCGAAGGCATACGTGGATGCCTTGCTGGACGTGCACAAGAAAAACTCGGAAACGGTCACCCGGAGTTTCCGAGGGGAGGCTGGATTCGTCGCGAGTTTGGACAAGGCATGTAGGGAATTTGTTAATCGCAATGCTGCGACGGACGCATCCGATTCGAAGTCACCCGAACTCCTGGCTAAACATGCCGACCTGCTACTACGGAAGAATAACAAGATGGCGGAGAAGGATGATTTAGAAGCTGCTCTGAATCGTGTCGTAAGACCTTTCTTGTTCAAACTTACATATCTGAACGATATTTTCCAGATGGTATTGTTCAAGTACATCGAGGACAAGGATGTCTTCCAGCAATTCTACACGACCAAGCTGTCGAAGCGTCTCATTCATGGCGTGTCGGCGTCAGATGAAAGTGAAGCTAGCATGATCTCCAAGCTGAAGGAGGCTTGTGGTTTCGAATATACGAACAAATTGCAGCGCATGTTTACTGGTGAGTTCGTCGACTTGGCACACCTTTCTGAGTTAACGTTTGGTCAGACATGAGCCTGAGTAAGGATCTTACGGATCAGTTCAAAGACCGCGTGCAGCAGAATCACGACGACATGGATATTAACTTCAGTATAATGGTCCTTGGTACCAACTTCTGGCCCCTTAATCCCCCCACCCACGAGTTTGTGATACCTGCAGAGATCTTGGCAACGTACGATCGATTCCAGAAGTACTACCAGATGAAGCACTCTGGTCGCAAGCTCACATGGCTTTGGAATTATTCCAAAAACGAACTGCGGACGAACTATCTCAATCAAAAGTATATTTTGATGACCAGTTCGTTCCAAATGGCGGTACTCCTGCAATACAACCGTAACGACACCCTTTCGTTGGCGGAGCTCGAAGCTGCCACGGGAATCCCGAAGGAACTTCTTACCCAAGTTCTGGCCCTGCTCGTCAAAGCCAAGGTACTCGTTAATGAAGAGACGGAGCAGTACGACCTGAATCCTGGTGGGTGCATGTGGGGATTTGCTTGGGGACAACGCTGATCCTCGTCTAGGTTTCAAGTCGAAGAAGATTCGAGTTAATCTCAATCTTCATATCAAGGCTGAAGTCAAGGCAGACACGTCTGATGTACTGAAAACCGTCGACGAAGATCGTAAATACGTCATCCAGGCCACCATCGTGCGGTTCGTCCAGGCCCATTGACTCTGGAAGTTATTTATCTGACATTTCGAAATAGTGTAATGAAGGCGCGCAAGACGATGAAGAATCAGCCTTTGATCCAAGAGGTCATTTCCCAGATTTCTCAAAGGTTTGCACCAAAGATCCCCGACATCAAAAAGGTGCGTTTTTGCAGCTGCTCTGCAGAGTCAACCTTACACATTTGCAGGCGATCGACACGTTACTGGAGAAGGAGTATGTCGAGCGTGTAGATGGCACGCGAGATACCTTTGCCTATGTTGCCTAATTGCCTAACCAGTCTGTGATATCTATCTTCTGTACTCCACTTTATTCTCCCACACGTTGTAGCATATATAATTCAATCGATTCCGAAGTCCGCAAGCTCGGGGCTAGTCGTTGCGAGTGCCGCGGCCAGTGCACAGGTGTACTTCAAGAGTCTTGCTGCGCACGATCTACCAGTGAGCGCTGAGCGTTCCTGCGGATAGGCTCGGATGTCGGCGTCTATTAACATCGAGGTGGCGTGTCCGCCGACGGCGCAGCTGCGGATGCACGACGCCCGAAGCAAGTAGTTGCGCCGCGCATGCCACTCGCGTGGGTCGCTAATTTCATGCCACCGGAGCCTGTGCGCTGAGCCGCCACACAACCTTTTGTGTGCATACGAAGCTCTCAATGTCGGTGTTTCTTCTCATAATGCTACTGCAAGAGGTCCAAAATTCCCGTGTTCCTCCTCATACTCCCTTCTCGCCGAGGCCGCATCCTGATTTTGTCAGGCCGAGCAAGCCGCCTTCCTGATTTTTAAAGTATTCCCACGCATTTCCAGGACTTGACTGGTCACGTGCCGCTCCTCGGTCGCTGAATGAGCACTGCGTCCGCTTGGTTCAATGGTTGCCACCGCTAATACGAACCTACGTTCGGCATGTCCTGCATGGACCTCACGATTTAAACTCAAGAGCCGTGACTTGGGACTTTTCGCTCGCTATTCCCATACTTCTTTCCCTCTCTCGTCACTCCAAAACGGCATTCTTTGGGAGGATAGACGTCCATCGGCGGCATCTGTCCTTCGGTGGCTATATACCCTTCTCAGAACCGGAAGTCTCCGTTCTCGATTCCCAGTCTACGAAGCAATGACCCTCCATTCAGGTATCCATTCAGAGAAGTTCTGATAATACCGGACCAATCTTCCCCCCTTCTCACGACATAGCATCGCACGGACAGGTGATCACGACGTTGGCGCGAGCTCGGGCATTACCTCGGTTGTATTTTCCCTTTATAACTCTTTCTTCAACTCCCTGAGAGTGTAGCCTTCCTTCTCCCTTCTCCTCCAGCCATGACGGACTCACTTCAGAACACGTTCGGGAGTGCATTCGTTGGTCTTGTCGTTAGCGCGATGTATGCGAATCAGCTCTCTGGCCGCGGCATTGTACTCATCGCTTCCAGCTTATATGGGGTCACGATCTTGCAGACGTATGAAATCGCTGGATTGAGCTCATAACTTGCGGATTAACAACATTCCACAGATATCTATACTACCGGTATAACTCCCTGTACTACCCCGTTGAACTCCTTTCGAGGCTTATTTATCTAGAAACTATCCCGAAGACCCGAAGGTGCTCAAGTGGATGGTTATTAGCTCATTGTATTTTCTTGATCCAATTCTAACAAGCCTCATCAGGTTGCCATATTATGGTATTTTCTCGGTTTCTGCGGTCACTTTCCGGTAACATCGACTATGACAGGCTTCTAGACACTGCACATCTAGCGTTATGTGCCATCGCTGTATATTGGTAAACCTGGTCTTCGTGAGTAGTCGTTCGGATTTCTTAGTTTCCGCCACAGGGTGCTGGTCTTGAACTTCAACAACCCTGCAATTCTTTCGACAGCATCTTGGTGAATACACTGCTTAGACAATGATCTCAGACCTATATCATCTTTTAGGAGCATGAATGTACGGCGTCTTTTTCAGTTCACTACTGTCGAGATGCTTCAACAGAACATAGGTCCAAACAGATTTTAACGGTCTGATTGGACTCATAGTAGAATGGTGAGCAGTCTTCCCTCATTCACTCCTGATATGAACACATATGGGCAGTTTCTATGTCCGTCGCGTCTGGATAGGTTCGATTCGATTGCTTGTATATCATTGCCATGCTGACAAACTTCGTTTAGTCTCTCGAAACGGCTATCTAACGGGTATCATTGTGAGCACATCTACTCTGTTACTTCTCATAACTTATGGTGTGATCTTCATAGCTCGTACTCTCACTTATTCATTTCGGTATATGATTATTCCCTGCCCGATGGGAGTGCTATAAATAACAACTGCCTGTTCGGTGACAGGTCTTGGGATAGGTTCGCTTTCCGTTCATGTAATGCTCGTCCTGTCTCACTTCACGAGCAGTATTCACTGTCGGAAGGTAATCGAACCTGGAATCTAGCTTAAGTAACACGCCCACACGTCCCATAGCTTTGAAACTTCAAGATCGGGATTCTCGCATTTAATTGTGAGTGTGCCGTGGTGATATTTTGCACAGAATAATACTCATGCAGGCCAGTGGGTGACCAGCGTCGGGTTAGGCTCAGCTGCTGCCGCAGACATGCTCATCGGAATTTCTCTCTGCTACTATCTGTCCAAAAACCGTACTGGATTCACGAGGTTTGGTTTCGGTTTCATTTTCCGATGTTTACCCTGACCGGTGAACTTTAACAGAACCGACAATCTCATCAGCACACTGATGAAGTACAGTTTAACCACTGGATTTCTCACTGGTATCATCGATTGTCTGGCGGTGATCACGTTCGGCACGATGCCTAACTCGTGGGTGTTGTGGACTCTGGACTATTTTCAAGGTTTTATTCATCGTATTCGGCTACACAGCTGGGTATATCTGGCTTTTATCTTTGTTTCGGGGAAATGTGAGTGCTTCATTAACCGAGTATTGTGTTACTCAAAGGCTCGACGCGGGTAGGCTATGTCAATTCTGCTCTGGCGGCGTTGAGTTGCTCGTCTTTGCATCCCGTTCGACAGTCTAATTCGATTCATAGTTTAAATAGCCGCGAAATGTTACGGGAACGGGCGTATCCTCCCGAAGGTTCCTTTCTGAATCTTTCCGGTGTTCCAAGTGCCCGCCCGACCGCTACACAAAGCGAAAGAAAGGTATGCACAATCTCAGAAGAACTTTCATCCAAGTGACGCCGGGTTTCAGCCCTCGTTGGCCGTGAATGTCGAGACTGCCATCATGTCGAAGACAGACCGCGTATTTGTAGGTGGACTTGCCAATCATTCCACTCAGTCCCAAAGTGACACGATAAAGCCTAGCGCTTCGACAACAGCCACTACGACATTCCCATGATGTCCGCGTCGTTCCATGATTTAGGTGACCCAGTTTTTCCAATGTATTTTAGCTCGAATGTACAACTCAGTTGTACATATACTTTTCTTGGGTCTTCACTACTGCACTGGGTCGAACTTTGTCGAACTAGGTACCCGTGTCATACACACGCTCATTACCAGAATGGAAATATTTCTATTTAATTCGACAAAGGCACCACGCCCTCCGCCAGCCACATATATGCAGCTCTTTCGCCCCCGACGCGCTCTGTCGCGTCTCCTGTTTGTTCTCACCATGGCGGTCACGTGCTCGCTTCATGGCTTCAACCGCTTCTTTGCGCGACCACCTACTCGATGGGCTGCGGAATATCCCTGGCTCCCGAGAATTCCACATCCACGTCCTTGTATCCTCCCCGAGGAAATTTCAAGGACTCTTCCCTTTCGCACAACCGCGGCCACGGTCCTACCTCCAGGACATCCTCATTCTGCTTTCAGAGCAGAGCACTCCCGATTCAGCGCGAGTTTTCACCACTGCAATCGAGGCGTGCGTCCATAATGTTCCCGCGACGTCCTGCGCCATCTTCTATGTCTCCAAGGTGGATTCCACGGGCCAATCCACGTCACCATCTCCCGCCGCCACTCTTGTCCGATCGCTGCTGGTATATTACGCCGACCCCGTCACTCGCCCCATCTCTGCCGCCCACCTATGGATTCATTTGTTTGCGCGGGCGCAGTCTCAGTATCTATTTCCCAACTCTGCCGATTACAGCGGCAAGCGTCCGCTCAGTGATGTCAAGCTCTGTGCCTGGTGGAAACGCGTGTTGAGCGAGGTGGCGCATGCCGTGAGCGCTCGAGCGAATGCAAATGCCACCATAAGACTCTACTACGTGCTTCCGGGATACAGCCAGTTGGAGGCGGAGCAGTCATTGCGGCGTGCTGCCGCATCTGACGACGCGACGGGGCCTTCCTGGATCTACGGCCATCCTTATTCCCAGACGGACATACCACTTCCCTGCCCTGCTCCCACCCCGGACCCACAACAACAAAATCTGGGGCACTTCATCCCGTCGTTCGATGATGATCCCAAGTCGCGCTTCATGGATGAGATCGCGTGCACACCCGACGCAGAAGGGATTAGGTCACCTCCACGTAAACGCATGCGGACCCTCCCTCATAGCAACGATGCCGACGTTCCCAAGGAAGCGGCTGCGGAGAAGGAGCGCCAGGGTGGGAAAGCAGAGCGTATTTTAGGCGAGCTCGGGAAGGTCTCCGCCGAAGAATTCTGGGAAAGGATGTCCTTCCGCCAGGAATGTGTGGCGGGCGCCGTCACTGGGTTTTTCGTGGCCGGCATCTCGTGTCCTACATCCCAGTCTGGTCCCGCAATTGCACCCCTCGCTCCCCTACCCGGCCAGGTGTCCTGTCAATTGAATAAGCGGATTCTGAGCTCCCTCATGACCGGTTTGGAATTTTCTACTGTCGAACGGTCGATTAAGGCCACGGAGACATTAGAAGGTGCTATACGAGGACTCTGCGAAGGGATTGCGGCTGTTCCCGCATCGCGGACTGCAACGCATACCCGGGACTCTGATCGTCGGACACCCGAACCGGAACCTTCGCGAGCTCTACTGGCCCCACCCTCAACGCCTCCCCGTCGTGGAAGTGCGCACGTCCCAGATGTGTCGCCGAATCCGTTTCCGGAGCCGGTCACGTCGCTGGAGACGTACCACGCGCACATATATGGGTCCATATGTGTGAGCAATGCGCCCCGGCCTCCAAAGACGCCCAGCGGTGGGGGAGAGGACGGAGGCGCGCCCGCGGAACCAGGACCACGCGTAACAGTGCTGGCGGTGCGGAAGAAAAAGAAACGCGCCGAGTAATAGATGCAGTGTTGGGTATTGAATCTTGATGTATTTTATGCAGCGATGACTGATGTGGTAGAGTCTCACAGCGCACTGCTGTGACTCATGGCAGACAAGTAGATGGGGGTGGCTTGATGGTGTGCTAGTTTTCGCTCGGCATTAGCCGTTGGCCGACATGGAAGCAAGATGTCGTTAAAGTGGTGCGACAGTCGAGGATGATATCCTGTGGTGCAGGATGGGGTATAGATTAATGTATTATCGCAAAGGGATGGGAGAAAACGAGTGATGCTGCACATGGTGGTCTGGTTTCTGGGCCGGAAATCCGAGCAGATTGTGGGTATCAAAAAGATGAACGGGGAAATGTTTCAGAACGACAGAAGAGCGTTGAAGAGGGTAGATATATCAGTGAATAGCGGGGTATGGCAGGGGATGGAAGGTGTATATCACGCCGGGTCTGATCGAAAACTCTTCTTTTCATTATTCCAATCCTGCAGCGGCGGTTGACTTTCTACACGCTCGTCCTAACGACTTGTCCTCCACGTTCTCGACCATGACCACACATTCCCTGCCCTCCTTTGCATCCACCTTCAGCAGCAGCTCACCCCCGCTCGGGAACATATCCAGTGGTAACAACTCCCTCCCCCCAATCCATACACGCTCGACCCCCGCGCTTTCCCGACGCGCCAAATCGCCCCAGGGACAGCCCCGTTCACGACACTCCAGCGAAGAGGACAAGATTGCGGGCAGAAAACGGTCTCGCACAGAAATCACGTCCACTGCGCGCGATGATGAGCCCTCCGATTCAGAGTGCGTCTTGTTCGGCTGCACGCCCACCAGTCTCTCATCTTTTTCTGCTCTCTCTCAGTCGAGATTCCCCTCGTCTGGTCCGAATAAAAGAAGAGCAGGATCAGGACATGCTCGACGATGGTCGCATTATCTTGGATCAAACCGGCGCGCCGCCGCCGTCCAGCACGCAGCCGTCTGCAGCCAAAAAGCGTCGCTTCACCGTCAGCGGCGCCCCCCAGCTCAATACCGACGTCCGCGCGCCCGCAGATCAGTCGTCCTCCACTCCTATATCTCCGGTCGTCATGGGCTTCACTATCATGCGCGATAATGTAGAGCAGGTGCGATCCATGATCACCGTCAAGCAGAAGCAGAAGGCTCTCATCGAGCAGCGCAGAGGGAGCCTTGTCAACTCCCCAAGTATCCCCGCTGCCCCCCCTCCTCCTCTGGCCCTCGCCGAGGAACGTGCCGTCCCTGCCAAAGCCCCAGCGACTGCGCGGCAGCGACGCAGTCCCAACTCCTCTGCGAATAATACCCGCCGACCCGCGAATGGTGCCCAGGTCCGGCCTCCTAGCCCGCCCCTGTGGTTCAACCGCCTCCGGTCCCTAGCCAGAATGCATTGCCGCCGCCGCCAATTAGTTTTGCGCGGCGTCGGGCCGAACAACTGGGGGGTAAGAGGAAACCAGCCGATATCATCATCAGCCCTCGGGAGGCGCATACGCACGAACAGTTCCACCCTGTTATTCAGAGTGCACCGCCCATCCCGCAAGGAGGTGGTCAAGCATCCTTTTACTCTGGCCGGTTTCCAATGACCTTGCCTCGCCTTCCGTCCGTTATGGGCGGAGGGGATACTATGCGGAGGGTCCCTAGCCACGTTCCTCCCACACCCACCCGACTCTCGATGCAGCGCACTGGCAGCTCCAACATCATCCCCTCGTTGTCCCACCCAGCCTCTGGTGCGGTCGGTGGTCGCTCTCCCCCCGCCGCGTCTGTTCCTATTGCCTCAACTCTGGTGCCCCCGACGCCCATGTCGCTTCACCATCCTGGGTATTCGGGCGACAAGTCTGCGTTTTTGGCTCCGTTCGAAGTCTTTTACGATGCCCTCAACGACTCGAAGCAGATGAAGAACTGGCTCGGGGAGCAGCTTCAGAGATCGAATACGCTTATTCAAAATCTGACGCAGCAGCAAGAGAAACTTAACGAAACAGTAGAAACTCTCGTGGAGCGGAAATTAGGCAGTATGCGGGCGGAGATGGCCGGTCTGTACCGCAAGGTGGATGAGTTGGAGGACGCGCTTCGTTCCGCGACCGGGCGCAGGCAAAGCGTCGATTCGGGGAGTCTAAAAGCCAAAGGTAAACAGCCGCTTCGCAACGGCAACCTTATGGCTTCAGAGACGTACACCTTCCCTCCTCGGCCCCAGCCAGACCGTCCGAGGGAGCCCAGTCGAAGGCATCCTTCGCCTGGCTGGCCGCAGGACAGAGACAACCAGAGCACGGTGGAATCCGAGAACGGGTCTCCCGCACCTTTCGACGCACGGCGTCTTTCTCTGTCTGCAACGCGATTAGATCCCCCGCGCTCGCAGGGCTTCGACACTTCCGCGCAGCGGAGCTCCTTCCATTCTCCGCCCCAGGGCTTCCGCGAGAATCCCCATCCGCACCCTTCGCCGTCGTCGCACGCGAAGATGAACAGCCACCCTGCGGAGCGCCCGACGCCCCATCGGCAGTCGTCGTATACGCAGGTGCCGTCTGCTGCCTCGGCCGAGCGGGGCCCCTCCCCCCAGCACGACAGCCGTAGAAACTCGATCTCCATGTCCTCCCCCGGCGCGCCTGATGACAGCTGAATTGTTCAGTCTTTCACCCGTTCATTCTTGTTTATCGCACCTACCATCTCCCATCTTGGACCGTGTACTACTACTACTATTTGGACCCCTCCCTCATTCTCTGCCGACGAACTACCCCGGATTTGTGGTCCTTGGATATACATACTTTTTGATACTTGCCTGTGCTCGTGGAATTCTCTCCCCCGGTCCTTCCTTATTTTCCTGTCTGGCTCTGCATTCACGACCACGTTCCTTTATCCATTTCTGTGTATTCTCTTAAGTAGGCAATGTACGGGCACCTCGCGACACTCATTTACTGGTTTTGTTCCCTCGCTGGGTTCAGCTGACATGGTTGTGTTCTATGCTGACTCAGGTAGAACCAGGTAGAACGTCGGCTATAAAGGGCATGGGCGGGGCGTGTCCGATAAGAGACTCATTACTTGCTGGTTGGTCAGCGTTGCTCCCTCACAAAGTTTGTTCACCCCTGGAATAGCACGCTCAACACGGCCATTCCAAATTTACCGGTCAGTAAGATTTTTCCAAGATTTTTTCCCCTGTTCGCAGATTATTGATACTCGGTTCGGACCAAGACCTCGCGATGGAGCATCGATGGAGCCCCACTTGTTATTCCTGCAATCGCATAGAATCGCATTATGAAGACGAGAACGCGTTTTGTCATCGTGCTGACGGCGATCCGATTCGTCCAACCACATGTCTACTCTCTTAAAGGCAACGCGTCGCCTGGGTTCTCTGGCATATACTTTCAATCCCGCATCCAGATACCGCTACACAACAATGGCTACCAAACCTATCATGCTTTACACTGCGGGGACGCCCAACGGCCGCAAGGTCAGCGTGTTTTTGGAGGAACTTAAGGCTGCCTACGGCCTGGACTACGAGTGCGTCGTCATTGGCATGGCTGAGCGAATGCGTAACCCACATACGCGACTATAGGTACCAGAAGATCGTGCTTTCCACGAACGCGCAGAAAGAGCCCTGGTTCATCGAGATGAACCCCAACGGCCGGATTCCGGTCATTGTCGACCGCGCGCGCGATGGGTTCAAGGTCTTCGAGACAGGTAACTGACCGAGTCTGGCAATTTTTTATAAATGCCGTATCCTAAACAACATCCTCAGGCGCTATCCTTCTCTATTTGCAGCAGCACTACGACAAGGAGGGCCGCTTTTCGTTTGCCCATGGGTCCAACGAGTACAGCGAGGTCATACAGTGGATAATGTGGGCGCACGGGGGATTGTGAGTCGGGACTTTACTTGATGATCATCCTGTTGACGCTTCACAACGCAGAGGACCGATGATGGCACGTCGCCCGACCGGTTTGTATTGCTGATTTGCTGCTGACTCGCGTGGTTTCTCTTCTAACAGGGGCAAGGTCAGTTGTCGCTTTTATTCTCGACCTCGACGCGTAACTAACTCACTTTCGCAGCCGGCCATTTCGTCAACTTGAAGGAGAAAATCCCCTACGCGCAGAACCGGTACATCGACGAGACCAAGCGCTTATTGGGCGTAATGGAGATCCGCTTGAAGAATCACGAGTATCTCGTTGGAGGAAAGCTCACCATTGCGGATATCAATGCGTACCCCTGGTGCGCCTCTCGTGCTTAACTCGCACTGACTCCCACTGAATTGCCTTTTTCAGGGTGGCCGGGCACACATTCGTTGGCGTGGATTCCCTCGATGCCTGGCCCAGTGTGAAGGTAACGCGACGTTCGCAAGCTTTCGCGCAGTTTCTGAACTTCCGAACAGACTTGGTTTGACAAGATCGCCGCGCGCGATACCGTAAAGGCGGGCTACGCAGTTCCCGCTTGAAAAAATGCAGGCAGGTGATGGTCGCGTTGAGGCCGTCTTAGTGTACTTGTATAAAGAGCGTTGTTCGTCAAAAGAATTTAATTTTAAGAAAGGAGCTCCCGATCGTCATGTGAAAGCCTTCTATTACATACACGAGCAAACACGAAATAATCCTACATGCTACGCGCATTCACGCGTGCCTACGCCACAAAATGGCCTCGTCCCAAGCCCGGGACGTCTGAAAGACCAGCTTATCATGCACCCGACCCTTTGGTCAACAACCCACAGGCTGTTGTGACTCCCCTCCCCGATGAAGACCTGACTTTTATTCATCGGCCACCGCCTACCGCTCCCTCTCTATATTCCCTCACGACAAATCCTGTATCTCCTCTACTGCGGGCTAAGCCGCCGCAGGAAGAAATTCCACTGCCACCATTCGCCCGAAAACAACCCCCTCCGCGTGCTTCAGCGCATGTCATGTCTGAAATTCGCAGACTTCGAGCCTTGGACCCGGAACACTACACGACCGGCGTGCTCGCGCACAAGTTTAATGTCACCCGGGGCTTTGTCTCATCCATTGCAGCTCTGCCAAAGAAAAGCCAACGGAGAGCCAAGTGGCGTGAGCAGGACGCGGTGCACCAATTGGCGAGGGATAAATGGAGCGAAAAGAAGACAACGTTGATGATGATAAAGGCAAAACGGAGGGAACTGTGGTAGCGGTCGAGCTGCTTGGATGTAGATGTACAGGTGCGGTCTCATTCCAATCTTTTGTTACGGTGTTCTGAATTCTTGGGGTAGACCTGCCATTTTTGATGGGCCACAGGAGTGAAGTTTACCCACTCGTTCGGCGCCATACGGAAATGCTTTGCTATCCGCCGTCGGATGCCCGCCTTGCAGTTTCCAAAATCACTTTCTGCTCATTAAAATCGAAACCATACAAGCAATACAATGTGTTACATTTCAGTAATTCTCGATCTCTAGTATTGCCCCCGTCAGTCTGTTGGTTAACTATGCATCGACGGACGCGTCTAGTTGCAACCCGGCCTCCTGGATCGTCCCTTCTTTCCATCGGCAAATGCTGAATCTATGATTTACTCCTGGAAGCGTCGGGAGACACGTCGCCCCGCCGCAGCCGCCAGTCTTTTCCATGGGCAGTAAATACACCACCTCTTTGACACGAGAGTGTAACAAGGCCATGCTGCACATGATACATGGTTCGTGCGTCGTGAAAAGAACCTGCGATGTTAGAAGGTAGCTGTTGCCGATACGTGGCGCGTCGGCGTCAACACTGGGCAGTGGCTGAGGTTCCACTGGATCTACGTCAGAATGCGCGCGGTCGTCCGCAATCTGTCGTATAACATTCATCACGGCATGGCGAAGGGGGTGCCCAGTAGTTTGCCGCGTGTCGTGTGCCATAAATGCAGTAGGCGGCGAAGCGTTCTCCACTGTCTCATACTGGGCAGGGACGTACGCGGCGACGGGAAGCTGTGAGCGAGAAGCCCTGAGATACGGCAATTAATTCTGATAGAGGAGCCTCACCTCGCCCTTGTCTCTCCATCGGAGAGCTTCTTGTACCACCGCATGCATGGCTTCCCATGCCCATCGCGCTTTCCCTTGTGACCAATCCTCGACCTCGCCTTTACGGCGTGGCGCGTAAATCGTGGGCCAAAGCGAGGATTTCAGTAGCAAGGACGTATGGGACACGGCCACCGAGGCGGGGACTGTTACAAGGAAGGGATCGGGTAAACTGATGTCCTGAGGGAGGCTCGGTGGAAGGGGGGATACACCGAGCAGGAATGTGCTCTTCTCCCCTTGTTTGCGAACGCGTTTGAGATGGCCCAGCTCGTCTGCATTGAGTTCGCTGTGTCTCAGCCATCTAGCCGCTGCTTCAGAGTTGATCGGGAGTCCTAGGAGCCGACAGCCACGTACTTGAGCATAGGCCCAATACTGCGGGGTTCTGGTACATCGACTGCCCATGCTTGCACTAGAAGATTGTGTCACTAGATTTCCTGGCCGAAGAGCTCATAGCGTACTGGTTCGAATGGTATCAGCGGTTTCCTCTTCTGGGGGAGGCTTGAACCGTTCAAACGGAAGGTCCGTTTCGGAAACGACGTCGTCGACCGAGCCATTAAAGAAAATCGGCTCGACATGAGATAGTCCGCCCAGTCCATCGTCGTTTTCCTGGCCATCTGAGGGTAACCGTGCTGCATTGGACCCTGCCGGCTCAAACCAGTGGTTACTGCCATAGTATATACACATCTCCTCGTCTGGCTCTACATTCCGGGTCGTGGTGTAGTGGATAGAATCGGTTGATGAGTCAATTTTGTAGGAGACGTTTGGAAAATTCGAGTGGTTGAACAAGGACCCTTTGAAACAAGAATGGGTTGAGGCGAATCCAAGTGGGCAGGATGAAGAATACCCAGGCCGAGAGCCACTGCCCTACTTCCATTTTTCCATTTGAATGTATATTCATCGAGGCTAGTGAACCTGTTGCGGACAGAAAATGAATGGCGCGCGGTGCCACAGGTAACTGACCTTACCTTCCATGGGTTTCGTACTCCTCCTTCGTTAGAAGAATAACCGGGCTGATTTCCACGACAGTGTGGCTCGCGATGGCGCGTGCAGCTTCAGGTTTGGATAAAAGTGAGCCGGGAGTCACAGTGCACGAGAAGGACTAGCCGAATACACCCCGCCCTTTTCCTTGGGAGTTTTTAATAACGCATAACGAGTTGTTCAGATACGGACGCGAAGACTCGGATGTGGACGCCGAAGCAGAGTCCATCGACGCGCCTGATGCCGGGCACGTGGCTTACACATCTTGACACGAACTCTTTCGTGGAGTCTCACAATTTATGAACCAGGGCCTGTTTTTAATCTCATGTCGAGCGGACGCCCACCACGACCTTTGCCGCCAGCTCTACTCTTTGGCTTAGTCCCCGTCGCAGCTTGGTTCGTGGTGAGGCCTTTCATAGAGCCAATCCCACCCCTTCCTGCTCTCTACACTTCCTTTGGATTCTCCATCTTTGCGCTTCTGGCAACGCTGTACATCATCCCCGCTGTTGGCCCAGCATTTATCAAGGCCAACTTGAAAGGAATTGACTTGCTCAAAAATGACAAGATTCCAATGTACGTTCCCCGCAGCATTGCCTCGGAACGTTCCATAATACGAATATCCTGCCAGCCCGGAAAGCCAGGGACTTGTCTGCGCGTCCATTTACATCCTATTGTTGATCCTTTTTATACCCTTCGCGTTCTCGGACTCGATATCTAGCTTTGCAAATGCCAGGAAGACCCGCGAGGGAATCTCCGTCACCGAGTTTCCTCACTACCAGGTGGGTTCCCTGTCATTTCCTGCTGCTTGACCTAATGAACCTCGTAAAGCTCTCTGTTTATTTGTCCTCCCTGCTCTCACTGTTAATTGCGACTATCCTTGGCTTTCTTGACGATGTCTTTGACATTCGGTGGCGACACAAAATCCCAATACCGATTATCGCGTCCATACCGCTTTTAATGGTGTACTACGCTGAGCGGGGGAACACCCATGTGGTCGTGCCAATACCTCTACGCTTTATGTTGGGGACTCTGGTCAATCTAGGTATGACTCTTGACCTATACTCGAGCAGGGAGACTGAGGACTCGCCAGGCCCTCTATACTACATCTACATGTCACTTTTGAGTACATTTGCTACCAACAGTTTCAACATCCTTGCGGGCATAAATGGCTCGGAAGTCAGTCAGGCGCTCATCATTGCCCTTTCCGTCATCTTGAACGATCTCCTCTACCTCCCGTGGCCGCTTGACTTCCGGATACCGTTACATCTCTTGGGAAACAAAGCTGAGGTGGAGATTGGTGGAGTCTGGAGTGCAGGGATGGCGTACGGAAGCCAGGAGCTCGTGGAGCGGCACCTTTTCAGCCTGTACTTTATGCTACCAATGGTCGCGGTGTGTGCCGGCTTCATGTACCACAACTGGTAAGTCCGGTACTGAGACGACGGACCACCTAACATAATATGGCCAGGTACCCTGCCAGAGCATTCCCGGGTGATACGCTCTGCTACGTCACGGGTATGGCGTTCGCGGTGGTCGGTATTCAAGCCCACTTCTCCAAGACGCTATTGCTCTTCTTCATCCCTCAAATATTCAACTTTTTGCTGTCGTGTCCGCAACTGTTTGGTCTTGTTCCATGCCCTAGGCATCGTGTTCCGAGGTGAAGCTGGTGGTGCCACCCGACGTTCATTCACTAACTCCCCTTTGCAGAATCGATCACGACACCAATCTTCTTCATCCGTCTAAGACCCTGTTTTTAAAGCCGCCATCAAAGCTGACGAGCTTCGTTCTGCGGACATTTTCCACCTTGGGACTCACGGACCTAACAATCCATCCACGAACCGAGACGATTCTGGAAGCCAATAACCTGACTATCCTCAACTTCTTTCTGCTTCGACTTGGTCCAATGAACGAAAAAAGACTCGTTCAGACATTAATGTGCTCGCAGGTAGTTTCACACTGCTCGTGCGCTGATGACATTGCTGATTGATTGAAGGTCGCCGGAAGCATCCTGGCGTTTACGGTGCGCTACGGATTGGCAGGACTTGTCTACGACGGCAATCGACGATGACTGCCGGTCGAATAAAGGCATGATTGACGCGGAACGGAGAGGCGAGGTAGCGGAAGGGTATCTGTTAACCGGAGAGTAGGAATCAGTGGACGGAAACGGGAAGTGACGTCACAAAGAACTAGCCGGAGCGTATTTCCCTGTATTTCCACTAGATTCCACTACGTCCTTGCGGCCTTTGGCGGAGGCCCGCTGTACCCGAGGAGTTCCGATGTGATATGGATACCCGCTTAACGCTCTCGATCCCGACAAAACCCGCTGTCCTAATAATTATTCGGCGATCCCAGGAATCACATGCGAACTTGTGTCCCAAAGTAGAAAGCAGGTGAAAGGGGCGCCAACAATATACTTAGTCCAGTACCCCATCCACTCCCTCCCAATCCCTTTCCTTCCACCAACCACCATGTACCCAAGAACGCGTAGCTTTCGCCCAAGAGGTAGGCCCAAGTAGAGCAGTGGTGGAAGGTAAGCGCGTTCAGTCCCTATACACCGTCACGCGAGCGCTGATGTTCCACAGAGCCCGCGTTTTGCACGAGTGAAACGTCCATATACCGCCGCCGAAGTCGTAGCAAAGCGTGGAACCATTCCGATCCAATACCCTTCTAACATCCTGGCCAAGAAACTTTGGTCGACGCTAAGCGAGCATGCCAAACGAGGAACCCCTTCGCACACCTACGGAGCGTAAGTCGGTCTGTTGCCATGTGAGAGCGTGCTGACCCCGACTCGGTACAGTCTGGATCCCGTCCAGGTTACGCAGATGGCCAAGTATCTCGAGACGGTGTACGTCTCCGGATGGCAGTCCTCTAGCACGGCGTCGAGTTCCAATGAGCCCGGTCCGGATCTTGCAGGTAAGAGAACCGCTATTGTGTTGGGCGCTTTAATTCAGGCTTCCCAGATTACCCGTCCAACACCGTACCCAACAAGGTCGAGCATTTGTTCATGGCTCAGCTGTTCCATGACCGGAAACAGCGTGAAGCCCGCGCCGCCATGTCCGACGCTGAGCTCGCGAAGACTCCCATTATCGATTATCTTCGTCCATTAGTCGCCGACGCGGACACTGGTCATGGTGGCTTGACTGCCATCATGAAACTCACCAAAATGTTCGTTGAGAAAGGTGCAGCTGGAATCCACGTTGAAGATCAGGCTCCCGGCACGAAAAAGTGTGGCCATATGGCTGGCAAAGTCCTCGTCCCCATCTCGGAGCACATTAACCGTCTTGTGGCGATCCGGCTCCAATACGACATCATGGGTGTCGACAATCTTGCCATTGCGCGAACTGATTCCGAGGCTGCGACCCTCATTACATCCAACATCGATGACCGCGACCATCCTTTTATCCTGGGATCCACTAATCCTTCTCTTCCCCCTCTTAACACCGTCATGGTGGAAGCCGAGAAGGCAGGGAAGTCGGGAAGCCAACTGCAAGCGATCGAAGACAAGTGGACCAGCTCCGCGAATCTTCAGCTCTTTGCGGCGACCCTCGCCACTGCGCTGTCGAAGCAAGGCTCCTCCTCGGCTACAATTGATAAATTCATCGCCCGTGTTGCCCATGTATCATACCCCCAGGCCGTTACCATCGCCCAGAAGGAATTCGGGCTCGAGACCGTCCCTTACTGGAACTGGGACAGCCCGAGGACCCGCGAGGGATACTACCGCTACCAGGGCGGTACCCAGTGCGCAATCACCCGTGCAATAGAATTCGCACCCTACGCCGATCTGTTGTGGATGGAGACGAAGAGCCCGATCCTGAAACAAGCGCAGGAGTTCGCTGCCGGCGTGCACGCCGTCCGCCCTGGCCACTGGTTGGCGTACAACCTGAGCCCGTCGTTCAACTGGGACGCCGCGGGGCTGGGCGAGGAGGAAATGCAGTCGTACGTCTGGCAGCTGGGGAAGCTCGGATTTGTCTGGCAGTTCATCACGGTACGTCCCGGCGCGATGCATCCAGCGTAGCCTGAGCTTAGTCCTTCCTTTCAGCTCGGTGGCCTGCATTCCAACGCGTATATCTCGGACCTCTTCGCGCAGGAGTACGCCAAGACGGGAATGAAAGCCTATGTCGAGCTGGTACAGCGTAAAGAGCGTGAGCTTGGCACCGATGTGCTCACTCATCAAAAGGTTCGTCATTTTATACTCGTTGCGAGCAGGCATTGAAGGATGGACGTACAGTGGAGCGGGGCAGACTATGCGGACAACCTTATCAAGACTGTTACTGGCGGAGTGTCCTGTGCGTTTTTTTCTCACTTTTTCGAAATCTACACCCTCTAATTGCCATATTTTGAAAATAGCAACTAGCGCAAT
The DNA here is from genome assembly GCA_029204335.1 of Mycena vulgaris. Lineage (NCBI taxonomy): Eukaryota > Fungi > Basidiomycota > Agaricomycetes > Agaricales > Mycenaceae > Mycena > Mycena vulgaris. The sequence continues at coordinate 507,771 of JARGYA010000067.1, forward strand.
GGGATTGGGGGTGACCGAGTCGCAGTTCTCTTCTAAGTTGTAGCTTGGATATTGACAAATTGTACACCATGGCCTCTGAATAAATTTGCCCCAAGTTTTTTAGACTTAAACCAGTCGTTATGCGCGGGGCAACGTAATTGATCTTTTCGTGAAGGACTCGTGAAAGAGGAAGAGAAATAGAGGCGCAGGAAGGGGACGAGGAAAGCGTGAAAAGAAGGTCGGTGTCGACGAATTGACAGGTGGCTGTGTAGATAAGATTTAACTGATCTAATCTAATCTACTCGGAGGCGCCTTCGGCCCTTCGCCGCAGTGATGTCTTCGAGATCTCGCGCCCGTTTTTCGCCAAGAAAATCACATTCATATCTAAATTATGATACTCACAAGCGAAAACAGAAGGAAATGCCGCCTCTGCCAGCGCATGAACGTCGATTCAGAAGTAGCGCAGCGCTTGCCAAAATGTCTCGGACTCATTTTCTCGACCTCAAGACAGCTGAGATTGGTACTTATTACAGGGCACAGGCACATTGTCCATTCAGTAAGTTAAGCGCTCTGCAAGTCTTACACGCACGACTCGACCAAACAATTATGCGTTTCCAAACATTCCTTTACTTGATGAAAGCTCAGCTCCCAGTTTATATCCGAGAACCTGTGGACAGACGGATCAGGGAAAGCACTACGATGCGAAAGTCGGCCGAACCTTATCCCAGTCCAGCTTCTGCCGTGTTAATGGTAATGCGCGCCGGAGGCCCTTGAATGTCTTCTCCCCCATCTCCTGATACGTGTCGTTCAGCGAGGTCTGGTATTTGCCCTCTTCGTCCTCGATCAAGGCGAGGATCTTCGAAGCGGAGGCGGCGGGGGAGGAGGTTACGACGGCGGCGGGGAGGGACATGGATATCGTGTGTGTTGTGGAAAGTTGGACCTAGGACGCGCCTCAGCGCTGGTAGCTCGATGACAACATGGAAACCTACATTGCCCTGTTCATAATAGTGTACGTTCACCAGGACCTTGCCGCGAATAGTGTTTTCGTTCAAATCGATGGTGTATTCAGAGCGCCATCTCCCGGCCCTGCGCATATAAGCTGGTGCAAATTGGGCGCAAGAGTCGGCTCACCAATAATTCGACGGGTTGTATTTGTTGGCCACAACTTGAATAACGAATTGGTTTGTGGGTTCTTTTGACGCGAAGATGGACGTAACGCCGTCGTGGAAATGGGCAGAGAGGTACGTTAGAGTTGATTTTTCTAATGCGGCCCTGTAACAAATCGTATTAGATTCCGATGCGCGTAGAATGCAAGCGGCAGGTACCGAAATGGTTCAGAGTCGGCATCCGGCTCAATTGGTTGCGAGTCGGAAGCCTCCTGCGGAAGGACAGGCAGTCAAGACAAAACGCTGCTTTAGGGAAGGTGTAACTAACTGGACGCACCAGACTCAGATGATCGAATAAGAAAGTCGTCTTGGATCGAGGGTCTACGAATCGTTCCTGCCCCGCCTCTGTTGCGGATACGCGCGCAGCCTCGCTAACGATTGACTTGCAGATGAGGCGTTAGCTTCGGGATGCTGCTGCGCAGGAGCAGGAGCATGCCTGGTGGTCTGTTCCGGGAACATCGACGGTCATGAACTGCGAAAGATTGTATTCTTTCAGAGCAGGTAAGGACGCCCTCGTGGAGGGAGTCGTCGTCCGAGATGATGTTGCGGACATCTACCGTTCCGCAGGGAGACGTGAGCGACGCGGCGGGGGGACGCGCGAGAAATAGACCCCACCATTCAGGACATCGTTTATCTCCCCCGGTGGGGACTGGAGGAGAAAGCTGCAAGCTGCTTCTATGCGCTCAGTTGCGTTCATTGCTGGATCCAAGCTGGATCGGATGAGGTTGTAAACAAGGCCAAATCTTCGTCTGCGGAAACCTTCATGTTGCCCAAGGACACCATCATCGTCCGGGACCTTCGCGTGAGCAGTACAGTAGGACCCGACCGATGGGGGAAGGTCAGAGTGCAACCCATTTCCATCTCGATCCTAGTCGAAGCCTCTCTGGTTGAAGCAGGGACATCCGACGATGTAGCAGACTCGATACACTATGGAAATCTCGCCAAAGACGTCGTGAAGCTTACCCAGGACGCGGAATTCACCAATCTCTTTGCACTGGCTGAATCTGTTGCGCAACTGGCTCTGAATATGGACGGCAGAGTGTCTGCCGTCGACGTCCAGGCGCATGCAAAAAACCAGTTTCTCCAGGCCGAGTCTCTCGGCGTCGAAATCCGCCGTACGAGAGGCGCTGAACGGAAATCCGAGTGCCTGATCCAGGATCTCCGAGCGAATATCATCATCGGCGTCAACCCTCCAGAGCGGGAGGCGAAACAGACTGTGCTAGTGAATCTACGGTTCTATGATTTGGGTTGGGAGAAGGTGACTGGGGCGCAGAGCTGGCAGACGATCCATGCGGGATTGGTGAAGGTATGCTCATCCTTGCCGTCTCGGACTGTCTCGGAATATAAATCGATAACGTGTTCCAAAGGCTATAGAGAGCACTGAATACCTCACTCTCGAGGCCTTTGTGGTTGAGGTGGCCAAAACTGCATGCCAGATTGACTCCGTCGATGGGGTTACTGTTCGTGCTCAAAAGCCCAGCGCACTCACGACGGCGCATTCGTCCGGCGTAGAAATTACGCGAAATCGGGCGTTTTTCAATTTACCGCCCAGATAATCTTATTTACGTCATTGGGCCGGGAGTCGCTGGTAGTGTATGGTAGTGTACCCCAGGAACGAAACGAAACTAAAGCTTTCCAGAGTTATGTAGCGATTATTACAAGAGAAAATCTTCTTGATGTTTTCAACCCCTGCTAAATTTTACGTCCTTTTTTTGTCTTGTCGGTTTACCCCACAAATTGGTGAAAGTATGGGTTATGGGAAAACCGGGATCAAAACCGGGATCACAACCGGCGGCATTGACGGCGGGCTAGCGGACTTTAAATTTCACACTACTGCTGTATTCGGTCCCGCCTCCCGCCTCCCTTCCTTCACCTCTGTCAGTCTCAATCCTTGCCCGCCCAGCTAAGCGACGCCCCGCTCGCTATCTTCTCCTGCAACCCGTACATAGCTATTTTTCTTCAAATGCTTAGTGTATCCCTATAATAGGACCCTATCAGGATCATTCCTCACAAAAATTGGCGGGCCACCCGAGAGGCTCTGGACCCGCCGAAGCCCAAATCAATATGTGGCCTCTGCTCCTCTCGCCTCTGCGGCGTTCTCCAGTACGCAAAACCCTTGTCTAGAAGCGGAGCGCAACGATCGCCCCTATTCGGGAAGTTTGAATTGCCGTGAGATGCCGACATCCTTATTCGCAGGTGCGTGCTGGTGCGTGTCCCAGGAAGGGCATAGTTGCACTGGGAAAGGGAGTGCTGCACGGTGCAGCGGGGATGCCAGCGCACCACGTTCAAGAAGGAAAGGCGCGACCGAACACGGTACTACATAGAATTCAAAGTCCGCTGATCTGCCGCCTATGCCGCCGGTTTTGATCCCGGTTTTGATCCCGGTTTTGATCCCGGTTTTCCCATATCCCATTTGTTCTCCAAAATTGAAAGCGGGGATTTTCACGTGAAACTGAGTCCGATATTGACGATCAGGTAGGATCAGGTGTTATCAGGTGCATCCGATGTCGCCTATGTACAAAGTTCTACAAAGTTGGAGTGACAAGTCCTCCTCATTCCCATCCATGATAGCCCCAGGTCTAACTTATCTTACGCAGAATGCCCTGCTGCTCGCCACCCCCGCCGCATCTGGTGTACTGCTACTTCGCCAGCTCGCTGCGAGCTATGGCATTCTCATACCAACTTGGGCGTTGATCTGCCTCGCCGGTTCCAGTATTCCGTTATATACGGCACTTCGCCTGGCCTTGAAGCACCGCCACCACCGCAGGGAGGCGGCGGCGCTCGGTGCGCGTCTCGCACCGACGTCCTCGAACGGCAAGTGGCCCGGAAATCTGGACCTCCTCATTGAGATGCAGAAAATCTGGAAGACCGGGTACCCGGGTACGCGTTTTTGGCCTCTCGTGTCCTTACCTGACTCTGGTCCAGGCGACGGCTTGCGTGAGGTTGCCGAAGTTGTGGGCCCGGTGGTCGACCTGCGTGTGCTGTGGGATAATATAATCCTCACAATTCACCCCGAGCACATCAAAATCATCCTAGCTACGGACTTTAACAACTACGTCAAGGGTCGGTGATCTGCTGCCTGGATATCCTCTCCCGCTCACTCTATTTTAGGTGAGAAATTCCAGTATGGCATGAGCTCTGTCCTTGGCGTGAGTGTCCCTAAAGTTATGCCAGTACATATTGTTGACCACCCTGGACAACGCAGACTGGCGTCTTCAACTCTGACGGCGAGATGTGGAAATTCCATCGGTCCATGACCCGCCCCTTCTTCAGCCGCGACCGCATCAGCCACTTCGACATCTTCGACCGTCATGCGGATCGTCTCGTCTCGCTACTCAAAACGCGTATGCGCACCGGCTACGCCTATTGACTTCCAGGTTTGCTTCCCCTTCACCGCATGAGCTTCGCAGTATTTACTCAATGGTCCAGGACCTCGTGGGCCGGTTCACGATGGACTCGGCAACCGAGTTCCTCTTCGGCTCCTGCGTGAACAGTCTCTACGCCAGCCTGCCCTTCCCGCACCACGCGCCCGTCGCTGCGGAGACAGAGCCGGAGTCGGCGCACGCACAGGTGGCCACCTGCAGTTCTCCGCCGCGTTCAACGAGTCAATGATGCACATCTCCAACCGCGCGCGCATTGGGTGGGCGTGGCCAGCTCGTCGAGATGTGGACGGACAGGACGCTGCGGCCCGATGAAGGTCGTGAGCGCGTACATCGATCCGCTCATTCACGACGCGGTCGCGAAGAAGAAGCTGGCCGCGCCGCTGGGCATGCAAGAGAAGGCGGAAGGACGAGGTGGAGGGCGAAACGCTGCTCGACGAACTGCTCAATGTAACCTCAGGTTCGCACCGGTTTACAACGCAGCACTTTCTCGACGTTGACACCCCGCAGACCCCAAGGTTCTCAAAGATGAAACGTGTGTCTGATTTGCACTCGACCGTGCACTCTACTGATGCTAGTTCTCTCAGTTTAAATATTCTACTAGGTCTGCCACATCTCATTCATCCTTCGTACCGATCCTCACTCGCTTTCCAGCCGGCAAGGACACCACGCAGTGGACGACCACCGTGATCGTGTACTTGTGAGCCGTCCAATCTACTCCAAAATCCTAATGATCCTCAGCTTCATTGTTACAGCCTCGCGATGTACCCGAAGGTGAACTCGCGGCTGCGCGAGGAAGTCCTCCAACACGTCGGCCCCAGCCGGCGCCCCACGTACGACGACATCCGGGACATGAAGTACCTCCGCGCCGTAATAAACGGTAGGTTTCCCCCGTCCACTTTTTAACGCGGGTCTTATCGACGTTTAGAGGCAATGCGGCTGTATCCTTCCGTGTAAGTGCCCCTACACCATAAATAACATGCCAGCTTAAATTGTATCCTAGGCCGTTCAATGTCAGGTAATCTCCTCCCAGTGGCGTCGGTGTATGTGTTCTTACGGTGGAGCATCTGCAGAGAGAGTATCAACGCGACGACGTGGCCCTCGCCCGACCCGAACGAGAAGCCGATTTACATCCCTGCGGGCACGCAGTGCGTTCTCCTCCTTTGGAATGCAATGGTGCCGAGCTGATAAATCGCGCCGCGCAGGGTGCCGTACTCGGTGCTCATGATGCACCGGCGCAAGGACCTGTGGGGACCCGACTGCGGAGGAGTTTGACCCCGACCGGTGGCTCGACGAGCGGCTCAAGGACGACGCTGCTGACGAACTCGTTCATGTTCCTCCCGTGCGCTGCTCGTGGTTAATTAACGATCGCCTCTCCCTAATTTAGTGTGTAGATTCAATGCGGGGCCGCGCATCTGCCTCGGGCAGCAGGTACGCACTCCTCGCCGTCTATTCGAGATGATAGATAGACTAATTGCGGGCAGTTCGCAGTACAACGAAATGTCGTTCGTGCTGATCCGGCTGCTGCAGAGCTTTAGTTCCTTTGCCCTCGACGCGGACGCGTTCCCGCCCGAGGCGCGGCCCCCGCTCGAGTGGGCCGCACTCGAGGGGCGCAAGGCGTACTGACCAGTTCCGGCCCAAGATGCACTTGACGATGTATTCTGAGGTGAGTGGCGTCGCGTGTTGGAAGTATGTAGGCTGACGGTGTGTGTTTGCAGGGGGGGATGTGGCTCAAGATGACGGAGGCGGGGGATGTCTGAAAGGAGCTGTATGTATGATTATTGATGTATTTTCGAGTGTACGATATCGCGAGGCATATTACTTCCGGCGCAAAGAATCCGAGCTGTTGTCGCGTCGAGGGGTAGGTTCAGACCGCAGAGTAATTTAACGGGAGCCATGTATTGTGGAGAATTCGAAATTTATGGAGTTTGAGGTGAGGAGGAGCGAGAGATGGACGACGCGTTGAGCCGCGCGCGTTGAGGAAGAGTAGATGATTACGGGCACCGGTTTTTTCGCCGTGGCAAGGCGTGGCGTGGCGTGCAAGCGTGGCACGTGATTAGCGTGCCCGGACAGTTCAACTCACCAAGGCTTAAAAATTGACATGCAAGGCAAAATACCCGTGTATCTTGTTCAGTGTTTAAGTTGGCTGTATTCTGTGTCGAAACCCAAAAAAAACACATTTCCAGACTGCTCAATTCAAGCGGTATTGTCACGCATACGTGACGATGTCACTGGTCGAAGCGAGGAGGCGATGGTCTCGCAATGGACTCACAAACCCACATATGATACACATTAGACTAAGAGAAGCTGCTGGATCCATATAGTGTGGTTTCAAGTCTTCAACCCCATTTTTCTGTGCATTCTTTCAGAAGTTATGATTTTTTTGTTGCCTTTTCACTCAAGTGCGTGATAAATCCTGGTTGAGTTAGTGTCGCAAAAAAAGGGATTGCAACATTATTGTCTTACTTGAAAGAGAGATGCAATAAGCCCAGTTTGGCGCTTGCCGTTTCTCCATAAGGACCGGTTTTGGACCTGCACGCCTCTGCACGCCACGCAGACCGTTAGCGTGCAGTGCCGTGTCTATGGCGTGCCGCGCCGTGTCATTGCGTGCACAAGCGTGGCGAAAAATGTTTCTCAGCACACACTTTGGTTTAAATCACTAGGGATAGCAACTCCATAGTAATAATTCACGTCTCGACTCGGAGTTCAAATGACAAACGATGTTCAACTTTTTCAAGTTGCAACTTGGACCCGCGTACTCCAAGAGTCTAGCCCACCCTGAGGACATTGTGATGGAGAGGAAGGTTGCGTCTATGTTTCCTAGGCCCCCACAACTTCCTGGTGTGGCGGAACCGCTCAAACAAAGTTGAAAACTTAATGGCGGTGAGTGTCAGTGGTCGGTTGGGGAAAAGCCGTCGACAATTTAAAGAAGTTGACTTGTAAATTTATTCTGGCTGTCATTGATCCATATGAGGGCCAGAGAGGTTAAAATACAAGCATACTGTGGTTTCACGGTGGTGGAAGGACAAGGTGATGCACGCTACACGGCACTGCACGCCAACCACGTCACGGCACGCCGTGACACGGTGATTTCCCGAGGCCCGATGATTACGTGTATGTATTGATCGCTCCTAGATACTCTTACCCAGAACGCCCTGCTCCTTGGCATCCCCGCCGCATCTGGTGTACTACTACTTCGCCAGTTCGCTGCGAGCTATGACATTCTCATACCAACTTGGGCGTTGATCTGCCTCGCTCGTTCCAGCATTCCGTTGTATACGGCTCTTCGCCTGGCCTTGAACTTGAAGCACCGCCACCACCGCAGGGAGGCGGCGGCGCTCGGTGCGCGTCTCGCGCCGACGTCCTCTAACGGCAAGTGGCCCGGAAATCTGGACCTCCTCATTGAGATGCAGGAAATCTGGAAGACCGGGTACCCGAGTACGCGTTTTTGGCCTTCTCGTGTCCTTGCCTGCCTGTGATCCTGGCGACGGTTTGCGTGAGATTGTCGAAGATGTGGGGCCAGGTGGTCGGCCTAAGCGTGCTATGGGATAATGTAATCCACACGATTCACCCCGAGCACATCAAAATTATTCTAGCTACGGACTTCAACAACTACGTCAAGGGTCGGTGATCTGCTGCCTGGACGTCCAGTCCCGCTCATTCTCTTTTAGGTGAGAAATTCCAGTATGGCATGAACTCTGTCCTTGGCGTGAGTGTCCCATAGTTATGCCAGTGCATAGTGTTGACCACCCTGGACAACGCAGACCGACGTCTTCAACTCTGACGATGAGATGTGGAAATTCCATCGGTCCATCACCCGGTTAGAAATTTCCGGTCCTTCAAAATCTCTCTGTATTCAACTGTACGACTGTACTGCTGTTGAGATTGTTATCCTCGCAACCGCGGCTGGGTAGGAGACTGGGGGTTTGTGTGTGCAGTGCAAAGAGTCAAAACTCGTGAATGTGTGTTTTTTCTCAGCGTCGGCGATTCAGATAAGGATTGCTTCCCTCATGTAGTCTCATGACTTGGAACGAAGCCTGGCACTCGCAGCGGGCCAAGGTGAAGGCCGTACAAAGTCCATATGCTGCACATGCGTCGAAGCAGTTGGTACTGTCTCACTGGCAGCCGGATGATGTGTGAGTAGGTGATTCCAGTGCTTGAATTAGCCCAGAGACATTTATCAAAGGTAGAAGCTGCACACCGGAAGGAAAGCCGTCCCGTCGGGGTGGTTGATGACAGAAAAGGTTATAGTGGTGTTGGCCAATTTTGTGCTTATGGCGCCGGTCCAGGATCAACGGGCTGGTGGGCCACTTGCTTTGCACCCATTCTCACCCCGATAACTCTTACATGGCTCAACACCCTCCCTCCCTCCCGCTCGATGAGACGCTGTACAAGGTACATTCTTTGTTACTTTATCGCAACACAATCCCACTGCACACCTGATAGGCAGAGGAATTCGCATTTGTCAAGGAAGAAACCGGTATATGCGATGCCGATGCCCTGAAAAAACATATTCTCGCAGTGCAGACGAAAGCATATGCGGTAGGTCTTTGGACGACGTACCACTGGCTTTGATCGATGGTTTTGTATCTCGCAGCTGCGTGGCTTTCCCTGTGTTCGTCTTTTCGAATTCGCAAAGTGAGAGCATTATCAGTGTGTGACAGACCGAAGGAATCGATTACTTACCGTAAATTTCAGAACAAAGCTGTCAGTTTTGCCTGCTTATGAAGAAGTTTTGAAGTTGGGCCGAGAGAGGGAAGGCGCCATCCTTCTGGATCTGGGTTGTTGCTGTCAGTGTACACTGGGCCTTTTCCGCAACGATTTCACCAGAGTTTTTAGGCGGCACGGACATTAGAAAGGTCGCGCGCGATGGATTTCCTATGGGGAACTTGCTTGCGAGTGACGTTGTAGCAGGTATCCGATCGAGCACCCGCCAACTCTGTGTTTGACTTGTCTATTGCACGCAGATTATTGGAATATCGGCCATGAGCTGTTCCTTTCAACTCCAGAAACGTTTCCGGTCGTGTTTCTCCTGGGCGACGCACTGGATCCCGGATTTCTTGAGCCACGCACTCCCCTTGCCACTCCGTCGGCGGAAGTCACCGACTCTCCACCCCCGCCGCTGACCTCCTTGACTTGTCTGACCTCGCTGCACGGACGAGTCTCTGTGATCCACATATCGTCTGTTTTTCACCTGTTCTCTGAGGAACAACAGCTCGACCTCGCACGTTCGCTCGCGGGGCTGCTCGCTCCTCTGCCCGGGTCAATCATTCTCGGCTCTCACAATGGCGCACTCTCTAAGGGCGTCGGACGGCGCTTCTTGTCTCAGGGCGTCGGACAGCAGTTCATGTTCCTCCACTCTCCGGAGTCGTGGCGTGAATTGTGGGAAGGCGTGTTCCCGCGGGGAACTATCAAGGTCAAGGCTGAGTTGGAAGAGAGTACTTGGGCTGATGGCAAGGATCGGGCTTGGTTGACGTGGTCTGTGAGCAGGATTTGATTTCCACACTATTCTATTCTATCCAATACATCACTTATGGGTGCTCACCACCTGGGCCCGGGTCCCACACTGGTTTAGTTAACGCGTGTAATGGCATTTCCTTCTGAGCAATTTTCCCGCACGTCTGTCCAATAACCAGCAACACAAGCGCAGGCAACACAAGCGCAGGGAATGCTTTCGCAGATTGAGTTTTATTATCCCAAATGCTCCAAAAAAAAAAAAAAAAGTTGGTTGATCGGTTCTCGCGCTGATGTCCACCACCATTTATGACGTTCCCGATGTCACAGTATTCATTTGGAGAAAAAAACTTTAGGTTGGGGAAACTGTTTTCTTCAAAAATTTGAAGCGGCTCAAGGCGACGCTGCTGACGAACTCGTTCATGTTCCTCCCGTGCGTTGCGTGTGTTTAACTAATGCTCGCTCTCCCTGATTTGTGTGTAGATTCAACGCGGGGCCGCGCATCTGCCTCGGGCAGCAGGTATGCATTCCTCACCGTCTATTCGAGATGGATAGATAAACTAATTGCGGGCAGTTCGCGTACAGCGAGATGTCGTTCGTGCTGATCCGGCTGCTGCAGAGCTTTAGTTCCTTTGCCCTCGACGCGGACGCGTTCCCGCCCGAGGCGCGGCCCCCGCTCGAGTGGGCCGCGCTCGAGGGGCGCAAGGCGTACTGACCAGTTCCGGCCCAAGATGCACTTGACGATGTATTCCGAGGTGAGTGGCGTCGCGTGTTGGAAGTATGTAGGCTGACGGTGTGTGTTGCAGGGGGGGATGTGGCTCAAGATGACTGAGGCGGGGGATGTCTGAAGGAGCTGTATGTATGATTATTGATGTATTTTCGAGTACGATATCGCGAGGCATATTACTTCCGGCGCCAAGAATGCGAGCGGTTGCCGCTCGCGCCACATCCATCAGGTCACACGGATGCAGAAAGGACAGCGGCAAGTTTGGCGACCAGTACGGGTAGATACACATGTGAGAAGGACTATAAGTACAGTGTACAGCACGCTAGACGGCCGACACGGGGCGGGACTGGTAGCTGCGTTGAGAGTACTGACTCTCCTGGTCGACGGGGCCGGGGCCGGGGACCCACTGGCCGTGGAGGGGCTCGAGGAGGGCGCCGTTGGCGATGATGAAGGTGATGCTGACGCCGAAGTTGAAAGAGACGGCGAGCCAGCAGAGCCAGGCAAAGGCGACGAGGGCGGAGAGGACGCGGCAGGGCTCGAATTCCTGGCAGAAGCCGAGGCTGCCCCATTGGGTCTGAATGGGAATTAGCAGGTCGGATGGAGAGATAGAGGGCTGGGACGCACGGTTGCGATGGCGCTGCCGACGAGCCAGAACATCCAGACAATAAAGAGGCCAATGAGCTCGCCGCGGAAGGTCGACACGAGGTTATTCTCGACGCGTTTGTGGATCGTGTAGATGCTGGAGGACGCAGGGGTCTAGCCTGGCACGCGAGGACAGGGCAAGGGGATACGTACACGAAGCCGGCCCAGGCGAGGGACATCATGCTTGTAACCAGCAGTTCGACAACATCGGGGTCTATTTACGCGCGTTCAGCGCGCGCGCTCTGTGATACTCAAGTGGCCGCACCATAGAAATCTTTCCCTGCGCGTCCATTGCATTCAGTAACAAGCAGAAACTGGCAGGACAAGTCGCACCTCTGTTCAAAGTATCCCCGCGGGGGAGATGGTTGGTGTAGTTGAGCCTGCCGATGGTGAGGCCAAAGACGATGAGGGAGAAAAGAGCCAAGATGGCGTAGGACGCGATGCGGAAGGTGGGGAGGTCAAAGGCCATAAGCGGCTGGCGGTCAACGCAGGAAGGAAGAGGATGAATGAATCGTGGGACTGCATCCGGGGTACTTACGCGTATATGTACAATAAGTTGCCTGGCCTCTATTGCCTCCGAGCTGCGCATGGCAACGTTCCGGTCAGAGGTAAATCATGAATATCTTCCCACGGTTAGTCTCCCTGGGGCAGAGTAGACAGGGTCAATTTTCGCAAGCTCAAGTATCTACTCTGCCTCTGGGAGACTACCCACAGTTCTAGCTCAGGAATATATTCAACCTGCCACACATGGCTATAGACTTGTAGATTACGCCGGCCACCGCGGACGAAAAGAGCGCTCAGTGGGCGTGAATTTAATATCTAGCCCAGTTTTGAACGGGTGTTGTTAACGTACGTTATATACCCCCTTAATGTCGGGGTAGAGAGGTTCCATGGGTGGATTTCAAACACGTACGGTCGCGGTAATTGCACGTTTTGAGTTCAATTGCAACTCGATTTGAACTCGGTAACCTGTAGTCACTGTGGTCCGTTGTGGTCCTGCGGGGTCCCATTGAGAAACAGCAGGGCTCAAGGAATGAATAGGATGAGGAGGAGGTGGTGGATATATTCAAGGAATGCAAGTTAGGGTGCCAAGATGAGGAGAAACGCGCGCTAATTTGCATTGGCACGATCAGTGATGTGCATGTCGGCGCGTAAAAACAGTGTCAACTAGGTCTCGCACTTATCTCCTCCCACCATGGCCCCATTCTGGCAAAGGAATCCCCGCTACATAGTCTTCATCCTCGTGGCTCTCGCGACCACCTTCTATCTCCTCACCCCACCCGAAGACGCTCCTCCACCCCGGTCTTTCTTCGAGGACCCCGACTTGCCTAACCGTGTGGCTCGTGCTGACCGGATATACAACAAGCTGCTGCTCGACCGCAAAGAGCTCATCAAGAAGTTTGGCCCGACCCCCAATGATGTGGTCTTGTGAGCTCGGCTGCCTACGCGTCTGTTCCATGACTTAAATCCCCCAGGTTTCCTCCCGACAAGGACCCGTGGCCAGCATACACTGTCTGTGAGGCGCCCCATTGCGTCCGTAAAATATCCGCTCACCTGTCCGCGCTCCAGGGGACTTTTTCCCCGCAGCATATAACTGCCCGCACGAGGTCCAGCGCCTTGGCGCGCTCGGGGACGGCGGCAAGTGGGTCTGCGGCATCACGCGCGTTGAATACAAGCCAGACTGCATCGTCTACTCTTTCGGTGCGCCCACCCATTCTACACCAAGACTGCAACTCACAATCTCTCGACTTAGGCATCAACCACGAGTCCTCCTTCGAGGCGGATATCCTCGCGAACACGGAGGGATGCGAGATCTGGGGTTACGACTTCTCCGTTAACGCGTTTGGCCCGCAAATCCCGCGCTCACAGGCGCACCGGACGCACTTCCGCCCGTACGGGCTCGCGGGGGCGGACAAGCATGGGCCGGATGACACGACGAAGATGTACACCCTCGAGAGCATCATGCGCATGAACGGCGCGTCCCCCCTTCTCTGTTCCTCCGCGTGCTGACGCCAAATATGCTGCAGGCCATACGCACATCGACATCCTCAAGATCGACATCGAGCGCTGGGAGTTCGAGACCCTCACGGCGCTCGTAAAGCCGTACCTCGCGTCGGGGAAGCCGCTGCCGTTCGGCCAGCTCCAGCTCGAGATCCACATCTGGGACATCTCGTTCGCAGAGTTCCTCACGTGGTGGGAGGCGCTCGAGGCCGCCGGCCTGCGGCCCTTCTGGACGGAGCCGAATCTGGTGTACCAGAACTACAACCGCGAAGGCACGACGAACCTCGCCGAGGTGCGTCCTCTAACTCTGACCCACCCCACATGATGCTCACATATGTGCATGTAGTACTCGTTCCTGAACATCAAGGGCGATAATATCTTTATCAAGGACCCGAAGCGGCGGCCCCCGCCGTCGGATGAAGACGAGTACGGGCACGGGCACGGGGCGGGGCCGACGCACTAATGGCGCATCTTAAAATTAATAGTACATGCTGTTAACGAGTACAATATACCTGCGGATTTATATTTTAATAGCGTTTGTCAGTCGCATCCAACCAGCAACTTCCTGTTTTGGGACAAGGTCGCCTTTCGTTGAATAGCACCCGACGGGACGCGACCACGCCTTGACCTCTCAACGGATCAATCTAGCTGTTTACAGGCTGTCCCGGACGGTCTTGGTGGTTGGCTGCGGCATTAGACACTCAAAGCTAAACGCCGTTCGACGACCAGCGCTCTGCGACGTCGCCGCGCCCTGGCCGCTTCCCTCTTTGAAGGAGGCTGAAGGATGCCTGCAAGATGGATATGACGACTGGGCACTTTCCATGAGGACTATTAGCTTTGAGTTCGCGTCCAAGACCGAGTTCAACGCCGCCTCCAATTAGTTCCGCCAGCTGCCAAGCCCACCAACGGCGGCGTCTTGGCGTCGGGCCCACGGCCTCCTCGTCGTCTGGGGATCGAACGCCGTCTCCCCGCCCGACTACGAAAATCATATATAATGCCCACCATGCGGAAGGACCTCTTCGTAGCAGCTGGTCTGTCGCCTCCCCGTGTTCTGTTGTCCCCGGCGAACCCCACATTTTATTCCTCTATCACTCGACTCCCGCCAACATTTTACGACTCCGATGACCGTGCAATACAGCCTTGCCTTGATTTTTGCTGCCTCGGCGCTTGCGGCGCCATTTGAGCCCCTGGGGCCGGCGCAGCATCTGAGCAGCTCGTCGGCCTCCGTGCCGGGCTCGTCAACCTCTTGCCGGGCTCGTCGACCGCCTTGCCGAGCTCATCGACCTCCGCAGGGCTTCCGCAACCTTCTGGGACTGCCCAATCTGCCCCAGGACCAGGACAGCGTTTTGCCTGCGCGGATAGCAGCAAGTGGCCGAACGGTGCCGTGTCGCTTCTCGTGACGAGCGAGGGGAACATGACGCAGGAAGTATGCCCCCCGACGTTGTCCTAATCTCGTTCTCATTTTTTTTTTTCAGAGCTGCATGCGGCCGTTGCACCCTGGACCTTCAGGTAACTTGACTGCGGATGTCATAACCGCTACGTTGTACGAATACGACCCTGCCACGGCGCGCGTCTCCAATTCCACAGTCGTAAGCTTTCATTTTTCGGGGCGCGCTGTATGGATTGCTGACGGATCACGCAGACTTCGGTGGCCCCAAAGAATGCGACGTGTGGTACGCCGCTTGTTCCGTGCCTTCGATTCTAACGCTAACTGTTCATTCATTTAGGGTTCCTGCTGGACGTGGGGCTACTTGCACATGTCCTGGAATCGCCCGGAGGGCCTTGCGATCAGGTCAACTCCACGCTGGCGGCCTTGGACCCGTTGAAAGACGGAGCCAGGATCGCGGAGGTCAAAGATGGATACACAAATCTGACGGAGCTAATCACCAGCACCAACAACACGGCGTTTATAGAGCTGTCTTTAAGTGCTATGGTCCGTCTAGATCCACACCCCCCGACCATTCGCTGACATCCGGATTACAGCAAGTGGAGGAGGTCAATAAATCTTTCGCGATACCGGCGTACGAGTATACGGCGAACGCCTCTGACCCCGGCCTCTTTACGCGCATCTCCGCGGTATACGACCTGATGAACCGGACAAGCGGCCCTTCCCTCGTTCTCGCAAGGCAGATCGACGAAGCGCTCAACACCACCTTCGTACGTTCTTCCTCGTTCTGTCCTTATCTCAACTCTAACTCGCTCTAGCCCGGGACAAAAACGAATCTCACTTCCGCATACACTGAATTCCTGCAGTTCGCTGCGAGTGCAGCGAATACGAACGCCACGAAGCCCGTCACCGGCGGCCCTCCTCCAGGGTGGTGTTCGTGCCCCCCTGCCCCGGTATCGTCCAGCCCCGCTCCACATTCGCTGCATTCTTCAGCGAGCCACAAGGCGGCGAAGCCGACGGGATTGTCCGCAAGCCATAGCCCGCGCCCGTCCTCTTTATCATCCAAGCACAGCCCCGCATCCACTCGCCACGCAGCGTCGACGACCTCGCGATCCACTGCAGCGTCGGAACCCCAAAAAATCATCAACGAAGGTCGCTAGTACATCTCGTCCGCACGCTAGTGCATCTCGTCCGCACGCTAGTGCATCTCGTCCGCACACTGCGCCGCCGAAAAGCACCGGAACGGTACATTCCTCCAAGGTTTCCGTCTCTCAAGCACACACGTCGCACTCAGTCAAAGCGGCACCCTCCACCGCAGTGACCAAGGCCCACACTACATCTGCGCACGCCCCGCCGAAAACCACCGAAGCCAGGCATTCTTCCAAGGGATCCTCCCAACCCCACCCCTCGCAGTCAGTGAAAGCATCGCCCTCCACCAAAGGCCCGGAGCCGACCAAGGTTCACAGTGTATCTCCGCCGCCGAAAAGTACTGGTATGGTCCATTCTTCCAAGGCTTCCGCACCCTCAGCTGCACCGTCCCACGCGCACGGATCGCAGCCAGTCGAACCTTCCAAGTCTTCCATTCAGCACACGCACCCCGTTAAACACTCAACCACCGCGATTGAGAGTCCCAGCGAAACGCCTCGGACCACTGCTTCAACTCGGCAGACGTCCATTTCAGCGGTCCTCTCCATCCAACAGCTCAGCCTCCAAATCTGCGACGATCAATTCTGCTTCGAGTACTGAAGGCGCAATTTCTGTATCAGTCACTTCCCAGTCTGTATCTCCCTCTGTTTCATATTCCGGTTCAGTGTCCATCAGCGGAAAGGTGCACCAAACTCAGGGGCATCACCACGCGCAGCCGAGCCCGCCCAAATCGACAGTGTCACCCTCTCACCCTCATGGACCGCCTGGAGAGAAAGGAGGACCGGTGCGGGATAATAAAGAGCCAAAGAACCACGACGGTCATCAGTAGGTATCTTGTTAGCATCCATGTTGTGTCGTTTGTTTGCGCGAATCTATCTGTCGAGGGACTCGAGAAAATGGCGCTTTCTAAGTTCCTACCATACAAATCGCATCCATCCACCGCCAGATTACTTACAGAGTATTACAAGTAGTCCATAGTTTATCCAGGATGCTGCCCTAGTGGCTTCGGCCGGCCAACCATTGAAGTACAATATCAAGGTTGTGCTGGCTCTTCATAGAACACTGGCGCAACATGAGGTTTAGAGACACAGAAGAACGGAGAATCACAAACTGAGTAGCACTACAAATGGCCATGCTTAGTTGAACAACAGAAGGGTGGAAACATCAGTGCTTACTGAGACGGGTCTATCTGTGATTTTGTCCAATTGTCTAGTAGTAGGGGTGGAAAGATTTAACACAAAAATCAGGTCCGGCATGACGGAAAATACGGACAGGTCTCGAATGAGATCTTTCACAGGCACATGCCCGTCCAGATCATTCTTGTTACCGAGCTAAAGAAGCAGAGTCAAGAACCATATTGATGCATATTCAGAGGAGACTGACGACGAGTAGCGGGACACCAGTTAGCGCCGGCTGACCCAGAAGCTGATGCAATTCAAAGCGGGCAGTGTTGAATTTCTCAGGCTAGGTCAAGGCATTAAGGGAGGCTGCTGGGGTTGAAATCTGAGGCCTACGTCGGCTGAATCGATGACAAACCTGAAAGGAGACGTCAGCAGAAAGAAATATGTCGTTGGTAGGACGCAGCGCACACTATCGCATCTACCCCATGGCAGTATCTTTCCCACATGGAACGAAATTTGGGTTGACCTACAGGGCTGCCATTACAACTGAGAATGCGCAGGAATAGAAAGACCGACCAGCGACGTCCCATATTTTGAGGGTCACATTTCCCTTTCGAACCTACCGGCTGCGTTGGCATCGAGCATTTAGAGGCTAATAGGAGGGAGTTTACCTTCCGGAAAATGAATCCTACTGTTGGGACGACATCCTCGCTCCACTGAAACGTTGTCAAATCAAGTCAACATGCGGACGGGGATCGGTCTAACCTGGCCTGAGCCAATGACGTTTACAAAAGATGTCTTTCCCGATGCCTGAAAACAAGCTTAAAGGCAGAAAGCACATATACGCGGCGATACACGTACTTGAAGGCCAACAATTGCTGTTGAGAAGGCGCATGTTAGCTTTGGGGAAGTGTGAATATGGATGGCAACTGCGGACCAATTTCTGCGGTCTTCGACAAGAAGAAGCTGGATATGGAGTAAGACACAGTTCAGGGATAAAGAGCGCAAGCTTGCCCGCTAAGCCACTGGAAAAGAGATGAGAAGAAACCCGCCATGGTCGCGGGACACAGAATTTACTGCCCGCGCTTAAAGAGTGTTACGCTTGTCACGACGTCACGTGACGTGACACACTTATTTTCCGCGTTACTGCTTTTCTCGAAGCTATCGCGTCCATGAAGCGGGGTGTCTTGAATGTAGGCTCTTGCATATCGCTGACAAGAAAGCGGGCCTCCGTACACGTTGCGGAATACGCTACTGCAGCTGCCCGGAAACTACCTGCGGAAAAGAAGCGAACGCTTTCTGAAAGACTCAAATGGCAGCCAGACTCTTCCAAGACCGGGCCTCTCATTTCTTCCTCCGAGCAAATTATCACTCGGACACAGGCCAAAACTGGCAAACTCCTCCAAACCCTCCACGATGCTGTTATGCCTGTTGCACCAATCTACGGACTGGAAGGTCAATTCGACAGTGGTCCGTCCGATTGGAAACCCGAGGAGTGGAAGGAAGATTGGGGCTCTGACAGTAAGTCCGGGCTCTTTTCTTGAACCTGACCCTAATGAATTTGAACAGCGCTTACACCAAAAGATCCGAAACGGCAAAAACCGCCTCACATTGCTAAGCTAGCTAATGACCCTCCTCCGAAAAAGAAAGCGCCTCATCAAAAGAAGCGAGCCCCAATTGCATATACGCGGAAAATTGAAGGGCTCATTGACCCGTCAGACACGCCTGTTCTGCAAGGTGCGGGAACTATGCTGGCATGCGTGCCGACGATTTTGATGATTCTCTTTAGATCTTGCTCCAACAACGGAGCATAAACCGATCGCAACGCTCGAACACGGACTGGAACGCGTTTTGTTCAAGTTAGTGAATAATCTTGCTGGAGCAAACCCCGCTAATGATTCGGCGTCCAGTCCGGGAGTTCACTGGCTACAAGATCCTAGATCCCGAGTTTACAATTTCCCGCCGCACCTGGAAAATATTCCGAAAGTGACGGATTTCGCGTTTGAGCGATTGCCTGGATTCATCAAGAGTTCGCGAGACGAGGTCTATCCGCACTCTGCTAACGTCCCCCGATTCTTATTGTTCGATACAGGATTTACGGTCTTTAGCGAAGCTACAGAACCGCATGTTTGCGGGGTCAACCTCATCGCTCACGGGAATGCTGGGCCATTGTTACTTCCTCATTTCCGACCACAAGGCAGTTGACATTTCGTCTCTGAGTCAACACTTCCAAAAGGAAGTAAGTGCTTAGATCAATGTTCTCTTTTCCGGTTATGAATTATCCGCAGGAAAAAAATTTCACCCCCGGCCAACGGATGCCCACTTCTGTCCTGTTCAACTACGCAGATGGTGTCTATGCAATTGACTCCGATTCTGAGGATAGTTCGAAGAACATCTTGACTTGGCTGGTGGGTGGTCTTTAACTGCCATTATCGCCTTCCTCATCAGTTCTGTGCTTGAATGAAGGGTACCCTTTTGGAAAAGTTCCTCACCATGTCGAAAGAGGAATTCGGTACATATCTACGCTCTTCCCCACCTCTGGATGGTGAAGAAGACCCGACGAGAGAGGCATATCGATATGCGAAGGTCAGTAGTACCTGCGCCCGACTTTTCATTTCCCTAACTTGGCCTCCAGTCGGAAAAATTCGTCATGCGTTCACAACTTGATGGTGTCGATAGGCGGCTGCCTGGAACGGGTGTATTTGACATCAAGACTCGTGCTTGCCTACCAATCCGTTTGGACATTCTCAACTGGGAGGTTCGTTTGGTTCACTTTTTATGGGCGTTCTGTCTTCTAACTCCCATGGGTGAAGGAAAACTCCGGATATGTCATCAAATCTGCACAAGGCCTGCTGGAAAGTTTCGAAAGAGAATACTATGATCTTATTCGCTCTGCTTTCCTGAAATACGGGTGTGCAGAAATTCGAAGTCTCCCTGCTCTCCGCTAATAGGTCCTCTAGATTTCAAGTGCGAATTGGAAACATGGACGGCGTTATAGTCGCCTACCACAATACTGCCAGAATGTTTGGTTTCCAGTATATCTCCCTCCAGGAGATGGACGAGCGACTGTTCGGGTCGGAGCCAGGAGTGGGAGACCGTGTCTTCCATAAATGTGTATCGCTGTTGGAGTGCATTTCGTCTGAGATTATCCAATGCTTTCCCAATCAGGTGAGTCTGGCCTTCTTAACCTCTCCGCATTGAATTCTGAAGACACCCGAAAAGTCTGTCAAGTGCACCTTCGAATGTGAAGAAGCCTCCCGAGAACTTAACGTTTGGGTGCAACCAGCAGATTGGTCACCAACAAACCAGGAAACAGAGCCGCCTATAAGGCAGCTTGCTATCCGCGCGCAAAGCTTCCTGGAAGATTCTCCCGTCAGGTGGCGCCCGGGCCATCAATTCGTCATCGACAACGCCATGTATGTTATCTTTTGTTTCTGAAAGGTATATATCAGACCATCATTTTCTTTAGGGACACTTCACTGGTCCATCTCTCATTTGTCGGACAACCAGGACGAAGTCCGGAAGAACTTGGCTAGATGCATGGAACGTAAGTTCCGTGCTTACAGTCTTCCGACCGGCGTAAGCTTCGAGGATCTTCCCCAGTACTGGAGCGAGTTGAATTTCGGAGGCGAACCCAAACCGGAGAATACGGAGTCTCCTGATGAACCTCAACTACCCCCCGATTTCGATTTTGGCAAATTCCGCCTTCCGAATGAGCGCGTACAAGTTTTGAGGGACCTCGCGCGTTCTGGACGGGAATTTTCTGAGATGCGGGAGCAGATTGACGCCGGGAAGAAGAAGATTGTTTTGGGAGAGCCTTACATCTCCGACGTCGAGATGGACTCGTACAGGAAAGAGGAAGATGGGGACGTCCACAGCGATGTTGAATCCGTCGACAGCGTCCCTGAACAATCAGAGACTCGGGGTGCTCTCGCATGGGGTCTGGAGGAGGGAACGATGGCTGATCCAGATCCAGAGCACTCCGATGAACTGCTGACAACTGGGCTACTCTACGATCCGCCGACCAGTGAGCCAGAAGCGCTCCATCCTGAGCCTTCAGACTCTGAAGTGGAAACGGAATTGGATTCTCAGGTTCTAATAGAAACTACTAGCGTACGGACAGATTAATTAGGTTATTTTATTGTAATTTACCGCAAAATGTATCACTTGCTCACGAACGGAAGGTTTTCCGGCAACTTCCGCCACTCAAATCCATATTTGGATGGGAGAAGGAGTATTGTTTGGTGACTGCGCGATCCAAATACCGCTTTCGCTCACCCCGCTCACCATGACTTCTCGTAGTTCAACACAAATTGCGCCTACAATATCTGCGAGCTCCCTGGTTCCTCCAAATCTCGTGGCACTAGCAGATCCTCCCGTTCGCCAAATAGACGGCGCTGTGATGGATTACTTCCTCATCGAGCTCGTCAACACCCTGCGTGCCTCAGCTGCTGTCGCCACCGAACGCTCCAAGAAGATTGAGGCAGAGATGGTCGAGGCCGGTCTCATACCTCCTCCTGCCGCACCTCCACCCCACCCGCTGAAGAAGGAAGCGGCTTCCGCCCGGGACTCTGTGACGAGCCTCAACTCACGGGCAAGCGCCGGTGGACGGATGTCTTCCGCAGACGAGGCAGAGGAAGCCGTCCGCTCGCGCCTTGAGGCCATTGGCCTACATGTCGGTGCCAACTTCACCGAACGGTACATCCATTCCGAGCCGTTCGTTGTATGGGTGCTGAATGTCCACAGGTTGTGTCGCGACCGCCCGTTATTCGGTGAAACGCTCGACGCGATCAAGTTCATTTGCAAGGACATCTGGGCCGCATGCTGGGATAAACAAGTTGATAATCTGCGGACGAACCATCGCGTGTGTAACCACTGCTCGATTATGTTATCACTCCCTGAAGAACGATCCTCAGGGCGTCTACGTTCTCCAAGACAACTCATTCAAGCCCGTCTCACGCGTGTCTTCTTGGGAGGGTCGAGCCGACGCGATAAAGCGCGCAAAATTGGTGCGCATCCCGTAGTATTTTCCTCGTCTGTATGCTTACGTTTTGTCAAACACAGTACGCTGCTATGCCTGCCGGCATAATCCGTGGCGCTCTCTCCCGACTTGGGTTTCAGACGACCGTATCGCCCGAAATCACCTCGCTACCGCAATGTAAGTACACCTCGCTTATTGTGGCATTGTTCTGACCCGGATAATAGGCACATTCCAAGTAAAATTACCCAAAGGGACATGACCTGACCACTTTGACTTGTGCAACCATTCTATCTTGCTCCTGTTGTGGTTCGAACTCGGCGGTCCCCTCCGGCCTCGATACTCCAATTTTGCTTTCCGAAATCTCTTCTCTGAGCTTTGAGCTGTCGGTCGACTTGCTTGGGATATCAAGTTGGAAGTCAAATGTTAATGATACAACAAATTATATTCCAGGACACAATAAATGCGAATAAATTAAGTTAGGTATGAAGATGCAGGGTAAATTAAACAAGGAACAAACGCTCAAGCCGTCACAGGGATTGGCTGTGCTAAGGGCTCTCCGTTTTTAAGTATGTTATCCTCGGGGGCCAGCTTCAGTGACTTTGCGACGGGAGGGGTAGATGGAGGCGACACGAGGTCGTGCTTGACGCCCGCCGCCAGGTTGGATGCCACAAGGGGGACCGCAGGAGAGGCCGTGGTGCTGATTGTGGAAGGTTCCAGGAACAAGCACGGCCCGCTCGTGTCGGTGTGTATTGGGCCGATAGCCAGCGCGTTCACAAACAGACTGGCCGACGCCTCCACCGCGTGCGTGCGGTAGACACAGCGCTCTTTCAACTGGGCGTCTGCCTCGATGTACTCCACTACTGCATCGTCCTCTGCACCTGGCTGGAGCCACAACGCGAAGACACCCAAAGCTTTCGCTTGTTTCACGATATCGAGCGTAACCTGCATATTTGTTCAGTATGCGATGGCAGGATGCGAGAAAACAATGCTGACCTTCGGGGGGACGACGATGGAGACGCTGGTGTGCGTTGGGTCAGGCAGGTCGGATAGGGCCTTCACGCATTTAATCCCCTGGATCTCGTCGGCCTTGAGATTAATGGGGGTCACGTCCTTGTGTTGCGCCACCAGCCAGTTGAGGGCCTGCACAACGGTCAGCATATAGTATCAAGTCTGATCATGAAGAGGTGATACTTGCTTTAAATCCATTCTTGGAGCTATTGGAGGAAGCCCCGACAACCGCATACTTTGGTGCAGACAAGAAGCGGTGCTTTTTCTGGTCAATGGTCGTGGTCTCGACGGCTTTGGTGGCGACGGCAACGTTGGCGACGGCCTTGACCGGTATGTCTTCAGCGACTAAGGGCTCGGAAATCAGACAGGGTCCGCTTGTATCCTCGTGCAGAGTAGCGGCTTCAACAAGAGTGGGAAGGTTGGTGGAGGTCGACAAAGGCTCGGGCTTCGAGCGGGTTCGGGAGGGAATGGTGTGCTCGTGCAGGGCGTGCGTGCGGTAGACGCACCGCGCATCAAGCTGTGCGTCGCCCTGAATAATTTTTACCACTGCATCGTCCTCCGCACCCGGCTGGAGCCATAAAGCGAAGATGCCCAGTGTCTTAGCCTGCTGCAGAATTTCGAGTGTCGTCTGGACATCAAAACTGTTTAGCATGCATCAACCGAACGTGAACAACACAACACCTACCGCGGGGGGGACGACGATGCAGACACTCGTGTGCGTTGGGTCCGGCAGCTCAGACAGTGACTTGACACATTTAATTCCCTGGATCTCGGTGGCATTGAGATTGACGGGGGTCACGTCCTTGTGGTGCCCAACCAGCCATTTGAGCACCTGTTTTACACAAAGTAAGCATATAGGATCACGATTCCTTAAATGGGAGAAACGCGCCTTGGATCCATTTTTGGAGTCATTTGTGGACGCCCCCACGACCGCGAACTTGGAAGCACTGAGGAACAGGGCCTTCTTCTGGTCAAGCATAGTGTTTTTGGTGGTCATGTTGGTAGTAGGCGAGGTCACCCGGATTAAATTCCACGACAGGCGGGAAGGAGGGGAGGGGAGGAGAGTAAGGAATTGGCCAAACTCGAAAAATCATCTCGTTTAAATAATTCGGACCTCGGCTGGGCGCTGTTAAAACTGAACACGGGGCGCGCACAGCTATTGAGATCCTCGTGCGCTCCCGCGTTCGATCCAGTTCCGTCAGAACTACATACACTGCTTTACCAGGTACCTTGTCCGCGTTCGAGAAAAAAAGAAAAACATGATCCACATCTTAGCTTGATACATTTGACACGGAGTCACGGAGATTGATGCGGACCTGCAGGGTCCTGCGCGGTTTTGAGGTCGTAGATCATCGCTGGAGGCAGTGTCGAGTTAAACTTGTTCCTGAGCTCATTGCGCTCGGTACGAAGAAGCCGGCAGAGGCGCCAGGTACGCGAGAATAAGCGATTGTACCCGAGAGTGAAGACGTCCGGATGGTCCTTCTATACATGCATGTGCAGAAAGGCCTGTTACTCTTCCTAGGACCTATCATCCCTCAGATGGCTGTCGAGACGCCGCTCTACACAGTCCGAGCTCCATATGAGCGCCCAAGAATCGTTATCATGGTTCGGTCCGTGCTGCAACGATACATCGGAGACAAATTTCCTCCGGCGTGCCGTTGCAAGAATTCAAATTATTCCGCGTCCAGTGATCCAACAAAATTGAGAGCCAATTGCTTTCGGAGACGCGGGGAGACGTGGCGGTCGACTCGGGGCGGAGTCCCGAAGCGAACTCACGTACTTGCACAGCCTACCACAAATTGTCTGCTGTTTCCGGTGGATCAGATATGAAAATTGTCGAAGATGGAGTCTGATGGGGTACTCGGGCGGCAATTCACCGTACAGCCCTCAGCCATTGTCTGAACAGAAACCTAGAAACCGGGCGTCTGAGTGAAGATCGTCGCCATGAATCACAGGATGATAAACAAGATGTGAGTCCAGAATAAATTGAATCAATGAGTGGACCGTTATCTCCTGAGGCAATGCAGTTCAATAAACGCTAACGCCAAAACGGTTGTATCTTAACACAACAGCGCTCGTGGCGCGGAGATGATATTGATTAGAAGCATCAGCGATTTACCTGGTTAGATGGGTTTATTTTGGGCGGCGATTGCCATTGACCTGGTTAATAGTCATTTGCAAAGCTGTACACCTTAGCGTCCATATCATCGTTGGAGCACCACTACGATCCCGAGTTTCATAGCGGCCTTTTTGTGCAGTGCTCCAAGCAAGTTCACCGCCGCGGTCGCGGTGCTACATGTCGCCATCGCCCCAGTCCAAGATCAAGCGATTAGAAAGCCGTCGAATAATATGCGGAGTGGACGAAGCTCCCGCGGAGTTGGCAGGCTTTCACCTATTTTGGGGTAAGGAGTACAAGAGATCCGGGTTCCATGCGCAACACGCAGAGGAAGGTATCCAAGGTTCCGGGGGAACTGTTCAACTGCTGTTCAACTTCTGAACCTTGGACGTCAGCAAAACCCGGAAGTCTTTCAGCCGCCGCATGATAGACCTGAAGCAGTACTTGGATGTTTCCGTGGCCTTTCATTGGCTGGTTTTCCTTCGGATGATAAAGTTAGCATACAAGGCCGCCGTGAAAGCTGCGCGTCAGATTAAGGATTCCGCGAAGCTGTTCAGCTGCTATTCAGCGATGTCGGCAATCGTGACGCGATTGGAGCGAGACCCGGATGAGGCTTCCAGCTGTGCCATGGTCGAGTGTAGATCCTGAAGTAGACGTTTTCGCGTCATTTCATTGGGTGAGGTTTCTGCGCATTAGCAAAAAATATCATCGAATGTACACGAGAATCCTTATCTGTCTCGCCCTCGGCCTGGCCTGTGAATTTTGAAGATTGAGCAGGAGTTGTCTTTGGGGCGGGGGGAAGAGAAGGAGGTCTTACCTCTTTTTATTTTTATTTACTTTAATAAAGAGAAAGATTATTTTTTGGTTACCTTTTTTGTTCTTCTCTCTCCTGTCACTGGCTCCGCCGCTGCTCTTGACAGGTGTTTGGTTTAGATTTTCAGTCTAAGCCTTATAATGACTGCCACTCTACAGTGACACCGATTGTACAGCAGCAGGAGGCGGTTTCTGACAGGCACCAACTTCGGGGCTGTTGGAACTTGAAGGCTGGATTTGCACTGCCCCCCCTCCCCCCCCCGCGCCCAAAAGAAAAGAAAAATGGAGGGAAGAAGGCAGGAGCGATTGAAAAAACAATGGTCTTCGACAGCCACGACCAACGCGTCTTGAAGAAGTCGAATTCCTAAGATACCTCTGAGTTCGAGCCTGACAGTTCAACTCCGACGCTAGACCGCGAACATGGCATTCAACCTGCCTGCCCCAGAGGGATATACAAGAAGTGAGACGGGATGAACGGCGAAGTAAGGCAGCAAAGTTAGTGCACACACCGAGAGCCAGGGTGAACGACACGTCGTCACGGTCGTGGGCACAATACCACAAAGTCACGTTACCGCGCTCTGACTAAGTGCCAGCAGCCAGTAATCTGAGCCTCGGGACTTACGATCAACACCGTATTACGACTCAGGTCTACAACTGACAAGAAATCTCCTACATCATCTACTAGTCAGGCATCGGAGCCTGCTCGACAGTTACTTGTCGACCTCGATACCCGAGTCGCTCGCAGTAGCGTCAGTGAACACAGGGCGCATCTTGGCAAGCCCGTATGCGTTTTTGTAGAAGACGACGTCGCCCTCGTCTTCAACGAACTGCCAGAAAATGCGTCAATTATCTTCACAACATGATAACGACAGAGCATGTACCTTGCATTCCTTGTAGACGCGGTACATCTCAGCCCACCCACCAGGCGCGCCATCCAAGCGAATGCCGGTGGGTACGAGCACCTTGCGCAGGGCAGCGCTAGCCTCCCATCTGAACAGCGACAGCCGCGTCAATGTTGTTGGTGGGCTGAACAAGAAAACCTATACTCACGCATTGTAGTGCGGGATTTTGCTGCACACGTGGTGCAGGATGTGAGTCTCGGAGATGCCGAGCCTGTGAACAGTTAGAACGCGCACAGGATCAAGAGACAAGGGACGAACGTGGCGTGCGCGCCAATCCAGCCCATGACGGGGCCGAGATCGCCCAGGAGGTTGCGGTCCAGGGTCGCGAGCGCGCCGCGGGGGAAGGTGAACTCGGGGGCGCGGTAGTGGGGGAGGAGGGGATCCGTGTGCTGCAGGAAGGTGATCAAGACAAGCCAGTGGTTGACCCTGATGGGTGCGTTGGTACATTTCAGACGAAGGGGAACAAATATCTCTCACCAGAGGTAAGGAACACCATAGACACGGAATACAGTGGCAAAACCGTAGGTGTAGACGGAGGCTACCAAGGCGGCGATCCACAGAATGATGCCGACGTCGGAAACGAGAATCTGGGTTCGGTGATGAGGCGCGAACATGGCGGCACCGGGCACGAAGTCTGAATATCTTTAAATAGATATTCCTGTATAACGACACATAAAACGTACGATTGGTTCCGGCAGGGTAGCGCCGCTGGCCAGAAGAGTTGAGCGCGAGGTAGAGTGGCCATCCAAGAATCTAACGGCTAAGTACCGAGTATTAACAGGAGAGAAAATTATATACCAAGTACGACATGAATCCGTAGGTCGCGCCGATGGGAGAGTCGCCGAGAGCCTCCCAGAGTTCCTTCTTGACCTCGTCTGCAACAGATGCTCCGAGGGGATCCTCGCGCTTGGGGTCGAGGGGCTTGAGGCCGACCTCCGAGCGAGTAGAGGGGACGAAAACCTGGTCCTGAGTCATATGCCCAGTAGAAGCATGGTGCTTGGCATGCGTAATGCGCCACGAGTGGTACGGGACGCCGAGGCTGCAGAAGGTTTGACATTCGAAGATGCGTCGGGGACATGGCGGACTTACGCAGAGTGGAGGATCCAGCCGACGGTGTTGTTGATAGTCTTGGACTCAGAGAAGGCCTGTAATGTGTGAGGCATTGCTACAGGTGCGAGAGAGGGAGGCCAACCTGGTGTCCAGCTTCATGAGCGACTACCCAGAGACCAGTCGCAAAAAGTCCCGTCCAGAAGCCGTAGAGAGCCCACACCGAGAAACGAGCAAGGGGGTAGAGAGCGGGGCTTGGAAGCGAGAGTGTTTGCGGGTTGATGAGTGCGTCGGCGTACGTTGCGACCTTGTAGAACGCGGCAATAACGAACATGTTCCAAAACCTAGGCATTAATGAGAAGCAGCGACTGAATGCAAGATGAAAACTCATACATATACATGGACGACTTGAGTGCCGAGCGCTTATGACAGTGCGCTCTGAAGAAGGCTCAGAGACGGTGTGGACGACGGAGAGGAACGCATACGGGATGGCAGAGAGCAATTCCTTCACCGTAAGGTCAGGGACATGATATACGCCTTGTTCTATGGTGGTTGTTCCGGGTTTGGGGGACATGGTGGTCGGGCGCAAAGAGGGAGGCCCGGTCTAAGCGAATGTAGCGTCTACTCTAAGTGAAAGCGGGGTGATTGATGCTCGGCTTCTTCCGCAATGGGGTACACAGAGTGGGGCTTATGTAACGAAGTAACCCCAGGCCATTCTAGCGCCGCCCCGAGTTGGTCCCTGTTGGTCCCGACGCCAACCGATGCCCCAAAGTTACAGTAACCCAGAATAGTCAGAGCAATTTCAAATTCCGCGCAAGTTCAACTACACCTATTTACTTGTTGCATCCAGGCCATACTTGCGCCACAAAATCCTCCACGTCGCTCCAGAGCGTCTCAGGCCTTTCAAGAGCCGCAAAGTGCCCACCCTTCAAATAAACATGTTGAGTCGGCGAAAAGAAGGGCCAAGGGTATGGTTACCTTATCATGCTCCCGGTAAAACACCAAGGTGCCTGTCGTCGCGATCCAGGCCCGCGGACTGGGTAGGATCTCCTTCGGGAACGCTGAAAATCCGAACGGCTTGATGATGTGCAATTCTGGGTTGTTGCTGACGTCGACGTGATTCACTTCCACAGGCTGAGAGGGCGTGAGCCTGACGAGAAATGAAAAGCGCCAAGGACACACCGTAGTCGATCGATATGGGTAAAACGATGTGGCAATCGTCCCGGTGAACCAGTACAGGGAAACGGACTCGAGGATCGTAGCCATAGGCACATCCTCGTCGGTCCAATCCAAGAACTTCTCGCCGATCCTAGGCAGAAGTGAGGATTCCTCCAGATGATACGCAGTAGCAAAGCAAACCATGCGAGGAGGGCTAGAGGGCTGGATGCGAGAACGAAGCCTAGAGTGGCAGGGCGCGTCGCCTGCTCGAATGAGTACGAACTCCCGGATCGCACAAACTCGGCGCGCCGGGCAATTAGAGCACTGTCCCTCTCACTGAGTGTCGAGGCATCAAAGTTGGGCGGCTCAGTCATGTAGCAGAAGTTCATGTGGATTGCTGTTCATTTTGTAATCCATTAGGACCAAAGACTAAGCGAATGGGAATGGATCACCTTTGCAATTGGCGTACTGAGAAATTAGAACCCGCGCGGTGACGCTTCCGATATCACCGCCTTGGACAACATAGCTGTCGAAGCCGAGTTGTACCATCAGCGTGTTAAGTAAACGCGCAACGTCCTGCAGCTGGAACTCCCGGTTGAGCGGAGCCGGGGAGGAGAATCCGTAACCCGGAAGGGAGGGCACGACAATGTGGTACGGGAGGGTGGCGGGAGTGTGTCGCGTAGATAGGACAGTGAGGATCGGCAGGAATTCGAGGAAACTCCCCGGCCAACCGTGCAGCATTAGGATCGGCACCGCGTCGGGCTTCTCACTGAACAGAGCAAGAAAGTGCATATTGAAGGAGGTACCATCCGTGTCAGTGACTGGGGTCGTATACTGGGGAAACGTGTTTATGTGTGCTTCGACTTTGCGCCTTGGGCAAGAAATGAGCCTGTAGCTGCGTGAACGCAGACGCGGCGCATTACCAGTCAAATGAATCCCACTCAGCCTTCGCACTCTTGATCCATTCCGTGCTCACGCCGAATTTGCGGTCGGAACGCAAGTTCTCATACGTGGGGGGTGCAACCTTGGCGAGCTTGATCAAGGTCTTGAGCTCTTGAATGGCAGAATCAGGGACCGCGACTTTGAATGGAATTGGTCTGGTTTTCGCGTTTGCGGGGAGTGTAGTGAACGACATGGTCAAAAAATAGTGACGTCGATGGCAGCATGGCTTATATATCTTTCTTGACGAGCGCGAATGGAGATTAATATTGGAGTTGCTTGGTGAGCATAGTCGCAGAAGAGGCGCCAGGTATCCACACAAGGCACTGAGTCATGGTCAAGCTCAAGCAGGGATTCGGAACTGGATAAAAATAGACACGCGACATATTCGTCATCGTTCGCGTTTGTGGCATCGTTCGCATTTGTGGCATCGTTCGCGTTTGTGTGGCTCTCCAACTTCCAAGCTCGCCGCCATGTCCTCAGATCTACTCGAAGGTATTGCTGCCCTATGCGCCTATTTCTACGCACTATATTTCACTTAGGTCTCGTTTCCTCTGGCAAGGCATCTGTCTCTGTTATCCTCGTTCTCGTTCGTGTCTATGCATTTCGTGTTTACCAGGCCGTCCAATTGTGATCCAGGTCTACGGATATGCTCTGCGGAAGTTCAACTTCATCTCTCAAGAAGGGGAGAGCGTAAGCACTCATATTCGTCCGCGTTTCTTAGCTCAAAGTCGACTATTAGAATATCAGTCGACTAGGGACCAAATTCCTCCTCCCAGCGCTTCTCTTCTCGGAGATTGGCCCACTAGCAACTGCCAGTAATCTCAAAAATTGTGAGATGTGTCGCGTTATGGACCTGCCACGTCAATTTAACATCCGAGAAAGACTGGCCCATTATTCCGCTTTCGTTGTTCTTTCAATTCGTGGCCTTGATGGTAGCCTTGCTCTCCCAGATGGCCGGGATGCCTCCGCACTAGTGCGTACACGATTGTATAAACCTCTTGCATTGTCTCATTTTATTTCCCCAGCGTTCCTATGTTCATTTTCAACAATGTTTGTCTTTCCCTGTTTCAATACGTATGTACCATCTCTAACACTTTCACAGGTAACCTCCCTCCCCCTCCTCCTCATAAATGCTTTGGCTGCGACGGGGGGTCTGGACCAGTTAGTAACTGCTGGTAGGACTCTAGAAAGCGTTCAGAAAGCTGGAAGAGTCTATATTCTTATCAATGCTCTGGTCGGAAACCTAACGCGGTTCGCACTGGGCCCCTGTATACTTTTTTTTTCAACTCGATACTTCTCGTCTAATTTTCCCTTCGGCAGATTTGATGAAAGCGCACCAGTCTCATGCTTGGTTCCATTCGTATCATGATCACCCAGAGGACGAACATCTACTTCCTGAAACTGGGCACATCACCTTACCCGACGAAGATCAGGATACGGAGCCCCCGACGATTAAAGATAGAGTAATATCCGGGCTCACAACTGCGAAAGGCTGGGTCGCTAAAGCAGTGAACCCTCCTTTAACGGGTGGTATCCTCGCCATTGGTTTCGGATTGATACCGTGGTTTCATCGCGAGCTTTTCGGCCCCGGAATTCTGTCTCCGTATGTTGTCGCCTCTGTTGAAGCTTTGTCTCACAGTGTTCCCGCCTTCAGGATATCGGACAGCATAAGTAATGTCGGGAAATTGTTCAGCGCATTGCAGATGCTCGTTCGTAAGTAGCCCTTCTCGCGTTATTTATAAACCTCATCACGGCTTGCTCCTAGTCGGTTCACATCTATACTCGAAGAAGGGATCCAAAACCCAGCCCTTTCTCCTGGCCTGGCTCTTCACATACCGATTCGTCATTGCGCCCACCCTCTCCATCAGTGTGGTGTACTTCATTAGAACGACATGGCCCAATGTCCTAGATAAAGACCCCATGCTGGACTTCGTTCTCGCTATGTCTAATGTGGGTTTTCTAATCCATACTTCCGAAAGTACTGACCATTACTATAGGTAGGGCCACCGGCTTTGACTCTAGCCGCCGTTGCGATCATGTGCGCCTTATGCTCTTCCGCGCACCTGAAATTGATTTTATATCCAGGGCGGATCTTCCTTCCGAGGTCGAAGGACAAGTTTCGCGTATACTTACCTTCTCCTACGCTGTTACACCCTTCATTTCGTTCCCTGTGACGGTCACGCTGTGGATGATCAGACAAACAGGCGTAGGCAGTTAGATATACAATAGTTTAGCTTAGATATTTAGTGTATATCATCATGTAAGTAGACTCCAAAAGAGGAAGGACTGACTATTTCCAAAAAAAGGACGACGCGTAAACATATACAAGCAGACGCGTCGCGAGACGCACGTGATCGACATGTGATGTAATCCAGAAATGGCACCCGCTGGTTGCTTTCGTGCCTTCATGGTAAACCGACACCAGTGCTCCGTATCATCATCTACCCTCTTCACCCGAACGACATAGACGACCCCCGCCCAGGATTAGCTGATTATAGGCTGATACCTCGCAAATCTCGCACTCATCTCGACTGCGAGCCTGAACTTCATCTCGCCACCGGGCCATGTCAGACTTCGGCTCGATTCCGCGGTACATTGGAAACTATTACTTGGGCGAAAACCTTGGGTCAGGGTATTCAGGTCTGCCAGGATCGATATATGTGCGACTTGGGCTAAGTGAGTCCGCCAGGATCGATATTCCGCGCGACGCACATACACACGGGGGAGGTCGTGGCTCTCAAGGTGCAGCACGTCAACCACGAGTGCCCGACAAATCGCTATGAGCGCCATCTATACCCGTCGTTGCAAGGTGCGCCGATGCGTGCCGGCCTCATTTGCAATGTTCACGTTTCTTTCTTCCCACACTAGGCGGGGAGGGCATGCCGACCCTTTGGGCATGCGGCGTCGAGGGCGCGTGGGATTACCTCGCGATCGATCTCCTTGGCGCGAGCTTGGACAACTTGTATAGGAAGAGCGGGAAGGAGACCATGGACCTCAGCAGCGTTTGCGCCATTGCTATCCAATTAGTACGTGTTCTCCTCCCAACAGCACTCGATCCCTCACTACGGGGAGCAGATAACACGGCTTGAGTTCATGCATAGTCGAGGTACGCGTCTTTCCATTTTCCTTGCGGCGCCTCAAGGTCGTTTCTGCAGGCATTTTGCACAGGGACATCCAACTTGGCAACTGTGTGATCGGGCTCCCTCCGAACGAGAAGACTATTTATATGATTGACTTTGGATTTTCAAAACGATATATCGACCCCTATACACAACGGCATATCCCCGATAGTCGCGCGAAGCGAGACTTTATCGGAAACTACTGGTTTAGGTGGGCTTATAATACTAACACAACCTATGAAGAATTAAACGCAATGTCACTCCTAGCTCGGTGGGAGTACATTGTCGCGGAAAGGGTGAATTCCGCTGTATTATGTTGACAGTCTTGGGGTCTGAACACGTTCTGTAGTCCCCTCGCGCCGGGACGACCTCGAAGCCGCCGCGCTGATGTTCATACATCTTCTCACCCCCCGTGGCCTTCCCTGGACGCGGAACGGGGTTCCCAAGACCGAGGAAGCACACGATCGCTTGAAGAAGGAGAAGCGGACGGCCCGGCCTGAGGACCTTTGTCGGGGGCTGCCCGATGAATTTGAAGAGTTTCTGAGGTACTGCCGGAGACTGCAGTTCCAGGAGTGTCCGGACTACGACAGATGGCGGGAAGAGTTTAGAGCGCTGGCTGTTCAAGAGGGCCTTCCGGAAAGTGAAGACTTCATTTGGCCGCCGGTGCATCGGGTAAGGGTCTATTTTATTCTCATGGAAATATTCTAACTTGTGACCAGTCCAAGCCGCACTCGAAAACCGGTCCACGCCGCAGCCATGCTCCGGCGCCAGAGGAGATGGAGCGTATTCTCAACGATCTCACAAACCTGAATCTTGGCGACCCAGTGCTGGGTGACCGAGAAACAGTGGATGAAGCTGTCCGAAAGGCCAAGGACGCAGCCAAGGACGACTCGGCCAAGGATGACGAGTCAAGAGAGGTTATCGACATCACCAGTGACTCGGAGGACGACGCCACGATACCACCGCCGTTCCTCACCCCCAAGGCGTACAAGCTGACGAAGTTGACCAAGCGAGCCTCCGCCGCCACGAATAACGTCGAGCTCTCGGAACTGGTTTCCGAGTTTGTCGGGATCCTGAAGTCTAACAGCTCGCGGACGCTCACAAAGGAGGGATTCGCGTTCATCGATACTCTGTACAAGCAGCTGGCAGACCCTTCGGTTTTCGTTCTTCCCATGCGGTGGGCTGAGCCGCTTCAAAATGCTTTGCGGAATATTGACTATTTTCAGGACATCGAGGCAACGCTCCGCTGACAAAAAACTACAGGAGAAGGAACCTGCCCATGTCAAGCTGGGTGTCGTTGCGCGCCTGCGGAGAGAGGTGCTCGAGGCGCCCAGTAACAGAGCGCTTGCGAAGATGGTAGAGGACTTTGGACAGGTCACGAACAAAAGCAGTGGGCGCACTGTTACCAAGGTCGGTACAATTGTTTCTGAAGGTCCCGCGCTGACGATGGGTTCCTCAGGACGGCTTTGCGTTTCTGGAAGGCGTCGCGGAGCGATTGAAAGCGCTGCAATAGTTGAACTCGATTTGTATCCGATATAAATGTAGCGCGGTAAATCTAATGTGTAAACGTGTATTCTGCGACGATCTAGCTCTAGTCGTCATAGGTGTCTAGGCAGGCCTTAGGCGGTATCCGGTCTCTTCCAGGCATGACGTCAGCCACTGCCCCCGGCCACTCTCGCCTGAGACGGTCCGCCTGGTCCAAAATCTGCGTTGATTTACGGCGCATTGATTTAGGTAGCATCGTGAAAATGTCCCACGAGATGAACGTTTCTGCCGCTTTTAATTGGTTGCAACAAAGTCGAAACAGTCAAACATGCACTCTTCTTCTGTGGCGGGTCTCCAGAGCTGACAATGTAGAGGAGTGAATCGGTGCACAACACTGAACCATGAATCACTACGATAGCCCTCTGGAACGCGACAAACGTGCTTTAAGGGTCTGATATTCATTCCGCAGAGACGGTGTGTCGGGTTGCAAAATTTGCGTACAAGATTTTTGCCGATGGTGTGGCCAGATGTAGCGTAGGTCAGTGTTCTTTGTGCCGTCTTACACAACCCTTAGATCTACCACCTGGAGAGAGGTGAGCTTGTCGACAGCGTAGCGGCAGTCACGCGGATAACCCGTGATTCAGCGCAAGCTAAATTGATTCAGATACTGAAAGTTTCGGTTGGCAAATAAAGTGGCCCGAAATCAGAGCCAATATGCCTTCACCAGCCAATGGAAACCTATCGATAATGATCGATAAGACGATACGGGACATATCGGCTGGGATTTTGGGGCCATTTTATTCGGCAATTCAAAGGTTTGGTATCTGGATCAATTTAGCTTGCGCTGAATCACGGGTTATCCCCGTGTCTTAGTACATACAGGCCGATGTACTGTACACTAAAACTTGGCATGTTCCGGAAACGGGACGGCGCTGGCAACAGTATCCTTACTTATCCTCCGAGTCATGTCGGACCGGGTTGAGATGTAGAAACGTCCAAGTTTCTCGAATTTCCTTCAGGCATTGTTTTTCCGAGAAAAATGAGCTGTTCCCGGGGGCCTGCCAGAATCGATCTTTTGCCTATCTTTGCCCGGATGCCCGGATGTGCCCGGAATAGACGTCGAGTACATATATACCGTCATGGCCGTCCTCAACTCAACCTGTCCCCTCTATGTCTACACAATCTACATCTGCTCTCCAAGCAGAGGTAAACCGCCTCCGTCTCCAGCTCGAGTCCCTTCAAGTCAAGGATGGCTCGCAGCCAATTTCTATTGGGAACTATCTCCTGGCTCGGCTCGAGCAATTAAAGGTTACTGTGAGTACACACCTAGGCGAGCATCTCAGACCATTCATGCCTCGCCCAGAAAATGTTTGGTGTCCCGGGTGACTTCAACCTCGGCTTCTTGGTACGCCTTGACTGGTTTCTTCAAATCGGTCATCTTCCTAATCTGTCTTTAGGATTTGGTGGAAGACCATCCCACCATTGACTGGGTTGGAAACTGGTTCGTCCCCACAACGATCTCAGGACAAAGAGACTGACGCATCATAGCAATGAATTGAACGCAGCGTATGCTGCAGACGGATACGCCCGTGTCAAAGAGGGAAGTATTGGAGTAGTCTTGACCACGTTAGTGACTATATGCGGTCATGATACCAAAACTAATTCATGAGCAGGTTCGGTGTCGGTGAGCTCTCAGCGATTAATGGAATTGCGGGAGCGTTTGCCGAGAAGGTCCCTGTCCTACATCTGGTTGGGTCACCAAGCACAACTCAGCAGAAGAACAAGCCGATGCTGCATCACACGCTGGGTGATGGGAGGTACGCCACTCCCGTTTCATTTATTATTTTTTCGACTAATCTGGTTTAGATACGACGCATACGAGAAGGCAGCCGAAAATTTCACCATCTCTCAGGCCAACATCACAGACAAGGATACTGCGGCCGCCGAAATCGACCGTGTCTTGACCGATTGCATAACCCTCGCCCGCCCTGTCTATCTTGCCCTCCCAACCAACATGGCATTCGAGAAGATATCGGCTGAAAGGCTCAAAATTCCTCTCTCCCATCTCCCCCCTCCCAATGATCCCGACACAGAGAAATTCGTCCTTGATGAGATAGTAAAGCTTGTCGCGGACGCCGGGGATGACGTCGTGATCCTAGTCGATGCCTGTGCAAAGCATGATGCTCGCGGCGAAGTGAACGAGCTCATCACCAAGACGGGCTACCCCGTATATTCTACGCCCATGGGAAAAACAATCGTGTCCGAAAAGTATGAAAGATACGGTGGAGTGCGTGTGTTTTCCTGGGCCTGTTGCGTTTATTAATTGCCTCTTAGATATATGTGGGATCCATCAGCCATCCTGATATCAAGGAGAAGGTCGAGTCGGCGAAGCTTATCCTCTCTGTCGGCTGCCTCAAAAGCGACTTCAACACTGGTGAATAATCTTGATCGAAGATTTTCGTATCCAACTCATGCAACATATAGGCAATTTCACCTATTCGATTCCTGCTTCCCGCACGATTGAGGTCTGTTTCACTTGTGCACTGTGTCGCATTTACTCATCATTTCTTCCTGCAGTTCCACACGGATCACACAAAAGTCCAATTCGCGGCCTTCGCTGGCATCGGGATGAAGGAGTTGCTTCCACTGCTCACCGCCCGTCTTCAGTCGTGCAGCGCAGCGGCGCGCAAGATCCCCGTTCCCGATTTTACCGCTGTTGTGCCGAAGGAGGACAACGACGTGATCAGCCAGGCCTGGCTCTGGCCTACGGTGGGCAAATTCTTCAAACCTCGGGATGTGATCATCGCGGAGACTGGTTCGTGCCCTCAATGTTGTTTCCGATGCGCAAGTCACTAATTTTTTTTTTCTTTCGCAGGAACTTCCAGCTTTGGCATCTTGGACATCCCCCTCCCGGAGAAGTCAATCTTCGTTAGTCAAATTCTGTGGGGCTCAATCGGTTGGACCGTCGGGTCGACTTTGGGCGCTGCATTTGCTGCGCGCGATCTCGGCCTCAACCGCACCATCCTATTCGTCGGAGACGGTTCACTCCAGCTGACTGTGCAAGAGCTGTCCGTGATGATCCGCCACGGCCTCAAACCCATCATTTTCGTTCTCAACAACTCTGGCTACACCATTGAGGTTCGTCTGTAATGTTTACTTTATTTCGTTCACTGGTTAACGCGAGGTTCAGCGTTTCCTGCACGGCAAAGAGCGCAAATACAACGACATCTCGAACTGGAACTGGACGGGGCTGCTGGGCGTGCTGGGCGATGCTACGGGGACGCTGTCGCAGTCGTACACCGTCAAGACAAAGGATGAATTGGAGGCGCTGTTGGGTACCGCATCCTTTGCAGACGCGGGCAAGATCCAGCTTGTTGAGGTGATGATGCCCCAGTATGATGCGCCGCGGGCGCTGGTTCAACAGGCGGAGTTGAGCGGAAAGACGAATGCGTATGTGGCTATCTGAGACCTCGTCCATTGTATGAAAGAAGTAGATGTACTGGAGATGTACTATGTTAGATGAATGTATAACTAGAACGGCCTTGTTCTCTCTTGAGTTTAGTTCTATAGGCTCATTGTCGCCGCCGGTCACAACTTGATGTACACCAGATAAGTATGGCCTTCTTTTTTTCGTAGAGTATACAAGAAGCCGAATTTATGGCAGATGCCGCGATGTACTTTGCACAACAGTCAGAATTTTCGCATCATATTCAAGCTACCTCTGTTCAGAAGGAAGTAGGTATGTAGTACAAGAATGGTCAATTTAAGCGTTCATCCATTTCATCCATGCTCCTGCCCTTTCCTTCAAGCAATTGTGATCTTCTTCGGGGCCAGCTCGGGGGTGCTTTTGGGGAATGTCACAGTCAGGACGCCATTTTCCATGTTGGCCTTGATTTCTTCCTCCTGCCAAACGTTTATTAGATCCCGCGCTAACCACGACACCTATACTATACTTGCCTTGACTCCCTGAGGGATCTGCAGGGTCCTTGAGTACTTGCCGTAACGCCTCTCACGGATAGCATAGCCATCCTTCTCGTGCGCCTCGGTCATCTTGCATTCGGCGGAGACGCGGAGGCGCCCGGGGTGCGTTTCGATTTCGACGTCCTGTTTGTCGACTCCGGGGAGCTCGAACGTCGCAGTGACAGTGTTCGTTTCGACGTTCTCGTGTAGATCCATCCTATAGGAAGGCGGTTAGCCGATGCACGATTGTCAACTAACTAGCAGAGACCCGTGCGTTGCCACGGGATTTGCCGTCACCATACTAATACATTTAAGCAATACGATGCCTGTAGCCGGCTGCCGCGTAGCGTCAGCTGTTAGTCGTTCCGGGGTTTCAATTTGGCAGGTGCCCGTCTAAGTTTCTCACTCGTCGAAGCCTCGAAGGGCGCCGCAGAAATTCATTAAGTTGCCTATGTTCCGATTTTCGGTTCCCGAAGGACATGCGTTCAAGCATGAATCCATATGCGTCGATTCAGAATCAATGGCAAAACATATTGGCAACACACGCTTGTTCTGACTTAGACTATAACTATGACTCGGCTGGTTGACATGAACTTGAGCCCACTATCATCATCTACGTCTCGACGGCCCTTCACCTTTGTTGTCATCAATTTCACCTTCTTCGCGTTCCTTTCGCTTTCGTTGAGCAGGGGGAGTGGGAGTCTGAAACTGCTTCTGGCTGAAACTAAACTTGAGTGGCGTAGGGGTTCCCTCTGTTTTAGTCGCTGTAACCGGATTTAAAACTTATTCCGGACAGTTGGAAACACAATACTTACGCTTCTGAACTGGAGTCTCCAACGCGCCCCTCGCCGCCGGACCCAAAAAGATGACAGTGTTCATCTCCACCCGGAAATGGACAACCGATCCGGGCTTGCCATCGTTGTCAGGTAGGCATTCAATGTCCATGATTCGGCCAGTGACTACGACACGAGTGTTCAAGGTTGGAACAGGCTTTTTCTTCTGTTTGAAGCGCGGAGAGTCCGGAATAAACACTTTAAATGGTGCAGCGCCAGCTTTCTTGAGTGCAGTGATATACTGCTCAGCGTGCACTTCAAATGTACCATCGGTGACGTTCGGGTGAGAGACGGTGCCACAGATCTGGACGATGGCTTGGTGGCATACATCCACTTCATTCACGGGTCCAAGGTACACCAGCTGGCGTACAAAATGAGGTGCATATCAGGGATTGTTAATAGAGAAGATCATACCTCAAGAATATCACCAGCGAAATGGTAATCTTTCGATTTTAGTACAGTTGAGTGATGCTGAACATCATCGGTCATACGCGCAGCCTAAGGGTTGATTAGAAGTGAAAAGGAGTTATTAAGGATTGCATACCTGAATCCACAGCTTAAAGGCGCTGAGGGCCTCCGGAAACTCG
Organism: Mycena vulgaris; assembly: GCA_029204335.1. Taxonomy (NCBI): domain Eukaryota; kingdom Fungi; phylum Basidiomycota; class Agaricomycetes; order Agaricales; family Mycenaceae; genus Mycena; species Mycena vulgaris. The sequence goes on from JARGYA010000067.1 coordinate 547,725, forward strand.
AAGTTGTTTTCATTGTACCAGGTCAAGCACCCAATGAGGGAATCCTGGGACCCGTTGAGGAAAATCTGGGCGTCAACTGTACAAGTTTTCGGCTTCGCAGGGTCGCCGACACGGGGATTCTCCAATACTGCTATGCACTCAAAGTTTGCCAACATGGCACTGTGTAAGATAAGATGTGTGAGTCGAAGTCAATGGCTTGTGGTTGTCGAAGTTTGAGGAGAGTTTGAGAACATCAAACCGGGGGGCAAAACATCGAGAAACATAAACAGTGCCACCAGAAAAATCCGTGAACCTCCACTTGCCATGGCTAATACTCCGGCCGCTGCACAGTCCAATAACACTTTGCAAGATGCTACAACGTTCGTCGCAAATCATGTATGTTTCTTGAAGCACGCAGAGCACATTGAATTGAATCGGACAGATAGCACAACATCCCGACCTGGCATCAGCCTCGATTCTGCCAGAGACCAGCAAGAGCTTGACGGATGCAAGTAGTTCGAACAATGATCACGCTGGACAATTTGGAACTTGACGACATTTTGTGCAGGGCCAGGTTTCACCGACAGTACAGGAATCCAAGTCGTGCGATGAAGGAGCCGACATCCAAAAGAGAGGGGTCCCTCACCTATTCATCCTGGAATTCATTAAAGCCAGTGGACGTCGCGATCGCCGGAAGTAGACACGGTCGACGTCTATGTGTTCTTGTTATGCCCTTCGTGATCATCGACCACGACGACTGTCACCCCGAAATTGACTTCGTTGATGTACTCGATATATTGCTATCTATCTGCACATGAACTCCCGGAATACTACGCTTCTCAACTACTGGAAAATCTGGGGGAATACCACATTAAGAGTTTTGTTTTCACGCGATCTCTCTGGCAGCAAAATCTTGACACGGCGCCGTGATGTCGCTCTTGAAAGGGCCACATAAAGCTGGCCGTGTGTGAAGACAGGCATTCGGAGATCGATGCCAACATATTTGACAGATTGGCCTTGAGCCTTATTGATCGATATCGCAAAGGCGAGGCGAGCTGGGAATTGTAGGCGGGAAATCAAGAATGCGAAGTTGCGCGTAGCTCCGGATGGCGTCAGCTTGACACGAGGGATGAAGGCGATCTCGCCGTTATGGTCACCGCCAAGAATTTCCACCTCCAGTATCCGTTCCGACATTCGACGCACCACCATTCTCGTACCGTTGCACAGACCTTTGCTCGGTCCGAGGTTACGGATGAGGATCAGTGGACATCCAACCTTCAGTGTCAGCTCGCCAGGGGGAAGACCAGATGCATCCAGTGAACGGAGATATTCCACCGGGATCGCATCGTTCACCTCCGGATCATCTGCCCCCGCCTCACTGATTATCTTGTCAGCGCTGATGAAGGTCTTCGCCTCGCCCGTCATTCTGGCTAAGACTGTTTCATTGAGGCCCGAAACATCGGTATTGCGCGCTGCGAGGATGGTGCGCTCCAAAAAATAGTTGGGAGGTGGAGTCGGTCCATCGATGCCTGGGTATATGAACTCTATGAGGGCCTCGGGATCCCTGTTCACCATGTCTGATGGTAGATCCACAGTGCCATCTGCATGGTTGTTTCGGCCGTACCCGATGTCCAAGAGCCAGTTCGCAAACTCAATCTCTTCGGGGCCCACATCTAGGCGCATATTTTGGGTAAGCGTCAAGATTTCAAAGTGTTGCCAAAGGTAAGATCTCTGCAAGCAGGCGTCAAGAATTTCTTCTTGTGTTCCTTTAGGAACAACTGGGAGAGTTTGCTTCGGATCTGCACCATACACTATGGTTTTCCCGCCGTACGGGCGATCAATCCCGCAGATGTCCCGGAATGTGCGGTCGACAGCTTCATGGCAGCGTCGATCATGCATCATTGCCTCGTCCCAAATCGTAAGATCTGCTGCCCGAATCAAGGCGGCACGTTGGCTTTCTTTCGGAATCGCACAGGTTGATTCGTCAGTCAACCCATCAATCGGGATTTTGAACATTGAATGTGCAGTTCTTCCGCCGCGGAGAAGGAGAGCGGAGATCCCTGATGACGCGACACAGAGAACAATCTTTGATTGGCCTCGGAGATGGTGAGCCACTGTGTTGTATACAAACGTCTTCCCTGTGCCGCCAGAACCGCTCATGAAGAAACCCTTGCCAAGTTTCTGCTCAACCGACGCGACAATCCGGTTGAATGCATCCAGCTGTTCAACATTCATTTTTTGAACATTGGCCTCCGCCGATGCACGTTCTTGAGCCGGATCGTAGTCAAGCTGCTCGGCGATCAAAGGATTCTCGACTTGAAGGCTCCAGTCAAACTGTGGGGTCGGCATTTCGAAGTCTGCGAGGGTGCGACTGGACTCTTTCAGAATTTTGTCCACCAGGAAAAGGCCGTAGTCATAAATATCTTCCTCAGTGGGATTCTCGCGGCCCATCCGACGAAGTGTTCGCCCTAGATCATCGCATATGTAGAAGCGGAACTCGTCCCATAAATTGCGCGGCTCGGCTGGATCACAAAACAGAAGCAAGGTCGCAAATAGGTGACGCAACCGTTCCCCCGTTTGCATCTCAGCCGCTTCTGATAGACAGAGCCGCCATTCCCCATCATCCTGCAGAAGTCCTCTGGCAAGGCAGGCCTGGCGATATGTTGGATAGCGAATGCCTAAACATGGAAGATTGGTTCATATGAAGGGATACAACCGCAGTATAGTCTGTCTGACCTTGGAAGGTATACAGATCATCGTGAGATCGGGGTCCTTTAACAATAGAGAGAAGAGTGCGGAGATAAAAGCGTTCTCCTGCAGTTGGAGAGACAAAATACATGCGCCCAAGCGCCCATCCCTTTTTCCGTAACCCCCAATGCGGCTGTGGGTTGTCAAGCCACGTGAAGTATTGAGGGAATTCTTGATATGTATGTTTCCGCGCTTCCTCTCCCAGAGGCCCGGTATCCCGATTTGCTGCAAAAAAAGCGTGGAGTTTGCTGACTTCGCTCGCCGCTCGCTGAAGGAGTTCCTGGGGGTCTTCACCGGGATCAAATGTAACCATATGTTGTCCCAAGAGATGAACGGGGAGGCGGACTACGTTCGGGATTTGATTATGCATATCAAAATGAAATATCCGCCAGGCGGCCTCTGATGGTCCCAAATATCGGCCGTCAATGTATGACTTGATTTCGTCCACATCCATCTGGAGAGTCGCACGATCACCGCCCTTGTTGATATACTTGAACGGGTACTTGATGGACCTGACGGTAGCTGCACACTCCACATTGATGTGGCAGTTGTAGCGAGCCGATAAATATGGTGAATACGGTACTATCCACGAATTGTCGACCATGTGGTTTCCTACTTTGTAAGCACGCCCGTCCTGTTCTCTCCGATACAGGGGGTAGCCGTCGACATTCATGGACGTGACGGGCTGAAAGGGTTTCGGATAGTACTTGGTGCATTTCCCATTCTCCATGCAGGGAGCGCGGACATTGAATACCCCGCAAGGTCCGTGAACCATGCAGCTTTGGACCGTTTCAAATAACAGTGGTTGTGTTTCTGGGTCTGGCCACCTCGCCCAGATAATTGAATCGACGTCCTGAGTAAGGCGTCAGTCTGACGATTACACATCAAAGTATTTGGGACTCTACCTCTGGGTTGAGAAGTTTGAACGGCCGCTCAAGGAAGATGAGCATATGCATATGGGGTAGGCCACGTTTTTGGAATTCGATGGTATAAACGTAAGCTGCGCATTCCCCAAAAATCCCATACTTGTGAATTTCCTTGATTATGTCTTTCTTCTTCAACTCGAACACTCGTGCAACCAAGTCGGGCCGATCGAACGAAGTCTGGCCAGGCAGAAGTTCTAGCGTAATCTCAGCCCAACGCGGATTTGCTGTCACGGTGATAAAGAGGTCGACTTTGCGAAAATACCTGGCAATAGCCATCGCATCCTGGTACCGCTGTTGCATATGGCGTGGGCCCCCAATATACGACGAGGGAAGAATGAAACGCTTCCCTAATTCATCGAGATTGACATCATCGTCCCGGTTTGAGATGGCATCTTCAAGACCGTTGTATAGCGAAGCACGGAGATTACGCTGATTGTGGCGCAAATAGCTCAACCTGTTCTGGTCTACGGAGGCATAGCCATCCACCAGATACTGCTGAAAAAGTCGTCCACCTCGGAGAACGGTCGAGAATTCATCGATTCGTGGGGAAATCCTATAAGCGTAGTATCGCGACTGAGTGAGCCTGCCGGGGTTGTGTTTTCCTGGTTCATTCAATCTGAGATCGGGGTACCATCCATGCTCTCCCTGAGGGAAGAGGAGCACATAGTACAATGTGCCGTAGGCTGGATGACGGTCAGAAATTCGGTAGAGCGGGGATTGGTCTGGCAAGCGAGTGCGGAGAATTATGTCGCGACCATTCACACCGCCCTGCCCTTCCCCAGGGAGAATTACGGCTACTTCGTCGGCAGTGGGGAGGTTGTACCTCCGTTTATCTTGCCCAGGAATCACTCGAAGATGGACTTCGGCGTCCCGGATTTCATCACCCTCGTCGTTTAGGGTGTCGTATGCTTGTTGGTATTTAGCGGCGTAAGGGTGAGACTCCAAGAGCATATCTTGAAGCATCTGCATAGTGTCGCGTCGGAGATCACTGTTCCTGTGCATGCGTTGTTGCAACGCAACGGACGGATCATATATGTATAGCTGCGAATAGGATGGTGCGGTACCCTCAGGAGCAGTGAGGGCACCAGACAGGTGGTAAAGATTCCCGAGGATTCGAAAGACCCACCCACTTCGACCTTGTCGATTTATCGCCTTGTCATCGTTCACCCCGAGGGAAGTAAATGCCAATGCGGCATTATATTGGGTAATATGGTTACGGAACTCAGTCGCCTGCGTGTCTGCAGCTACAAATAGACGTTTAAGCTGTTGCGGAGGCTCCGGAAGCTTTGGCAGCGCGACTTTGCCGTGATTACAACACATTCCAAACTTAAGTTGGGCTGCATTAGAGTCGCTGGTCGCCTCAGCAGGCCAATGCAGGGCACCACAGTAGACACAGGCAACATTCATGCGCCCGAGACTATGCCGTGCCTCGGGGTCTTGGTATTCACGGCGCGCCGCCATGAACAGTTCATGATGGCGAGGGAGCCTACGCCGACATCGCTGAGCTGTGTCAATTGTCAGCGTCATGTGAGAGGGAAGAAAGTGTCCCGATTTCACTTACGGTTCTCGGGTTCCACCGCCCGGGGGGCTGGCCAAGATCGGCCTCCGCGACCTTCTCCTCCTCGTCCTCTCCGGCCTGGTCGTGCCGGGACACCTGCAAAAGTATGAGCTTGGCACAGAACACGGATGACTGATACCCACGATCGTTGTCTCCTCGTTGCTGCACTGCGGGTTCGGAAGGGGAAGCTGCGCGGTTAGGCTGCATGGCTGCTACCTAGTAAGCTTCAGAAAGATTCAAAGAGGAGGGAGAGCCCACCGTTCTCGGCGGCGCCGGCGTCTGTTTGCTGTGCAGGCCGCACAGGGTTATCAGAGGGAAGTCGGCCATTAGAGAGCGCATTTACCCCGGACCGGCTTGCAAAGGTTCGGGCTCGACCCTGAGGTGCTTGCGGCAGTCTAGGTGCACCAGGATCCCGTTGGGTTGCTGGCGGCGTTGGGAGGACGTTCAAGACATCCTGTGTCCAATCTTAGCTTGAAAGTGGCAAATTCTAGTACTGTGACGCACCTGTAGAGCTACAGAGATCGGTCCGCTCCTTTCTGACAGTTCCCCTTCGATATCTGGAGCATGTGCAGCGTCAGAGAAGCAGGCATGCGATGCACAGCACGTACGATCAACATCCATTCGGTCTGTTCCCCCAGCTTCATGCGCTGCACGCTCTGCCCGCTCTCGAGCTCGCCTTCGTTGTTGAGCAATTGCTGCCTTTGACGGTGGGCCCGGTAACGGCTTCAGTGCACGCTCGCGTTCTCTCCGGGCTTGCTGAGCTAATGATGCTTTGGACGGCTGCCATGGGAGCTGCGCCGGAGGTGCAGTATTCTCCTCAGAAACCTGAGAAGCCACTGGAAGACGTCGTCGACGGGGGCTTGCTTGGGTTTGCTCCGCGTTGATGCGTGCTTCACGCAGGGCGTGTCGAGTGCGGTCCCGTTGACTTTGGGGTGTGCTTGGAGGGGTAAGCATAGCCCCAGATCTGGGTACCAGAAGAGTTGTTGGAATTGCAAGAGTAGAGTAGGTTACAGAGAGTGCTCAGGGATACAGCGGAAAGGCGCCAGAAACTTGTGGAAGTAGCGGTGTGCATGTGACCGTCAACCAATCAGAAATGTCTCTTGACATTTTGGTTCGCACGCTTTCCCTTTTGTAATATAGATGTATGCTTATACGTCGAGGATCTCGACAAACGCTGCGCGGCATTGGTGCCCGTCCCGATCGCGGACTTTGACCAAAAGCTCTTTCAAGGCAAGCCTGAGTTGAATATGAGCGTCAGTAAATTCAGAAGGTTCAGTGAGATGTATTACCTTTGGGCCTGCTCTCCCAGTTCCAAGAAACGCAACAGAGTCATCGCACCGACGGCCAAGCCCTCTCCATGCGAAAGAGAATAATTGCCAGTGGTAACATACCCGATTATACTTGTCTGTGGAGGTTGGGTTTCTGAGAGCTGGAAATGATGCCTAAACATTGGGATCTACAATAGAGCAAAGAGACAAACCGCCACTTCGTCGGGATATTCTTCGTCCGCAGTATGCGACCTGCGCGGCATCTTGCTCCACATCCGTGCCTCTGCGTCGTCGACGGCGTAGATGATGGCCAGATCTTGCGGCTTGCCCCGCGTGCACGGCGTGATCCGCACGCGCACCAACGCGCCCTGCAGCAGCGCGATGGGCGTTGGCGCCAACGGAGCCATCGTGCGTTTTCGCCGTAGGCCGTTGAGTTCGTCCGCGAGCACCGCCGACCGGCTGGGCGGGCCCGCCGCCTGCAGTCCCGCAATCAGCTTGCGGACGGCGGGGCCGCGCAGAAGCCACGGCTGCACCGCCACCGTGCCGTCTCCGGCCTCCCGCTGCGTGGGCACGAGCGGCGCGTTCGTGGGCGCCTCGATGCCGAGCACCACGCCCCAGTCCGCACGCCATGGGCTGCGCGTCCCGAGCCGCGCGTAGTTGGCGCGTTTCGCGGGGGGCGTACGCTCCCACCGGGCGCGCTCCTCGGTCTCCCGCTCGCTGACGAATGCGTCGTATGTGGCACAGAGGGGGTAGTCGCGCGGGAAATAGCCGGTGCCTGCCTCGAATGCCTGTACCTGACGCTCGCGCTGCCCGCCAACGCGGGTGCCAGTGAACGTGAGCGACGAGAAGAACGGCATGGACCAGCCCGCGGGTAAAAGGAGTGTCCACCCGTGGAGGGCGGGATCACTCGAGGAGGCGCCGCGCTCTACCGAGCGTTGGATAAGCAGCACCGGTACGCGGTCGTCTTGGCGGAGGGGGCTGAGGGTGGTTCCCGGGACAAGGTTCTACCTTCATTAGGCTGCCGTCATCGAAAGAATTGGAGGGGTTATCTATACCTTGGATCGTCTCTCATCAAGGTCCTTTTTCTTGTACCGAGGTTTCCTGAGACTGGCACGCGTCGATTCCTCCCAGAGGTCGCTCTGCGCGACCGTTGCTGACGGTATTATGACCGGAGATGCAGGAGCAGCGCTGGGTTTGGCATTCTTCGGAGGAAACCTAGATTTGAGTTTTAAGATCACCCCGTTGAACGCACGTCTAGGAAACGCACTTCAGTCGTGGGTCGAGTACTTTGAAACCTATAATCATGCTACGAGGGATGGAACCTGATGTCTGCAAGTCCGTCATGGACGCCCAGAACTATGCAGATGAGCAATGCATCAAAAGCAAACAAAAAGAGCCCCACCTTGTTAAAATCTTCCCTTGAGTCTTGAGAGACGGGGGACAATGCACCTTTCAGGACTTGGTTTGATTTAGGGCCCATGATTTCGAATGCATTGAGCTGGCCGCTCAAGTCCTCCAGCTCGATCCCGATTTCATCGATTTGCGCGCCAGGGGGCGCGGCTTTGCGTGCAGCATCGAGGGCTAACGAAGCAGAAGCCCGCAGGGCGGCAAATACCGTTTCGGATGTAGCTGGATGGGAGCGGATCCAAACGGTTCGGGGAACAGCGTCGGGATCCGTGGATTTCGCAGGAGGTTCTTTTGCTTTGCCCTTGCCTTTGCCGCCTTTCTGCTGTGATCCCGCGGCATCTTGAGGTACACTAGGGGCCTGAGGCTGCTTCGAAGAAGTGGGTATTGGTCGCCAAAAAATGGTAGCAGGGCCAACAAGGCCAAATGGATACTGGCCGGGTTCGTAGATATGCGTGTCAATTGTGCGCGCTCCAGGGAGATATCTGTTTGCGAATTGTAGCAGTTGCTATATTGCTATTATGGAACATTGCTGACCGTTTCGCGCCTGGCCCTGGACCTTGGAGGTCACAGCAGGTGTCAAGAACGGTCCGGAGAATGTTCTCTGGGCCCTGTAGTTGGATGATGGACTGATACGAGGCGTCGTGGAGAATAGCGCCGTGCATGGAAGCCCTATGGGACGGGCGGAATGCTTTCTCAGTAGGAGTTACCGCCTATTGAATTCACGTCAGAGGAACGAAAAGGAACGATACGTTGAGCGGACCAAACGATAACCCCACATATTCTCCATTCTCATGCGTTTCGCATGCCATATATGAGTCTCCAGCCAAGATTTATCGCCTGTATGGAACTTAATTGTGCTCCTCGCAGATCTGTTTTGAAGAAATCTTACGCTGCCGCTTGAGAAATGTTTCAGTACGACTAAGACGTTTGTCTTTTCCTCTTTGGGGTCTCAGGCGGGATGGAGCTTTCTTTTGGACCGAGTTCATCTATGATGGGAGCCATTAGTTTTACAGTTGAATATTGGACAGCAGGTTACCTCCTGACGCGCCCTGTCGCGTAGACGAAGTGGCACACGACGAACATCGTGACTGGCTGCTCTACGACGCAAATGTCGAGGAAGGGTTTGCCATACCCGTTGGGTCGAGCTAGCGCTGAAGCAGGAGTAGGTAAATAGGTAGTGCATCAAATGTGCAGACCAGCCTTGCTGCTTTCATCGCCGTGTGCATTGCGCCAATCTCGAAAGCACGGGCCTGTGGGATTAAAAAATTAAAATGAGCCATTAGAGCAACGCCATTTTGAACCTCTGCGAATTTCTCGACATCGATGGCGCCTGCAAGCCGTTTTCCTTCGAGCAGTAACTCAGATGTCAGAAGGTTTGGTGATCCCTTATAAAAGCCCGCCCACCGGTCGTGGATGAGCTCGGGACTGGATTAGATTGGACGGGTATGGTCCGAGCGTCGGTGAGCTTTTGCTTTTTTCTGTCTCGTCCCGTCTGTTCGCCTTCAAGTTCCTTGCGCTTGGAGGACATGAAGGCTATTAATAGGGAGCTGTGTCACGTCACACGTGTGACATATCGCGCTCGATGGCAACGACGCTGGTGCGCACATCGCGCTGCTTGCTTCAAGCCGGACACCCTCGTTCTCGTTTTCTATCCACATCCAGAGCATTCAGGAATGAACAGGCTCCTAATATCGGAACCCCAGTGATCCAGAAGAAGCCCATAGGAGCCTTTCGTGGAGGGTTGGTAATTTCCTCTGCACCGACTCGCACCGACTCGCTCTGTCTACATCACCATCCTGCCACCTCTTCCCCTCTCTCGGCCACTTGCACATTTATCTGATCCTTCAACGTTTACAGTATCGTTGGGTTCTTGGGTGGATTCTCCCTTGCGGCTTCGTTTGCTGCCTACAGTCTTCTGGATGAGTACAACCAGGCCTCAGCGGCATTGCAGGCTAGCGTCGAAGAACTGAAACTTAGTACAGAGAAGGTTCATTGCCCGTATCTTTGTGTTAATGATGCGTCTGAAGCTTTGGTCAGATATCTGCGCATGTTAGAAGGATCGAGGCCGTCGAAAAAGACCTGAAAGCCCTGGCCGACAACACATCCTCGAAGGATGATCTATCGAGGCTCCGAGCTGAGACCAGAAAAATCTTCGATGGTCTACACGTTGGTAGGTGCCACCTCTTTTCCGTCTTCGCCGCGGTACTGAGTTTGAATAAATTTAGAATTTCTAGACTTGCGCTCGCACGTTTGGGGAATCCAGAATGACATACATTCGTTGACCAAAAAGGACACGACCTCCGTTCGGATATAGCGTGTATCATATCATGATGAACTCGATGTCGAGGAGTGCAAGCGGAAGCGGAAGTGGCAAACTACCGGTACTTGTGGCATCTACATCTTTGCGACCCACCTGGGCCAGCTTCTGGACTCATGTTACCTCCGAGCTCCCCGCGTAAAATCGCGGAACAACCGATTTCCTGTTGCCCAGACCAAATTCGGTAAAGATCCATTCAACAGGAGCTCTTTCCTTGCAGTGTGGTCCTATTGAGCAGACTGTCAATGGTGCTGATAATGCGCGCAGATTATCTTGTAATTGGAGCCGGGACTGGGATTTCCTGCGAACAAACCGCGCGAGACTCTCCGTCGTAGGTCGCACGTACACGTCGCGCAGAAAATCGGATCTCATGCCGATGAGAGAAAGATCTTTGCATACCAACAATGCGTGGCACTCGTCCTCGGACCTCGACCGAACATCGGCACAGCCAACCTTTCGTTCGGCTTACCGCTATACACGGTTACCATGACGCAGCCTCTCAGTAGGAGTAAGCGATCCTCTCCGCGATCCCGCCTACACAATCACATCGTCGGCGTTTTTTCGGACCAAGTATGCCAGCGACCAGATCTCTGTAAGAACTCGGCACGTTGATGCATCATTTCTTCGGCCACACGCGAAGCACGTACGTTGCGCTCACCGTGGGCTCGTGCATTCGAATGGCTCGGAGAATATTTTCATGGTTGAACTTGAGTTGAACATTTGCTATTATTATTTATTAATAAACAAATTTTAGAAATCGTTACCGTGGGAGGATCGCCGCTATCTGTGCCTGGCGGGCTCAATGAAAATCGATTGCCACGCGATTTACGCGATTTACGCGATCTGTTTCAGTCGCCGTCACGGCAACGTGATCCCCAAGCGGCCAAAATAGGCGTACGCAAGTAACCAGGCTACGAATGTTCTTTTCGAAGATTTTATAGCCTCCGGTCGGCCTCCGGTTCCTAGCGGCAAGCTGGCCTTTATAAGGATGTTGTTCTCGGTACCTTTCCTCAGTTCTTGCTCCCTCTCTGTGTTTTGCCAGTCAAGACAGGTTCTTGTTGTTAGTCGTATCAACTTGGTTCTTGGTCAGTCTCCCGTACTCTCCAAAACCCTCTACTCACCTTGCGTTCTTCCAGGTCATCCCTTCATTACTACACTTTCATTAAACGCCTCTGCTGGACATAAACTTTCACAATGCTGTCCTACAAGACCGTTTTGCTTGCTCTCCTTCTTTCTTCTTCTTCATTGGCCTTGCCCATCCGCCGTGAAGTGCCTCAGGGTATGCACCGCTTGCTCAATCCGTCCCACAAACCTCTAATTTCGAATAGAGCATTCTCACCAACAATTTTTGACATCCGTACAGACAAGTTTGAACAAGAACAACCCTGATGGCATTGTGGACTCTGTTTTCGGTCTCCTCGGGAACGCTGCCGCCGCCGCCGGCCTCGGGAAAATCACGGTCAGCAGCATCCTGTTCTTCTTCGAGTCCCACTCATCCCTTTCTTAGGACGCGACGTGCCTTCAGCAAGCAACTGCTGATCAGGCATTCACCAACGCAAAGGCCGCCGGCGACGTTCAAGGCCAGGTCGACGCGTTGATTTACCGCGCTTTGGAACGCAACTCGGGCACTGTCGGTGGTGTCACCGCCCCGTGTACGAGCATCAAGGCCGTCAACTCTGAAATCGCCGCCATCCAGCAACACCAGGTCGGTCAATATGTTCCCCTCCCTCTACATCCGCTAACATCGTTTTCTCAGGACCCCGCTTCCACTGGCGCGGCCGCCACTAACAAGGCTATTACCCTTGAACTCGCCAAGCAAATTGCAGCTGTCGGCGGTGACCCCCTCGACGCCCTCAAGGCTGGCACATTTGCACCTGGAAACCTCGGAGGTCAGTTATTATTACCTTGCGCTTCCCCTGCGTTTTCTCATATCCTGTCTAGATGCGACTGCAAAGGTGGATATTACTCGTCGCTTATTGTCGTGTTCGCTGACGTTTTGGTAGGGCAACACCTGCGACGTCGCCGACGACGCGACCGGTTGCATCTTTACCCAGAACCTTTTGGTCGAAGACGCCACCGCTGCGGAGATCAGCGCTGCTGTCGCTGGCGTCGCTGCCGTGACCACCGCCGCTGATTCATCGGCCACCACCGCCGCTGACGCGTCGGCCACCGCTGCGTATGCTCCCGTCGATCTCTTCTTCTTCGACCATGCTCAACCTCCCTTAGCGCTAGCGATTCCGCCACCTGCGCGACGGCCGTCACCGTTACCGTCACGGCCGACGCCACCGCCGCCACCACTGCGGTCGCGCAGACTTCGTTGGCCGCCGTCGCGACTCAGACCGCGACTTCAAGCTCCATTGGCGACTTCGGTGAGTGAGAGTTGGTTCCCTCTATGGCGACACTAACGCCGTTGGCCCAGGCAAATGCTCGATTCCTCAGATCGAGTTCGCCACTGGCTTCGATAACCGCAGGGAGACCAGCTTCCAGCCCGTCGACAAGACCTCCTTCAACCACGGCTCGGCACAGGCCATCTCCATCATCACCCAGGTTAGCACGCACGCACCTCTTGCTAATTTCCCACTCACCAATCTCAACCGTTCAGGCCATCTGCGACACTCTGGTCAACTCTTGCGGTGCCGACGCGACGGCGAAGGCTACCTGCGCTGCTGCTCAGGCCGCCGCGAACGCTGCTCCCCCGAAGACCGGTATCGACGCTGACATTTTCAACGGTTTCTTCGGCATCGCCACCGTTCGTATTCCCTTCATTTCTTCCACGTTCCGCCATATTCATTCCGTTTCAGGACTTCCGCGATGTTCAGGCTGTTGATGACCAGGGTAACCCGATTGCTGGCACCACCGGAGGCTCTGTCTCCGTCGCCGCTACCGGAGCTGCTCAGACTGTTGCTGCTGGAACCGCCACGGCGGCTGCTCCTGCTGCCACCACCGCAATCTCTGCGGTGGATGTGACCGCGACCGCCAGCTCCATCGGCGACTTCGGTGCGTTGGCCGTTCCTCCGCGCGAAATTTAGTCTCATTATCCTCCTTAATCTAGGCAAATGCTCGATTCCTCAGATCGAGTTCGCCACTGGCTTCGATAACCGCAGGGAAACCAGCTTCCAGCCCGTCGACAAGACCTCCTTCAACCACGGTTCGGCCCAGGCGATCTCTATCATCACCCAGGTCAGAACGCACGCACCTCTTGCTAATTTCCAACTCACCATCCCAACCGTTCAGGCCATCTGCGACACTCTGGTCAACTCTTGCGGTTGCCGACGCGACGGCGAAGGCTACTTGCGCTGCTGCTCAGGCCGCCCGCGAACGCCGCTCCCCCGAAGACCGGTATCGACGCTGACATCTTCAACGGTTTCTTCGGCATCGCCACCGTTCGTATTCCCTCCATATCTTCCACGTTCCGCCATATTCATTCCGTTTCAGGACTTCCGCGACGTTGAGGCTGTTGATGACCAGGGTAACGCGATTGCTGGCTCCACCGGAGGCTCTGTCTCCGTCGCTGTCACCGGCGCTGCCCAGACTGCCGCCGCTCAGACCACCGCCGTTGCCGCCCAGACCACCGCCGCTGCCGTCACGACCGCGGCCCCTGCTTCGGCCACCACCGCCGCTGCGTCTGCGTCTGGCAACATCCAGACCTTCACCGGTGCTCTTGGCGGTGTTGCACCTCCCCCTGTCGTCCCTGGCGGCAAAGGATTCGTCGTCGACAGTGAGTCGCGTAATAATCTCCCTCCGTACTGTCCTAATCTACGTTATCAGACACTGACTTCGTGAACTCTGCTGCTGCTCTCGGTCGCTCATGTGATGTCCAGCACAACCAGTGCGCGAACAAGGCCAACTCCGGCGGAGGGTTCAGCGTCAGTGACTGCGATGCACAAAACAACGATTGCCACGCAGCTATCTAGATGTTCTTACTACGAAACCCAAACTAGACGTGCGGGTGTCATTTTTTCTGTTTACGATCACCACCCAAGTGTAGCATTATACGTCTGTTCACTACCTCTCGATACCCGGCAATAACATTCTGCGGATACCATCGCTTGAGCCCGAGTCGAGTCAGCCAAATATAAAGGTACAGATTTATTGTCTCTGCTCTCTTGGGCGATATCAGCACAAAAGGCACGTCA